>OX401416.1:1667363-1931356 GCA_947846245.1 Cerastoderma edule
GCATTCGGCTCAAGAAACCATTGTGATATATACTTCTTATACTGCATAATTGTCACCAGTTATTACGTTTAATTCATACAACTCACGAAATCCCTTATTAGGTTTTTGATTAACTGTCGATTTGTATGGACACATTACTTTAAGGTATTCTGTGAGAAGCGGTATCAGACAGTTACCTCGGGCCACACGCGATGTCGACAACCTTCACCACAGGCCAAGGATCTAGGTATGTAAAAGCTGGGAGACACGAAGTGCACATAAACACCAATTGGAATCACTCGGTGATTTTAGCAAGCTACACTGTCTGATCCAACCTGCCGGAATTTGCCGAGTAGTTCCGATTGCATAAACGCGTGAATTGACTCGTGGTTTGGGAAGAATTTAACTCTTTACCAAACATAAAATTTTGGACTGTCCCAAATTGAAAGAGTTTGCAGACGACATTCCAAAAGGTGATAAAATTGCTAAATATTCTTCTGTTTGGATATAAAACATTGTGGAAAAAGGAAAATTTGCTCGTTACGAGCAATTTCTCCTTTCCCACAATGGTTTTCAGAGTCGTCTGCAACAAACTGGTAAAACTGGGCGTACGCTAGTCCGAATGATCCAGACGTAGATATTTGATTCTACACACATTTACAGCTTGAATCACCCGAGTTAGGCGTACGCAGGCACTTTGTCCCTTCAACGTTATGTCAAACAGTTACATACTACCACATGTTTTGTCAATCACCAACAGGAAGGTTCCATCTTATTTCTACCTATTTACATTTGGGTCTGGTGCTTCAGCCTTTACATCATTATAATTTCTGAATACACTTATAACTAAACGAATTGAGGGTTATCTCTGTAAAACCGTTCTTGATAGTACTCGTATAAAGCTACGTAAATCCAGTTTCAGATAGCGATGTGTTAGTAAAACACTTCATAATGTCATATTACTATGAAGATCCAATCTTGATATCGTAATGTGTAAATGAAATAATTCATAATAATATACAACTACGAAAATTGATTCTCATATATCGTTACGTGTTTGAAACACTTCTTAGTAGTATATAACTACATAGATCAAATCTAAGATATCGATATGTGCATAAAAATTGTTTATAACTATAAATGATACGTAAATCACTTCGCAGATATTGTTATGCGTGTAGAAAGACGCTTGTGATAGTATACAACTTGGTAGATCAATTCTGTAATATATTCTTTTGCATGAAACAGTTCATAATCGGATATAAACGTTGATTAAATCTCGGTTATGCAAATCGAGTTTGCAGTGTAAAACATGTTCATAACAGTACACAAACGAGATTTTTTAATAGGAGGTGTCAGTGAAGAAGACAAAAGCTTGATAGTTGACATACATAATCGGGTACGAGGCGAAGTGAGTCCGTCGGCCACTGGTATGCTGAAGATGGTACGTATATAATATTAAGGATTACTTTTCACTAGGTAAATATACACGTATAATGTTATGTTGATTTTGTGTTAACCCTTTAGCAAACGCAAAATTTTGGACTGCCCAAATTGACAGAGTTTGCAGACGGCATTTCAAAAAGTGATGAAATTAAAAAATAATCTTCTGATATGGAAGAAGACATTGTGGGAAAAGGACAAATTGCTCGACACGAGTAATTTCTCGTTTTCTCACAATGTTTTCCAGAGCCGTCTGCAACAAAGTGGTCAAATGTCATTATTGTTTGGTAATGGGCTAAACTATCTCTGAAATTAAATACATGTATCTGGGAAACCATAAAGTTGAAGTAACATTGGAAGTTTAGTAAAACTGCATCCTTTTAAATCTATTTTAAATTGGGAAGGTTACATGTAATAATACACTTTTTAAATAGGATATGATATCATTTTCAAAGATGATTTTTAATTTTCAAACACTTCAACAATAGTTTAGACGAAAGCCTTTCTGTCAAGCGATCATTATAGTGATATACTTATTTGTACAATTGAAGTTACCATTTGCAATGTTTAAAGATTCCTTAGTGTTCTAAATGCTGACAAAAAATTCTCTCTAATTCAAATTTGAACAGCATGGTTTAATTGTGTCTTTAACATTTTATATGTACATAATGTTTGTTGTAACCATGATGAGACTTTAATAAAAATCTATATACACATCAAAATCACTTTAAACAATATTGGATTATCAAACATTTAGGAAAACCAATTATACATACAAATCAATTTTACCTCAATAAAACAACGCATATTAGACATCTATCAGCAAAATTGGTATTCATCAATAAGTAGTCCACCTCGTCTTTATAGCTATAGTTTATTCAAAAGTTCATTTATCATGGAACAATATCTCGACATCATTCATGAATCAAATTTCAGAAAGGCTCTTACAAGGTTTAGAACATCAGCACACGAGCTAGAAATAGGAAAAGGACGCCAAAATAATATTCCAAGAAATCAGAGAATATGTAGAAATTGTAATTCTGGTCAAATAGAAGATGAATTTCACTTTTTATCAATTTGTTCAAAGCATACAAATTCAATATCAAAATGTATAAAGAGGTTTTATCATGCATGGTCAAATATGCATAAATTTGTTAATTTATTATCAAATCCTTCAAAGAAAACTATTTTTAATCTGTCAAAGTATATATATTATGCTCAACGAAATCGAAATTGAATGACACCTTTAAATGAATGAAAAGGTCTTCTGTAAATGAATGTCTTTGTTAAAATGTTGTTAAAATTGCTATATAACATGTTATGTTTATAATGCAATAACTATTATGCATGTATGTATGTATATACTGTTTCCTGAATAGCCTATCGATTTGGGAAGGCAACTGATGTGTTGGCGTTTGCTAGTCTGGGATCCCGTACCGTGCATATACCCTATACTAGCTTAATGTGGTGTATTCAATTCAATTAATTTTATTCAGTATAAAGTACAAAGTACTTTTTACAAAAACAATAAGTAAATCAATGGAAGAACATGATAATAGTGTTGGCGAGAAGCTATGCAAGTGAATACATACATACATATGAGTATAGATTTCAATTAACGATAGACAATCTAAATGTGCCTGCATTAAAAATGAACTTACTTAAAAATAGTATTTCTGTTTTATTTTGTGTCATCATAAGCTTAGAAAACTTTTGAATAGTTGGCCAGGTATAATAATATGAGTTCAAATATTGTTTTCTCAGATCATTATACGCTGGGCAAATAAGAAGGAAATGATATTCGTTTTCGATATAATTATTTTTACAAATTTTACAGTATTTTTCTCTTCTTGGAATTCTATCATAACGCCCTAGTTCGACTTCAAGTTCATGAGATGAAACTCTAAATTTACAAAAAGAAATTCGTAATCGCTTATCAGTATTGCATTCAAGATATTTTTCAAGTAAGAACTCTTGTTTATGCATACAATATATATGCATGGGCTTGAACGCTTAACAATAGGAATATGCACTGACCTGGACCCAGACTAGGGGTACACAGGCGTACATGTTCCCATGGCTAATCGTTTGATACATAGAAAACCGTATATCTCCAATTTTATTTCATTTCCTACAGAGTTGGGACGCCAGCCTCGCTATAACGGCCACACGATGGGCGCTCACCTGTCTACAACAACACGATAACATATATAAACGTTACGAATACGGTATGACATACGTGTAACAATTATTTCCTTCAATTTGTATCGAAACGAGCAAAGAGACCTCTTAAAGACTCAATCACATCCGATCAGTGAAAAACACTGTCGTCCAGTGATCGGTTATGCTGTCTATGTATATACTTGTGCGTTGTCTTAACCCTTATAGTGCTGGAACCAACTTCATGCTTATGCAAACAGGTTAGATCCAGGCCAGCCGCAAAGTAAATTTGCGGCTGGCCTGTGATCCAACATGATTGCTACTCTGAGTATCTTTCCTCAACAATTTAAGCAGATATTTAAGGTTTTGGAAAGCAGAGGACACTTAAATTTATTTTTAGAAAAATTACCCAGCAATTTAAGGGTTGACAATATTTTTTTTGATAAAATCTATACAATTGTACCACACTCTTTACACCATCGATAGTTTTTATTATACTCCGTATGGACCGTCATTATTAAGCGAAAAGGATGATTCCTTTAGAGACTAAACAATTCGAACAAGAGAAGGATAAGAGAGCAAACAAGAACCCGAAGAAATCATCAGAACAAGGGACAATATAACATGAAGTACATGCACATGTAGTATCTTATATTTGTATTTTGATTTCATCCGCATCCGATACCGTTTACCTACGCTGTAAGTAAGAGTTATTCCAGATTAAGATCAAGAAAGAATTTCGTGGGTACCTACTCGGCGCCATCGATATCGTTCTTTGTCATTTCTTTAATTCTATATAATAATACGACTAGCTTATTGTTATAACGGTATAGAAAAGACCAAATAATTTACCTATTGATACCATAATGAGTCAATAATGAGTAAATTTGAGGCATTTGCAGTAGAAATATTCAGTGTTATTGGTATCAACCCCGTATCTCAAATAAGATGTGAATTAAAGCATGGCTTACTTCTATTGCTTGCTGCTGCTTATAGTGTTAAACAGTCAAGCGATTTTATAACGGTACAATGTATTTATAAACTTTGATGTTGCAACTTTCTAGGGCGATTTTCCGTCGGTCAAAACCTGGCCTGGGCTTCCTACGATCTGGGATGGGAGCGGGCGATTGGTCTATGGGCAGACGAGAAAAAGGATTTTACGTACAACGGAAACAACGTCTTGATGGCAGTCGGCCATTATACTCAGGTAGCTGTATAAGTATAAGGGAGGGAGGTTATATAGATATCTCTTCAATGGCTGTTTCATTATATCTACATGTATATGATTGAGGACTTGTATATGTGTGCTTTAACTCTACACAACACTGGTAATGACTAGTAGCAAGAGGTGTGCGTTAAACCCATTACAAAACAATAACGACACTTCACCAGTTTGTATAAGACGACTCTGGAATACATTGTGGGAAAAGGAGAACTTGCTCGCAAATGTCCTGAGGTAGAGAACCAGGCTTAGAAAAAAGTCAATGCAATACTATGCATCAGATTCTCAGTGCTGATCAAACATGTTTATGAGGGGAAAGCGGTTCAACGGTTCAATGTAAGACTATAGTAAGTGCTTCATAACCATAAAGCACTTACCATAGTCTTGCACCGAACCCTCGATATGGAAGTTCTCATGTGGAAATAACAGAAGCATAGATAGTGATGTAGTCCGTCGCGATATGACGGAACACGTTGAGAACGGTGTAAAACTCCTAATGACCCAGTCAAATCGTTATGGTCTACGTATTTCAGATGGTGTGGGCAAAAACGGTGAAAATAGGTTGCGGTCTGGCTCTTTGTGGTGATACTTACTATTACGTATGCAATTACGGTCCTGCGTAAGTACGAATAACGAGATTGTTAACCGTATACTACATGCTGACGAGGGAGCATTTTTTAAAGTCTTATTCCAGAAATGATTTAACCCATTACCAAACAGTAACCAATTTGATTAGTGTGTTGCAGACAACTCTGATAAACTTTTTCAATATAGGACAGGCGAAAATTTGGCATTTGGTAAAGGGCTACACGGTTTTGTGTAACACATCCTTGGCGACCCCTTTAACGCAGACCATCCCTGCTTTTTGTAACTCTTCAACTCACCGAGATGATACGGATGGATACACATACGATCTCTGACAATATCGAATTACAAGATGTAAAGAGTCATTATAAATGCAAACGGCAGCAAAGAAAAAGGGTTTAAATTCATTGGCACCCTCTTTCTCGTTCCTCGCAATATTAGTAATGTCCTGTACTATGATACAGAAGCCTGGGGCGTAAAATGAATGTTGTGTATGGGTTTCGTTAATGCATCGATATGTTCTATATGTCGGAACTAAAGGGACTGCCTATTTTATCTACTTTGTTCTTTTAATTTCTTAAATTATTTGACATATTCGTGTATTCAATGAATGCTACGTGCACAATATAAATTGATTTAGATTAGATTAGATTAGAGTCATTACCCAACACAGGGCCCATATAGACAATTAACCAAGCTTTTGTTTGTATTGACAGCGGCAACTCAGACATCAATATACCGTATAGCACTGGCCGATCGTGCGATGATTGTTCCGGGAGATGCAGAAACAACTTATGTGGTAACCAACTAAACGTTTTAGATTTCATTGCCGTAAACAATTGGAAATAATGGACACCCTTTATAAACTCTGTGTAATTGAAAAAATATTGCGACTGAAAATGTCATTATGTATGATGGTGAATCGATTCAGGGGAACGTCATAAATAGCTGACATATTGTTTTTAACTGAATTGAACCGCCACACAATTCTTAATATATAGGCTTTTCTTGTTATTGTATTCATACCAAAATATATTTTTATCGTTGACTCTCCGTAGTATTATCGTCGAGCCTCATGGGCTCAACTGAAGACAGTTCTGGCTTTGAATACAGGGTCTCAAGTTCGATAATTTGGCTTTGTCTATGTTTGTTTCGACGTTTAACGAATACAGGTTGACATCGACATGATTTATTCGTATTTAACATCATATACATGTCCATTTGAGATTCAGTCAATGGATTAAAGAAAAAGACTTATTCAACTTGTGACGAGGAAACACCAACAACGTTGATAATAAGGACGATGACCCTGTAATGTAACTGGCACATTGTGGGTGACAATGGTGCAGTGGTAGAACGTTAGCCCTTTGTACCGAGGGTCCCGGGTTTGGTTTCCTTCTTGCGAGGTGTAAATAGCCAGAACTAACCCACAAATAATAATAATAATAATAATAATAATAATATAATAATAAAGACTTTATTTAACGAGGAAACTCATTTGACAATTTAAACTGACAATCTTCCATAAGATCCTCAACAATGAACAAGTGAACAATAAAACTAAAAGACTAAGGACAATTAAGGTAGTTTGGCCCATATGTCGTCTGACAGTGAGGTATCAATATGTCTGAGAAAGTATAATGAGCAGTGAGGAACAAATGATCTTAAAACTAAATGAAAGACGAAGACAACTTATCAAGCAAATCAATACTTGTCAAACACATTTGATACCCTACTAAGACACCACAAGTGCCAGAATACCGTGTAAGAACATACTATTCAAAGACATCGGCTTTCTTTAAATGAAAGACCCCCCTCCCCCAACACAATATGTATACATGTATATAAATTTACGAACATTAACTGGTGGATTCCACAATGGGACTGTTCGTTTATCATGTAACAGCCGTAGTTGTTTCAAAATAGGACGGCTTCACAAAACGTAAGTATAAAGATTTGAATTGTTGGACAGAGGAAGAGTTTTGTATATAATGAGGAATAGAATTCCATATTGAAGTACCAGAGAAAACAAAAGTGTGTCGAAATAACTCCGAATTTGGTTTTGGGCTATATAATTGATAAGTAGTCGACGAGCGTAGCAGTCGTGAATGTATGTCTGCAGTGAATGTAAACGCAGTTTTTAAATAATCAGGCCCATTTCCTCTTAGAGTTTTGTACATTTGAATGGCCTTCTGAAAAATTACACGCTCTTGAAACGTCATCCATTTAAGTTTTGCAAATAAAATAGCAGAGGGAGTAGAAAAATCACTATCAAGAATTACCCTTGCTGCTCTTTTCTGGAATCTTACAAGTTTATCTTCCAGACTGCTAGTACAATTCCCCCATATAACACAGCAAAAGTCAAAATGTGGGAGAATGTATGCGTTATAAAAGCGTTTCCGAGTTTCAAACGAAAGGAAATATTTAATTCTAGACAAAAGGTACAAATAGGAATTACACTTTTTTATCACGTTATTGATATGATCTGTCCATGATAGGCTATCATTAATTGTGATGCCTAGTAGCTTTGCTGAGGAAGAAACTTCAATAGAATTATCATTTAAAGGAATGCTGAGATTTGAGTTAACAATTTGGTGTTTATTACGTTTACTTGTAATATATAAAACCTTGGATTTATCAGCATTAATTGACATTTGGTTTATTTTACACCAGTTTTCAACATTTAATATATCTCTGGTAAGTGAAGATATGACATGATCTAAAGACTTGCTATGAGTTGATATGGTGGTGTCATCAGCAAATATGTCGGCAATTGAATGTGAAAGAGATAGGGGTAAGTCATTGATATATATCAAAAATAGTAGAGGGCCGAGAACTGAGCCCTGTGGAACACCAGCTGAAACCTTTCCAGGACAAGAATATTTACCGGATATAAAAGTTTTTTGGGTTCTATACTCTAGATATGACTTGAACCAATTCAATGCGGAAAAATGCAAACCATACAGTGATAGCTTCTGTAACATAATATCGTGATTTACTAAGTCAAAGGCTTTACTCAAATCAATGAGCAATGTTCCGACTATTTCGTTATTGTCTATAGCTGAAATCCAGTCATCAAGAATCTTTATCAAAGCTGTTTGACAAGAGTGAGCTTCACGAAAGCCTGATTGTCTGTCATACAAAAGTTTGTTATCGGACAGATAAGATTTTAACCATTTGCTAACATGTCTTTCAAGTATTAATGAAACTACTGGTAAAATAGAAATGGGTCTATAGTTAGATTTATCATGCCTATCGCCCTTTTTGAAAATCGGAATGACTTTTGCTGTTTTGAAGGCTAAAGGGAATCTATTTGATTTTATACTACAATTAAAAACAGATGTTAAAGCTGGTGCTATTACTGATGCTGATAACTTTAGGTATTTGGCATTAATATTATCAGTACCTGTAGATTTGGTGGGGTCAAGGGATTTTAATTGAGTTTCGACAAAATCACTAGACAATGGAGGAATGGTAAATTCGTCAGACATAGTCAACTTAGATGTGTTCAAGGTTTTTAGGGTATCATGCGGTTTGTAAACTATAGATCCATCAACAGGAACAGTCTTATGGATGTTACAAAAATGTTCATTAAATAAATGTGCAACCGAAGATGGATCTGATACGAAATTACCTTCATCGTTATTAAGACACGGCGTTTGAGTTTTAGATCTTTCTAAACCTGACAATTCACGGAGACCTTTCCATAACAGTTTAGGATTGTGTTTATTTGAGTTTATTTGCTCATTATAATGGTTGTATTTTGCCTTACAGACAAGCGATTTTACTTTTGATCTGAGCAATTTGTAATGAAATTGGTCTTGTATTTTGTGGTAGTAATTTCTTTGTCTAATAGCAAAAAGTATATCAGAAGTAAACCAATCTGGCTGAGTTAAATTCTTGACCCGTTTATGTCTGAGTGGAGCATGCTTTTGTAAGAATGTCCCAAACATTTCTATAAATAAATCTGTACATCCATCAGGATCATCGAACGTATCTAATTCAAACCATGGCTGAGTGGAAAGATCATTGAGAAAATCCGCTTCAGAGAAATTTTTGACGGATCTATATAATATATAATCATGGCAAGATTTAGTTGATATATTGTGATTACACTTTCGTGTAATAGCAACTGGATAGTGATCACTTAAGGCAAACGTTGGGATAATTATTTCAACAATATTGCAAGGGACGTTACTGAAAACATGGTCTATTAAGGTTGCTGAACTATGTGTTATTCTAGTAGGAGATTGAATAAGTTGAGAGAAGTTCATATTCTCCATTGTTTGCATCCAAGTTTTTGAGGGCGGAGCTTGTTTAATCAAGTCATAGTTGAAATCTCCAAGTATAATTGTCTCCTTGTTTTCATTGAATGATTTATCTAGACTATCAGTGAAATTATTTAGCCATTCAATTTTAGATAAAGGTGGTCTATAAACGTACCATAGTAAAATGGCTTGGAGTTGGATAACTTAAACTCAAGCCAGATGGATTCAATTGAAAGAGCCTCTAGATCAGTTCTAAGTAAGCAACACAAATTGTCTTTGACATAAACGAGGAGCCCCCACCACGAGATTGCCTATCCTTTCGAAATATGGTATACCCATGAATTGAAAGCTCGGTATCAAGAACATTTGCATCTAAAAATGTTTCACAAAGACATAAACAATCGATATTTGAGTTAAGAGATAAAATCATCTTGATTTCATCCAGTTTAGGACAAACATAATGAATGTTAAGATGTACAATATGTAACCCTTTGGTAGATAACCATGGCTGAGAAGAGGGAAAAGAAACAAAGCTTTCCTTACTATGTGTCTGAGTATTACATAAAGGTATATCTTCAATATTTGAGATTTGCATCTCAGTACTAAATGAACTATCGATAATTGAACTGTTAATACTAATAAAATCAATATCCAAAGAACTAGAAGAACTATCTAAATAAGAAATAGGCAAATTACATGTCATGTTATCATAAAAAACACCAACCTTTGGATTTTCAATAACATATTTACAAGCATGAGAATGAGTGTTTAAACAAGACGCAGGCAAACTATATGTCATTTGTCCATCACAAACTTCTGAATTATAATTCAAAATACTACCAACAATAGAACGAGTTGCTGAAGACCTATCCGACAAAGAAAAAGACATATCATGTCCCACTTCATTATCGTTTAGATCACAATAAAGGTTGTCTGAGTCGTTAATGCCATGGTTAGTAAAAGGGTCAAAGTTATACATGTCATCATACACAATATAGCATCTGTCAATAGTAAACCAAACACATCTGTCTTTTATGGCGACATTAAGAAAAGAACCATAGGTTTTAATGATACTGTTAGACTCATGCTCTAAATGAAATTTCCAACAATAACGACACACATCATTAGCTACATGTTCCACGCACTGACAGGCGCATACATCATCTCCATGTGTTTGGTCGAATTGTTCCTGTGGTAACTGTTTGCGTAGTTTCTCCGGTAGTTGTAATTGTCGTTGAAATTCTTTACGTCGTTGAAGTGGTTCATTCTCCTCCCTAAGTTCCTCCCATAATGAAAATTCTGCGGACTAGAATAATTTCTTTGTTTGTTGTTTTGTTCTATTCTTTCTGAATGCGTATGCTCTTGCTGATTATGCAGTTGTTGTTGATCGTGAGAAACTGGTGTTAATCTCAGAACGGAATCAATACATTCTCTCATATGAGTTCCTAGCAATTTGCCTCCACCCGGATTCAGATGCACTTTATCTTGGTAAAGGGAGAATTTCACCCTTTCATTTTCTATCATGACCTTATCATTATTTAAAAAATGACACTGTGCTTTATCACACATTTCGAAAATCACTTTGTTTGTCGAACGGATGACATTGTTTACAACTTTTTCTGCTTTCCATGGTAGAACACTTGATACAATAACTTCAGCTCTTGGACATACAGCTTTCACCACAGCAACAGTCTTTCTCATGATCTCACTTACACTTTCTTGACTCTCACCATCTGAGATATTGTTTGTTCCAACATGCAAAACGACTGCATCTAACTCCTTCATGTAGTCACTATTAAATTTACCCATTTCTGATATTGTGTGTGAAATTGTTTGAACTTTTCCACCAGAATGACTTTTGATTTTAACACAAACTCTCTCATCAGACATCTTAGCAGGGCTAAGTCTTTTCATAATTGAGTCCCCTGCAATCAATCAATACATTCAATTTTGATGTGTCAACGCTTTTCTCTCTTACATTTTGTTGGATGATATGGTTTCTTCCTTCTATGATTGGCTGTGTGGATGCGCTACAAGTACTAGGACTTTTTGGCTTTAGTTCACTTATTTTCTGTACCACTGTTGCTTCTATAGCTGATTTATTTTTTTCCTGAGATATTGCTTTCAATGTGTTTTGGTTCTGGGTTTTTAAATCAGATAGTTCCTGGAACAGTGCAGACTTCAAACTCGACATTTCTGCTGCTAATCTGATTTCCATACTGTCAACAACGTTTTGAATCTTTGTATCAACAGACTCAGAGTTAACTTGCAATTTGATGAATTGAGTGACAAGATCAGTTTTCTCTTTTGCTATAATTTGAACTGTACTCTTCAGTTTAATATTTTCTTCTTCAGCGAGAAGCTGCTTTGTTGTGGATCCAGTCAAGTCGTTTTTAAGCTTTTTCGTTTCAGTGGAGAGGATTTCATTTTTTTCATATTGTGTCTTCAGAGTAGTTTTCAGTTTAGCTATTTCCTGTTCTAGTTTCCCGGACTTTTCACTTTGTTGATTGTACTTTTCACGCAACAACTTCAATGACTTTTTAATTCTTCAACACTTAAGCTGCTGTCACTATCAAATAATTGTTTAACTTTGGTTTCTGCATTCTGTACGTCCACATGATGGGCACTCCTTTCTGCAGGCAAAACTGGTGTATAGCTTCCACTCATTGCTTTATTGTTAACTTTTGTTTTTGAGTTGTTCGATGTTGTGTTTTCAGAACACGTGGGATTTTCACTATATTGGAGACTTTCCGAAGACTTGGGTGACGGTACGTTAACAGCTCCATTAGTAGTTTGGTGAATACTTGCGGGAGTTCTTTTGCTAGGGGATCTCAGGCTGTTAACTAGTTTTCCCAGAAAGGTTAATGGACTTCTGTTTTGGTTTGGTGTAAGTGATCCTTCAGGTATGGCGGATATAGAAGTTGGTGATATGTTATGTGGCGAGTTTGAGAACAGATCTTGCGAATTTTCATCAGTCCCATCCATCATTTTGTCGAATGTATTGAGTTTCCAACTTTTACAACCTTTGCCTTGTATGAAAATTGTCTGATTGTAGTAAATGGTGATAACGCATTTCCCGTCCGGTTCGTTGGTACTTGCCGCTATGCCATTATTATTCTTATTTACGTTAAAAACGTATTTTCTTTTGAGTTTCTCTATTAAACGGGAATACACGTCAGCATCTTGTATGGATATAGTAATCGCATTTGTTTTAGTTGAGTATCTGCAGGTAAACAGTGATTCTTGGGAAATTCCGGCAATTTCCATACCGGTAAAAACACAGGAACATTGTTCTCATATTCTGTTTCTCGGGCAATCGTACGAGTCAAAAAATGACGTCATTTTTAACGTCACATAAAGCGCCAATCGTATCTACTCGGCAATCCCCGTAACAAGTCGGTAGATATACCTCGTAGGCAGTACATGAATACACCAGAAATCCTGGGGTAATTCGCCTTATTTCCGGCGGCTAACGCAAAATACACACAGGCACTAAATATGTATTTGAATACACACAAATTGGTTATATATCACAATTGAATGGGCTTTTTACCGTCTTCATTAAAGATGATCATATCAACACAACTTTGTTTCATATTTTGTCAATCGGCTCTTTTCGGCAATCCCCGGCTTGTTACGGGGATTGCCGAGTAGATACGATTGGCCCTTCGTTGCTGACCTACTTTCAAAAATGGCTCCCCATTACCTCCGAGGTTATTTTAAGAAATGGCCGAGGTGTTCCGAATGATAAAGCGCCTGGTTAATTGAGATCGATTGAAAAAAAAATTTTCATAGAGCGTCCCGTTGAAATGAACAATTCGGATAATTTAGAAATCGTCTCTTTTCATTTAAATCATAACACGCGCAGGAGGACACATCGGCTACAACAATAAAGAGTCTTCATACGAGAGGCTAACCTATTTTCCGATGTAAAATCGACCGTAAATGGCTGAGATTCGATGTTTCGTTAGCCGTTCATTTCTTGCGTGTTTACTGTTTTGGCTGCGTTCGATTTTTTAACAAATCGGCGCGAGTACGGGTTGTGTCGCCAGGAAGCAGTCACCGAGCGGAATTTGAGTGAACTTCAAGATTCCGTCACAATCGATATCAAATAAATAAGTTTAACCCTTTACCAAACACCAAGTTTTCGATTGTCCCAAAAAGAGTTTGCAGACGGCATTTCAAATGTTGATGAAATTTGAAAATAATCTTATGATAGGGCAGAAAACATTGTGGGAAAAGGAAAACTTGCTCGTGAAGAGCAATTTCTCCTTTTCTCACAATGTTTTCTACAGTCGTTCGCAACAAAGTGATCAAATGTCGTTATTGTTTGGGGAAGTGTTTAACTAACCGGAACGAGGTAGAAAACGATGTAACGCTCAAAGAAATAATAAAACTGTCCTACCTTTCCATACAGACTGTGGTGACCGAGTATGCCTTAACGGTGGGACCATGGACCTTAAGGACTGTACATGTAGGTGCTCAAAACCATTCCACATACAGCCGGACTGTGGACGTAAGTACAAGCCCCTTTTATTCTACGACGGTGGTGTGTGTTATTCGTGGAAGCAGGGCTGGCAAAATCAATTGTCCGTTTTGACCAGCTTGTCCATAAGCCTTAATGGATAAGTGAAGTTTTACTCAAATAAATTATATAACCAGTATAAAGACAAGTGCTGAAAATGATCAATCATTTGCGGACAAGTAAATCAATATCAGATTTCGCCACCCATGGGAAGGTTGACGTTTCGAAAACCAACAACCACATCGAGTAGTACTAAATACAAGGGATGGGGACGAGTAGTGAAATCACTTTTCGAATATTCGGTTGCTACTTTTTGAATATATTTGAATATGATATTTAACAACTCATGTTGATGTTCGGATGTCTTGCATATCTAAATAATTGTACATGTACACGTATGTTTGGTCTGCTTGAACTTTTAGAACCACCGACATCTTTAACCATGTTTACACATGCAAACGATGACAAAGTAATAAAGATAATTGAGTCATTTTTATTACAAACAATCGTTGCGGATTTGCGCGACAAAAATATGACAATGTAGACGATTTTTGGCATTCGATATTCATACAAATTCGTATTTTAGACAAGGACTAGAAATGGTAAACAAACTACAGGAAAAGGTTATATATATATATATTAACCGGTGTCAGAGTCGAGGGCGGGCAGAAAGGAGCCGGATTAATTTCAGTTCAATACCAATGTCCCAATGTTCTAATGTCGATTGATATTCGATTAGTCGATTATAATTTTATATATATATATAACACCGGTTAATAGCATGTACTTAAATCAGAAGAGACCTTCCATAGACTTACGGATGTCGATGCTTTTACTCATCTTACAGTCCTTGTTAGCAAATATTTACCTTGTGGCTTTCCTCCATCCATTTCGGAACCTGGTATGACGATTATACTGAAACAGCGTTTCCACAATGTTTAAAAAGCGAGTTCCCACGTTTATTTTCCAGTGAACTGTACCGACATCGAGATGAAGGAACCCGGATATTGTACCGGGCAGTTCGGTCCTTCGTCTTGTGACAAATACGGAAACGTGCCCCAGGAGTGTCCCTCAATGTGCCAATGGTGTCCAGGTATGTATGAGCTTATGATGATTTACAGGGGTAGCTTATATGCATTAGCTTAGGAACTTGTTTGTATATTTTATATGTGTGGTTCTGTGAGTTCTGTTTGGCCGGATTGAAACTTTGAGTATCAAGTTACCAGGTCAGATGTGAAGAATCAGGCAATCTGAATTATTAAACTGGCTAATCTTGGTTATTTCTTGTTGGCTTACACATTTGAATTGTGCTGATTGGGATTTTTGGTGATAACTTTTGGAGCCTGACCAAAAGTTTACCAAAAATATAGTTTGATATATAGCATTAATATCCTTTCATGTGCCTTTAACTAGCAATAATCGACTTTGCATACCCTTCTTGTATTTTTACAGACGCTGACTACAGGATCGTTAACAGTCCGGCAGGAAACAACCCATCGTCCTCGTCCAAGATGATATCTTCTATATTGTCGTGGTACATTGTTTGGTCATTGTTTATAATATTGGCCTGTCTCGGGTAACACAGCGTTAGTCGCATTAACAATCGAAATTCTACTTTAAGGTCCGGAAAAACGGATCAAAATACGAACTCGTCGGAAAATCCAGCCCAATCGTAACTACTCGGGCATTTCCGTGATCTGAGAAATACACCTCGTACGTAAGTGTAGGGTTACGATCATCAAATGTGTTTACTTTACATAATTCAGGCTGTTTATTTGTTTAACATTTGAAATTGTCTATTCGAAAACATAATTGTAGCTTTGTGCATAAATTTCAAATTGGTTAATCTTTACTGTATGTAATGTTATTCATATTTTGACGTCAACGTGACTTATAGGCCCTACGTGGCCGGGTGTTGTAAATATTGTTAATATGTAAGTGTATATTCATATGTACAAAGCACAATGTCACTTTTATAAAATTTACTTATTTACTTACAGTTGTACTTGCAATATTTCATGTGAATCGCCCCTGGCTAATAACATAATCCCTATGTTCATCAACGTTGAGTCATTCAATTCATATGGAGGTGTTGAACATCATTTTAACCCTTTACCAAACAATGACGACATTTAACCACTTTTTTGCAGACGACTCTGGAAAACATAGTTGGAAAAGGAGAAAAAGCTCGCTAAGAGCATTTTTCTCCTTTTCCCATAAAGTTTTCTGCTATATCTGAAGAATATATTTTAATTTCATCACACTTTGAAACGTCGTCTGCAATCTCTTTCAATTTGGGACAGTAAAAAAATAGGTGTTTACCTAAATAGGTATTTAACCACTTTTTTGCAGACGACTCTGGAAAACATTATTGGAAAAGGAGAAAAAGCTCGCTAAGAGCATTTTCTCCTTTTCCCATAAAGTTTTCTGCTCTATCTGAAGAATATATTTTAATTTTATCACATTTTGAAACGTCGTCTGCAAACTCTTTCAATTTGGGACAGTCGAAAAATAGGTGTTTGGGAAAGGGTTAAATCATTCTTTATCGGTAACTCATGCATAATAGTATCATTATATGTGGGGATATACATTTTCTTAATCAAATTGAACGACTATTTAGATTTTACATTTAAGATATGTATTTGGAAACGAAAAAACAATGAAAGAGTAACACTTTGGCGACAAATTGGCGGCTTCCATACTACTTTTGAGGCGTTTTTATTGGATAACCCCGATGAGTTTAGATTGAGTCCAGTTGGTGTCAGTCATTCCCATAGGATGGACAGTCAACTTCGACGAGGGGTTCCGACTGCTAAATGATTTTTGTTGGAGTATTGTTTTCTTGTTTATATCCAATACCTCAACTCAAGCTTACGGACAGGTTCAAAATAAAAAGAATAAGACATGGATTTGTTACATGTTCTTTAATGATGTTGAAAATTAGTTGGCCTTCATGAATAATGACTAAAGCTTACTTGGATAACAATGGTAATTTAAACCATGAAAAAATGATAAACGACTTATTGCATTTATATAAGATTAGAATGTATTACGTCGATGCGGGGTATTGGATGAGGTAGCGTTTCAGGAAAGACAAGAACCTTTATCTCGAATGTAAAAATGTTTTCATAAAAGGCAAGTCCACATTCATAAAAAATAAATTAATAGTTGACATTTAAAATGTCTATAGTTTGCATGATATAAAGGTTCTATTTAAAGCTGCAAATTTAATTTCTGTGGGATTTGTTCAACCACGGCCGTCACCCTGGCCTGGTTAAGGCGTCCGCTTCGGGACAGGGGGATCTAAGGTAAGAGCCCTATAGAAGTCGATTGTCCGGAAAATATGTCTCCTGTGCCTCGTTCCGAACTGGCCGGTTCGTGAGCCGCGAGGTAGTTAAAATAATGGTTACGGACTTATTTCTGATTGGCACTTGACAGTTTGGAGGTAATTGAGTGTACAATCAGGTATAATCAGGGAAAAGTATCTCATAAGCCAAACTGGCTGGCCCTATCACTAGAGGTGATACCATAGTAAACAAAGACTATTACTTATGATAGATTCGAATACTAATATATAGCACTCACTTAGACAAGGATAAACTGGTTCCCCGTTGTCTACTGAATGTACTATACTCCACAAGATACACTATACTCGTTAGAGCCCGGCTCCAAATCTAAGATAAAGATATACATTTCACAACTATGTAATTGACTTCTTGCTTAGTTATGAATCGCGTATTTTTGATTGTTTGTTAAATGCATTGTAACATATTTATCAAATTGTCTAATTCTAGTTACAACGTTGAAAACACTAGATACTTTTAACATGGGTTACCTGTTTACTGTTATTTCATAATAACTAATATATTTCATTAAAAAGCTGTTTATCATCATTTTTTTTTTGACGGTTTCTTCGGTTTGTTTGTTGTCAATTTGGCCCTGCTCGTTAGCCCACTCAGTGGCAACTCCAGCCTAAACCCAAGGTTTCTGCCTGAAAGCTCAATATAGGCCAACGTTTCATCCGACGTTTTATACAGTCACTGCGTTATGGAGTTTATCTGTCATATTCCAAAGACCTTATAAATAAGTCTTTGAATATTCGAACAGTAATAGTTGTTTTGGAGAGCAGTTACTGACTTACAATTTTTTTTATAATGGTAATGAAATGTAAAGGACATGGATACGACCTAAATCTTGTAACAACGCCTTTGAGATTGATCTAATCCAACATGACATGTATGTTAAGTATTTCCACGCATTGCATGTATACTTATATTTTTGTTTAAAGATAGGCGAGATATAAAGAAAAAATGGTTGATGTATTAAATCGGAAATGTCAACGGGCAATGAATAGGAATAGTATCCGTTGAGTCGAAGGCGAAACTACAATCGGAAGCCGATCGCGATAAACTTTCCCATTCAAGACACGAACCATGTATTATTTTTACCCTTTTATCTAAATGAACTCACATGAAAGAATACAGAAAAAAAGCAACAAAAAAGAAGACCCAAAACGAAAAGAACAAACGGTTACGCAGAGCATAATATGTATGTTACATTCCCTTTGTCCTAACGTTACTCATCAAATATAGAATAGAATATCACAAAACCTGGTATGACAGATAAAAAGGCATTGCCTTTAACACAATAGCAAGCAATAACGATATTTGAATTCTTTGTTGCAGACGACTCTGGAAAATAGTGTGTTCTTAACGAGTAATTTCTCCTTTCCCATCCAAGTTTTTTGACCTATCAGAGGATTATCTTTCAATTTCATCATATTTTGAAATGTCGTCTGCAAACGCTCTTTACTTGGGACAGTCGAAAATTTGGCGTTTCGTAAAAAGGGTTAACAGAATATGTCCCCAATTCCTTACAGTGACTTCTCCAAACTACTCTATGGAGTTATATAGTTCATACTTCCTCATCTCCATCTGCTATGGGCTCATATCGCGGTTGAGTACGATTCGTGAGAGGTAGAGTCCCGGTTGATTGGTGGAAAGCCGATGTCAAATTCACCAAACCCTTAGGGCAGTAACGGTAGAATACCCATAATCCTCCATTTTAAACTCTTTCTTTCGTCGGATGATTTTAATCGTTGTCGATATACAGCGATCGATGCCGGAACTATTCGTTTTACACCGAATAGTTCCGGTCCCGACCGTTGAATACAAAGAACGACCGAAATATGGAAACACTGTGAAGGTATGTATTTGACAGCTTTGGACAACTGTTTAGACGCCATGAAGGGCATTCTTTCTCGATGTTTTCATTTCATTTTTTAAGCTGAAGATTCGATGATTTGCAATCTAAATTCATTGTGTGCAATTTCTTCGAATTTGGACAGGTATTCAATGTCTTGCGTGAGGGGAATTCGTATTTATGCTCAATTTCTTTGTGAATCGCTTCAGTAGCATTCATCTATAATATACCTCTCACCTTATTCCACATGGAAATCAGTCCAAGGGCTATATTTGTTAGTGTTTGGTGCATATCTAGTTATAATCTTCATAAAACGTGCTTGTTGACAGATGTGACGACATCTGGAAGTTTTGTCAATTTCTTTTTAACTGCACAACAGCTGTACTGATATATGATATGCAACGAAGAAACCTAACATACTATTTTAGTTCTTAAAAGTCTGTATACAGTGAATATGAATGTTTTTAATCCAAAAGCATGACATCTCTTTTGAGATCTACTGCATATAAACTGTACATACTTAGATACATCGACTTTTCCTGAATAAACTATGCTTTCAATAGCAACCTTTAATCAAACAACAATACAAAACCTATTTTGTTTCAACGTCGTTTCTGACAAATGTTCTCATCTGCCCAACTTTAAAGATAGAATAAATTAAAGGCGATAGGAGAAATTGCTTTGTTATGAATGAATCTCACATCTATTTAAATCATCGTCTTTAACTGACGCGTACAGATAACCGTCCGAGTGATAGCGCCCTCATATCGGAGTGTAAAATCAGGCTTGTATACTCTTATACATACATGTTGAACCTTGGTGAATCGATGTTGTTTTCATAACCTTAAGGTTAATTAGCCAGATAGTGATTAACGATGGATACCGAAATATATGTATGTTGCTACTTTAAGCTTGAACCATTGTTTAAAAGGATGTTACCTGATGTTCGAATGATCTTCTACAATGTGACGCTAAACAAGACTGGCAAGTATAAATGTACGTGTCTCTACACAAGACTGGCAAGTATAGATATACGTGTCTCTACATAAGACTGGTAAGTATAAATGTACGTGTCTCTACACAAGACTGACAAGTATAAATGTACGTGTCTCTACACAAACTGACAAGTATAAATGTACGTGTCTCTACACAAGACTGGCAAGGATAAATGTACGTGTCTCTACACAAGACTGACAAGTATAAATGTACGTGTCTCTACACAAGACTGACAAGTACAAATGTACGTGTCTCTACACAAAACTGACAAGTATAAATGTACGTGTCTCTACACAAGACTGACAAGTATAAATGTACGTGTCTCTACACAAGACTGGCAAGTATAAATGTACATGTCTCTACACAAGACTTGCAAATATAAATGTACGTGTCTCCACACAAGACTGACAAGTATAAATGCATATGTCTCTACACAGACTGATAAGTATAAATGTACGTGTCTCTACACAGACTGACAAGTATAAATGTACGTGTCTCTACACAGACTGGCAAGTATAAATGTACGTGTCTCTACACAAGACTGACAAGTATAAATGTACGTGTCTCTACACAAGACTGGCAAGTATAAATGTACGTGTCTCTACACAAGACTGGCAAGTATAAATGTACGTGTCTCTACACAAGACTGGCAAGTATTAATGTACGTGTCTCTACATAAGACTAACAAGTATAAATGTACGTGTCTCTACACAAGACTGGCAAGTATAAATGTACGTGTCTCTACACAAGACTGGCAAGTATAAATGTACGTGTCCCTACACAAGACTGACAAGTATAAATGTACGTGTCTCTATACAAGACTGGCAAGCACAAATGTACGTGTCTCTACACAAGACTGGCAAGTATAAATGTACGTGTCTCTACACAAGACTGACAAGTATAAATGTACTTGTCTCTACACAAGACTGAAAAGTATAAATGTACGTGTCTCTACACAAGACTGGCAAGTATAAATGTACGTGTCTCTACACAAGACTGGCAAGTATAAATGTACGTGTCGCTACACAAGACTGGCAAGTATAAATGTACGTGTCTCTACACAAGACTGGCAAGTATAAATGTACGTGTCTCTACACAAGACTGGCAAGTATAAATGTACGTGTCTCTACACAAGACTGGCAAGTATAAATGTACGTGTCTCTACACAAGACTGACAAGTATAAATGTACGTGTCTCTACGCAAGACTAGCACGTATAAATGTACGTGTCTCTACACAAGACTGACAAGTATAAATGTAAGTGTCTCTACACAAGACTAGCAAGTATAAATGTACGTGTCTCTACATAAGACTGGCAAGTATAAATGTACGTGTCTCTACACAAGACTGACAAGTATAAATGTACGTGTCCCTACACAAGACTGGCAAGTATAAATGTCCGTGTCTCTACACAAGACTGGCAAGTATAAATGTACGTGTCTCTACACAAGAATGGCAAGTATAAATGTACGTGTATCTTCACAGGACTGGCAAGTATAAATGTACGTGTCTCTAAATCTTAACCTTTTGGGCGCATAACAGCTCGCTTACATTTGCGAGATCTTCGGAAACAACTCCAATCTTTATGGGCTTTTATATATGATCGAACTAGTCTATTACACATATAGAGTCTAATGCACATATATGAAGCACTTAAATGAATAACAGTATTGCATTAAGCCATGAACATGTTCTACCTCTAACCCTTTACCGCATACGTGATATTATGACGAGTCTAAACTGATAAGAACAACAGACGACAGACATAACCAAGGATATGCCTTTTTATATTAGGAATAAACTATCCTTTTGTAAAGATTGCACTGCTGGAATATTGACAAAGGGAAGTCTAAGGAAAGATAAAATAAGGATAGTGGAGATAGATAGAGAAAGAGGGAGAAACAGCGAGAGAGGGAGAAAGAAAGAGAAAGGGAACCAAGCAGACACAGAAAGAGACAGACAGAAAGACTGAGAAAGAGACATAGACAAAGACAGAGACATAAAAACAGACCGAAAGAAAGAGAGAGAATGGCAAAGAGAGACAGTAAAAGTGTGTGAGATATAACCCAATTTAGGTTAGGATGACACGACACAAGTGTTGCACCAATCTGAACACATCGGGTTTATCCAATGAAAACACCTCTGAAATAATAGGGATGACGCCATATTGGTTCCCGCGGAAATGACGTCACTTCACTTTCGTTGTTAAAAATAGATCTTAAATGTGAAATCGTAAAAGTCATTTAATTTGATTAATGAAACAACTATATATGTCACAACTTATAATTTCGCTATTTCGTATGAGTTACCGATAAAAAATGATTAAAAAAGATATCCAACACTTCCATATACATTGAACTACTTAACGTGCACGCTTAGAAAAGGTGTTAATTGGCGGATGCCGATTTACCCGAAAAATTGTAACCCTACACTTATATCCGAGGTGTATTTCACAGCTCACGGAAATACCCGAGTAGTTCCGATTGAAGTTGCACTAGGCGATAACTATTCACATTAAAGCCGCAGAGACTTAGATACACGAATTGACCACACCAAGACAAATGGCAAACGCAAAAATCATTTATGTGGCTATGCCCGACATTTTTCTTGGGCCGTTTCTAGAATACAAAGAACTTACAATTCGAAAATTGGAAATTGTCTGGAACGAAACGGATGATTATACAGAAAGTGCGCGTAAGTTAGTGTTTCATCTTTTAAGAATATTAACCATGTGAGATACCATGGCAACTGGAGTCTGATTAAGACGGCCTTGTCGGAAAAATGAAAAATTCTCTTTTGATATACATCACCTTCAGCAAACATTGTTTACTTTATCAAATCATGGACTATTTTCTAATGCTGTTTTGAGTTAGATTCGTTGCACAGGAAAATATTTCATCTAGAGAATATCTAAAATGGACCAGTTTCGTTTTGTACATCGATAATGCAGTAATTGATTCTCTGGTCAAAGCAAACGTTTTAGTAAAGTATCTGCGTTGTATGTTGCAGGTTTGATCTTGGCCCGGGTCATGGCGATAGAAATAGCTTGATAGCTTCTAACCATGGTTGCCAATACGTATTTAATGTTTATGCCATTCTTGATAAATGGTATGGTATTGAATGATATATACGGAGTTTGTATAAGAAACCAAGGCAATTGTGCAACTGAAAGTTTGCTACAAACGTCATTAGACCCATTGCAATTGAACATAGGTTGGTTATATGAAGAGCGCCGGCCTCTGGTACCGCGGGTCACAGGTTCGATCCAATTACGCGGAATTAAAAATCCCGGAACTAACCCACAAATAGGCGGTGGTACTGGTGTTATTATCTAGAAAGCAGTCATCGAGAGTGAATTCAATAAGCTTCAAACTTCCGTCACAATCGATCTGAAGTAAAATAGAGGTCTAAAACTAAAAACGTAGATGGTGGTTAATGTTGTAAACGACGGAAATTAACGAACAGGGCTAAGTCTCAGATGAGAATCACTTCATGTAATTGGCCCAGTCTCTAAATGATGACATCTGCTCATGCACATCCATGTTAATTTTGTCAGGGCGTGGCCATTGTCCAATGCCCCAGCAGAGGCGTGTACTGATTAACAACCTGGATGTGTTGCGTTGAATTTCATTAACAACAGTAGGCGTGCTAGTGCATAAACTACTTAACGGGAATGATGTCGCTTGAGAACAAAACGATCTAGGATAACTTGTCACAAGGAAATAGGTACGACTTTTAGGTTGAAAGATATCACGAAATAACCATCATACTTGCAGAATCCCTTGAAGTTTGTTTCCGAATTCGGATGCCTTTTTAAATTGTTTCTGTCGCGGAGTTGGAATACACCTCCACTGTCTTGTTATTCGTACAAACAATACTTACCAGCAACGAAGATCGAGGTTATTCGAAAGCAAACTGTTTCCAATGTTAAGTAACGATATAAGCCGAGTTTATCAGAATAAAGTCATTTCGGTCGGTAAACCTATGATCAAACAATGACGACATTTGACCAGTTTTTCGAGACGACTCTGGAAAATAATGTGGGAAAATGAGAAATGCTCTTAACGAGCAATTTTTCATTTTCCAACAATGGTGTCTGCCCTTTCAGAAAGTTTTTGTTTTTGTTCAATTTCACCACATTTTGAAATGGCGTCTGCAAACTCTTCCAATTGGGGGCAGTCGATTTGGCGTTTGGTAAAGGGTTAAAGCGACACTGTAGCAGGATTCATTTCATAAGGTTTTAACAGAACACGCGTTTGTGGTATTGGTTAAAACTCCGTCAGTGCACGTTTTCGTATTTGTTCAGTTTTTTAAGATAAATATAGATCGCGATGGCGCCTACAATATACGTGTGTAGCTTCCTCAGCATCAAAACGCCGCTAACAGAAATGTGTCCAGGAATAAACATGGTTGTCATGGAGGTCATTCGGGCTCAACAAGATCATGTCAACAGAATGCGTATGTATGGACCTGGTATAACATGTTTCTTTATCGGCGTGACGCACTTAGCTCGTGCACGACTGGCGATCGCTCAACCGCACTACCGCGGTGCTGACGACGTGATCAGTTGCGCAACTTCCGGGTAAGCGTTTTTAGGCTAGGCTTTTGCTATTCTTCTGCAAGTGTAGGCAAGTAATTAAAAATATGAAAACATGATTCAACCCTCATTAAATTGAACCGCACATAGGTAAAGTTTCAGTTTTGGACGCATGGAATTGGCTGAGTTTTCGTAATTTTCTCTCGCCGAAGGAACTCAGGATTTTTTTATTTTCATTCCATGTCTGAAAATGCAGAAAAAAATAGCGAAAACCTACCCTCAAAATGCTTAACCGGAAGAATTGCTTTCGTCGGGTGCGGTAGAGCGATCACCAGCCGTACATTGCAGGTTTCATACCATAGACAAAAGGTAGACAGTGCTAATAATTCCTTCTTCCCATTGCGCTCTTGTTTATGATCTGAATAGCACTACGAATATATGGCCAGTTTCGAAATTAGGAAATAGAACACTTGCTTGTACCTAGGGTAGTGTTTAACCAAACAACTTTGTTTAATATTTTTCAAAATATTTGTCAATATGTAAAAACTAGCATACACAAAGAGCCCATTCTTTTTTGTCACAATTGTTTTTACTTGTTTTGAAAACGTTTATTTAATTAGATTGGGGAGGTGTCTCCTGAATTGAACAGTTTAACTTTTAACAGTTCATAGTTGTCTGCTTCTATGAACGAATGCGCAATTATTTTAATACATCATGCGTAATGTTTCTTTAAACATTGCATATTCAAATAATGAAACAATCTTGCAGCTTTTACCACCTTTTACTAAAACGTGGTCAAAGATGCAGTTCAGTTTTTACCTGTTCCAGTTGAATGCCCGGCGTTAGAGGACGGTGCCCTGCTAGACCAAATTGAAGTGCTGTTCGCAGATTTGCCCATCATCACCAAGTACCAACATCGTCTCAAAAACGTGAAATGGGTGCATACCGCCTGGAATGGTGAGAACATGTTTTATCGTCTTTGTTTTTTCAATCAAGTCAACAATAATTCAGATGCCTGACTCAAAGATTGTGACCCCCGGGCTTTGGTACCCATCTGTACAGGTCTAACTGTATTGAGGATCTTCCGCGGCCTAGTGGTTATAGTTCATAACATAATCACATGGCCCCTCTCCGCGTGGGTTCAAATCCTGGTCGCGGCATTGGTCATCACATGAGACATAATCTGCCGACTGACTTACTAGATTCCGTTAGTTCTACACACCTTGACCAGATCCTATAAGGACTTGGTGTATGGGTCTTTTTCCAGCATGAAGAGTCGTATATCGCAACATAACTGAAATCAAGTTAACGCGATGTAAAACCCAATATAAACAAAACAAAAACAAATTGTATTGAACTATCAGTATAATTTAGATCACATGTACTATATGTGTTCTCTTGTTAACACACTTGCGTCAGAAGAAACCGTTGTAATAATCTTTGAGTTGGTTGCTGGTTGCAACATTCATTGAAAATGGGAAGTAACCAGTTTGATATCATTTACACACTTTCAAACAGATAATGGGTTAGTTGGAATGAGCCATACTGATAGAAAGACAGATAATTGTTAATCAAAGAAGAACTGATCGAGATTCATGAATAATGGCTATGCTACCCAATGGCGCGGTGCATCTGCGGATTTGTTGTCAGCTGACTCTGCCAACCTTTCACCTAAAAGCTTAGTACGAGTAATTTGCATTTTATTCTATTATATGCACTCAGCTGCTCATTCGGTAGCAAAGTCGAAAGCAAGGTATTTAGAGCTGGTCAAAATTCTTTAGAAAATTTAATAAAGGCATAGAAGCATAACGCATGCGTCGTTCAGCTCTATACATAGGAAGTTATGTTACTACCGTGTTCTGTCGCTAACCAAATATCAGCCACAAGACGATACGACGTCATATATATGTACATACATGCTTGTGTAGGAAAGTTACCACTGACTTGGAAACAAGGGTCTGTAACTGTATTGAGGAAATACCATGATGGTCATGGTTTGAAAAAGTATCCTAAAAGATGACTCATTATTTCAGGAAAAGTGGCCCCACTGTCTCCGAAATGGCTCAATGTTTGTTTAAATTATCTCAAAAAGTTGTTCGAGCATGTTTGTACCTAGCGCAGGCCCTGGCCAGGGATATATATAACGCCTGTCGGGAATCATCCGGCATCCTGTTGAAAATGGTGATACGGTTCGATGAAACAATACAGTTGTTCTAATGCTGTATGATTTACCATTAAACGTAGCTATTGAAAGGATGATTAATCTGTCAATATATCCGAGTATATACAGTCTTTATGTGGTAGATCTCAAAACCTTTGTGTCGCTTTTGGATTTATATACAGTGAAGCCTCGTTTATCCGGACCCCGGTTATCCGGATGTCTCGCAATCCGAACGAAATGGTAAGGGAACGGAATTATTTGACCAGTTTGTTGCAGACGATCTTTGAAAACATTGTGGGTAAAGGAGAAATTGCTCGTGACGAGCAATTTCTCCTTTTCCCGCAATGTTTTCTGTCATATCAGAAGATTATTATGAATCTCATCACGTTTTGAAATGTCGTCTGCAAACTCTTTCAATTCGACAATTTGGCGTGTGTTAAAGGGTTATAAGTATACACGTGCATATAGACCGTTAATGTCTAAATGTGTATAAGACCAGGCCCTGCTTCATTAGTCCGGATGCTTCGTTAATCCGGACATTTTGCTCTGGCAGCTTAAAAACACTCAAAGCTTGCATCCAATGACTTCTCATTAGTGCGTATCAAGCTACAAATACAGCTGTTGTACAGTTTTTAAGATTTTCAATTCAACTCCAAAACTTCCATGCGTTTTGGAAACGAACAGCTTTCAACTAGAAACTAATAGAATGGATTCTCTTCTTGCTTTTACCTTACAGGGGTGGATATGTTAATGCGAGCAATTAATGAAGCTAACCAGGTAAGATTTTGATTTTGCATTAACCCCTTACACTTATTAAAACCTCACTTTTGCTTAAGTTTATAAAAAACACCGTGAAAGAAGGATAGGCTGCTTATTAACAATCCATTACAACTCAATAACTCATTCATTCTCTCTTCTCAATCACTTTAAAATCTTAGGTATCTTTAAACTTACAAGAGGTACCTTCAGCCAATTTTATCTATCCTTGTATGTTTCATCTGGTTGTTCTCTGCTTATATTACAAACTTTTACCACAAAGGAGAAGCTGCACTATTAAAGCAAAGTATGCCAAATAAATATAGCTTTTATCTTGGCCTTTATATATAAAGAGTATAAATGGTTAGCGTCCTAAATCGGAAATGTTATTGTGCAAGGCGTATGATTATTACACGGTGAGCCGAACTTTTCCCATGCAAGAAGCTAGCCATCTATTCCTTTTATTCTGTTACTTATACGTATTGATAAATATGAAAATGAAAAACAAAAAGGACGACAAAATGGAGAAAATGAAAATATTACATGATCTTGTAACGGATGGCTAACATGATATTCGGCACTCTGTTATTGGTCCATAAATTGCGCTGGTGTCAGGATAAATATGTTTCCGTTATCTTTACGATAGCCGTTGCCAACGTTCACGTTGACAAAGACGCTGGGTATTGTGAACGCCCCGTTCATGTCGGAGTACGTGATCGGATACGTCCTGGCCACAGAGAGGGATATATTCGAGCTGAAGGAACTCCAGGATAAATCAGAGTGGGCACAGTACGTGGGATTTATACCTTCGTTTGTTTGTATATCGTTCGTTCGTTCGTTCGTTCGTTCGTTCGTTCGTTCGTTCGTTCGTTCGTTCGTTCGTTCGTTCGTTCGTTCGTTCGTTCGTTCGTTCGTTCGTTCGTTCGTTCGTTCGTTCGTTCGTTCGTTCGTTCGTTCGTTCGTTCGTTCGTTCGTTCGTTTTCATCATATTTATTGTTTCATCCCTATATACTTTCATTACTTGCGCACTTTTCGATTAATCGATTACGTTTTCGTATTAATTCTTAATGCATCTTTCTATGACACCTACATACCTTATGTATGGGTTCCTCTTTCGCCATATTTTTCATTTATTTTAATCGTTTGCCTATCTTGTCATCCATTTAATCATCTATTTTAGCTTTAGCTATTGCTCAAAGCTATACTTTTTTATCCTGGTTTTGTCAAGCAGGTTTATTTCACAGTCATGTTTCATCTTTTCAAGCCTTGACGAAGATAAACAAATATAGCCATGTAAAACGTACGATAGACTTATGGATATGCTTGTAGTTTTAACATCGTAATTCTTTAATTCAAAAATGGGACCTGGTGTCTTTATTAATTTACGTCTTTGTTATAACAAGTTGATGGTATTATATTTCCCAGGATGCAATTTGGAAAGGCTCGAAAACTAAGAACACTTACTATAGGATTTTTAGGCACCGGAGCAATAGCCGACTATGGTATGTGGTCTTTAAATCTTTATTAGATAGATAAGAACTTCACATACAGTTTTTGCTGTAACTGCCGTTTATAAACATGACAAATAGATATTGTTTTAGTTTAAATATATTTCATTGTTAAATATTTTGACAAAATTTTGATAAAATATTTTTTTTATACTTACAATTGGATTGGGACGGAAGCTATAAGGTTATTGGGTTCCTCTCCTGATTTAATAAAGATATTGTTTCGAATCATCAAATGCCCCCTTTTCTTTAACATTGTGACATGTTGATAATTATTTTTGTTTTATGCATACTCATAGTATGTTATCAATTTGCTTCACGAATTCTTGTACAGTGTATACATGTATATTATGTTCATTGGTTCCATGGTTGCAATTCAAATGAGAACAATCGTTGACCAGTGCGCTGTATTGTTCCGAATTATCTTTATATTTCGTCCTTTTCGACAGTGGCGAAGCAGTGTAAGTCTCTTGGTATGACGGTATGGGGACTCTCTAGGCGACAAAAGCAAGACAAGGACAAAACTCCCAACTTCGACGTCTACAAGTAGTATTCTATGTTTAACATGTTTTACTCTGATCGTGGAAGGTTTCTGTAGTTAACTGTCCGAAAAGCTTAATCCAGTTTGTCTCTCTATGAAGCATAAATTGCAGATGGCTTAACCCTTAGAATGCTGGAACATTTTCTAAAAATAGATATTTGTGTCGTCTGCTTTCCAAATCCTTTAATATCTAATTAAATTTGACGAGGAAAGAAACTCAGAGTAGCAAACAGATTGGATTACAGACCAGCCGCCAATTTACTTGGCGGCTGGTCTGGATCTAACCTGTTTTTATAAGCGTAAAGTCGGTTCAACCACTATGAAGGTTATGAAACCACCGTGTGACAAAATGATCAGCTGTAATTTTAATTCCACGAAGCAAAATATCTTTTTCTCAAACTTTGTAACCATCTTCTGTTGTTGCTTTCAATTTGGATAAATTATAAACTCCCATGTAGTTACCCATATACCAACCATTTACGAAATTTTGAGATATTTCTCGTTCAGAGAGTATGGGAAAGGAAAAAACATCACCCAAATGTGCATCAATTTTAATCTTCGTTTATAAATTCTTTCAATTTGGGACTATATAAGGATTATTGTGTGGACAAAACAAAATTTAAACCCAATCTCAGCTTACTTAAGTTAGAAAAAGGCTAGAAAATAACTCATTTCATATTTCCTCCAGTGGGGATTTTGAGATCCACAAATAGTATCGCTGTCGAACACGTATTGGAGACACATAGAAACGATTGTGATAGCTTAGATACATTGGTCGATAACCCTTGGAGGTACTTTCTCAATTTGTTCTCATGTATTCCGAGTATTATTTTCAAAAGTAATTCTTATACTATACATTGGTCCTGTGTTGAACGCAGTTATAAAATCCTACCAAATAACTATGAGTACCATATAGTTGTAAAGGTTAACTGTTCAATGAGCGTTATACAGATTGACAGGGAAACTGGCACAACCCACCTATCGTTATGAACATTTGTGTCCATACTTCTAAGAATGGACATCAATTTGGAGAAATTCCTAATGAGTATAAGTATCGTCTGCTGCTGCTTTCAAGTAGGATCAAGCACAAAATACAAACTGGTGGAATTGACAAACAACCTTCATTAAGCTCTATAAGATCTGATAAGATACAGTTACCATGGTCACAGACCCATCACTTTTACATTGACCTTCACCAATTACCGTTTATTTCAGAACAAAGTTCAAAAGTTTATTAGCGTAACATATACATGTCGTTGCTTACATATTAACATATCAATATGAAAAGAACCGTAAATCAAAAAAGATAAAGTAAAGTGTTTTTGAAAATAGATTTTAAATCAGTATCATTTCTTAATTTCAGAACCACCGAAGATTTGGATGAGTTTCTCAGAAGCTGTGACTACGTGTGTAACGTTCTTCCAAGCACCCCGTCTACAAGGGGACTGCTATCGGGTGGGGTACTCGAGCACTGTAAACACAAGGTACGGATTCGTGCCGTAATACAATAGTCAAATACAATACAATACAAAACAATACAATACAATACACAATACAATACAATACAATACACAGTACACAGTACACAATACAAAACAATACAATACAATACAATACACAATACGATACAATATAATACAATACAATATAATACAATACAATATAATACAATACAATATAATACAATACAATACAATATAATACAATACACAATACACAATACAATACAATACAATATAATACAATACAATATAATACAATATAATACAATACAATACAATACACAATACAATACAATACAAAACAATACAATACAATACAATACACAATACAATACAATATACAGTACAATACAATACAATACAATATCTTTGTTGCGTTAAACAAATACACATTGTTTATAACAACATTATTTAAACAGTACATTTCAACAAAAAAACATTTCATTTTCTTTTACAGAAGAGCAATTCAAATTCATGTAAGACTAAAAGATTCATAATTAATTTCTTAATACATACCTTAATTCACGAAAAATAGAATTTGCTTAACGCACAGCTAACCAACTGAAATGACGAACCGCCGTTTCGTACGATGTCTCAATTAAATCAAGACATTTCTGGGTTCAACCCATCACCAAACAATAATGACATTTGACCAGTCTGTTGCAGACGACTCTGGAAAACATGGTGGGAAAAGGAAAAATTGCTCTTAGCGAGCAATTTCTCCTTTTCCCACCTTGTTTTCTGTCCTTTCAGAAGGTTGATTTACAATTCCATTATGATTTGGAATAAAGTCTGCAAACTTTTTTCAAATTGGGACAGTCGAAAGTTTGGCGTTCGGTAAAGGGTTAAAACCAGCACTTCCATTCATGACACGCTACTTGCATTTCCCAAGTACATAGCGTGACATGGATAGGAGTCATTTCATTATTTGACTTTATGGTCTCTGATATCGAAAAAATGAAAATAGTTAAAAATAATAACACATGTTTGTAACATTTTTATAGCAGAGAAGGCAGTTGCGAAGTAAGAAGTACACCAGTTTATCGAATAAATCGACATATGCTAGGGATAACATTTCGTAGGGTTATACCTTAAATCCTTCCCAGAACACATACGATTTTAGGGCACAAACGTAACAGACACTGTTTCGAGAGTGATAAATCTACGTTATAAGAACTTGTTCAAATCGCTGTACATGTAAATAAATAAGTCTAATCTAAACTGTTTCGTTATGGTGTGGTCTTTTTGAACGAATGTTCACTCATTAACCCTTAGAATGCTGGGTAATTTTCTTAAAATAGATTTTTGTTTCGTCTGCCTTCCAAAGCCTTAAGTCTCTGCTTTATTTTGTTGAGAAAAGATACTCAGGGTAGCAAACAAGTTAGATCACAGGACAGCCGGCAATTTTCCTAACAATATTGAAATTATAGAATTTTAATATAATTTTAGAAGTCAGAAACTTTGATCTTAAGTCGATTTGTGAATGGTTTAACAATGAAAACCCAGCTACATTACGAGTTTCCTACTATTCACCAGTACTATTTATGCCATCCTACACAACCGCGAGACTACCGGCGCTGATGGGTACGAACCTAGGACCCCGTTATACAAACCCACCACCATAACCACGGGGCCACACAGGACTTCTTGTTCTTACACAGAAACTAGGGTTGCTGAAACATTTAAAGGTCGTTGTTTAACCCATTACCAAACAATAACGACATTTAACTAGTGTTTTTGCAGACGAGTGTGGAAAATATTGTGGGAAAGAAAAAATTGCTCTTAACGAGCAATTCATCCTTTTCCTTACAATGTTTTCTGCCTATCAGAATATTATTTTTCAATTTCATTACATTTTGAAATTACGTCTGTAAACTCCTTCAATTTGGGACAGTCGATCTTTTGGTGTTTGGTAATACAATGTATCTTTTGTTTTCCAGAAGACCGTGTTTATCAACATCGGACGAGGCGACGTGGTTGATGATGACTGTATTGTACAGGCTATTCAGTAAGTAACGCTGTCGTCTGTCTGGGGTTTGACGCCTTCTTGAATCAGTTATAATGTCTATCGCAATGGCCTCACGTCTGTGCTTGTCGTCTGTCTGGGGTTTGACGCCTTCTTGAATCAGTTATAATGTCTATCGCAATGGCCTCACGTCTGTGCTTGTCGTCTGTCTGGGGTTTGACGCCTTCTTGAATCAGTTATAATGTCTATCGCAATGGCCTCACGTCTGTGCTTTCTTGTAATTACTGAAAATTGTAAAGGTGCTTCTTTGCAGATGTGAGGGAATTTGGAAGTTGATTTTTTTAAAACTGCACAACAACTGTGCTGCTATATCACACGAAGTGAAGAATAGCCATTGGAAGCATAACTAGACATATTTCAATATTTAAGATATACAGTGAATTCACACGTACTTTCATCAAAAAGTGTGGCATTGCTTTTGAGATATACTGCATAAACTGCACATACTTAGATCAATTGACGCCTCTTGAATTGATTATGCTTTCAAAGGCTAGTTTTAATTTGGCACCAAACAAAAATTCAAAAACAGGGTTTTCTTTTCAACGACATTTTTTGTACTTTTAAATTTCCGTTTATGTGATCAAGCACCTTTACCAGCACCTTAACATCTATGTCTGAAAAAATAAACGTTAGTTTAGTTCATTAAGCTTTCGCTCTGGCTTGACGAGTTCTTCATTTATGTGTGTTATACTTATTTCTGTATACACCTGTTTTAGTGTCTATGATGTTTAAAAAGCCAAAACTATACTTATTTCAAACTGCAAGATAACTTGTGTTCAGGTTGCTGGCAAAACTGTAACGTTCGTTGAACGTATATGCAAATTAGGAACCTAATGCATTGTTTGAGAGAACATGCTGGTGTATATATAGACAACACAACCGCTCCGTGAATAACAGTTTTGTTCACTGATCGGGTGTGTTTATGTCTCTGAGAGGTTCATTTGCCCGGTTCGTTACAAAACTAAACGTCGTTATAATACGTGTTTTTTTTTATCTGCGATATTCAACTGAAACTGCCTTTCTCTCATAGCTAAATGGTTATTGTCCAAACAGAACATAACTTGACCATGTTGCTATCCTTTCCCTTCAGAAACGAGTGGTTATCTAGGACAATTTGAGACGTTGTGAACTCTTATCTTGACCATGTTGATACCTTTTCTCTCCAGAAACAAGTGGTTATCCAAGGCTATTTAAAACGTTGTGAACTCATATCTTGACCATATTGCTGTCTTTTCTCTCCAGAAACAAGTGATTATCCAAAGCTATTTAAAACGTTGTGAACTCATATCTGACCATATTGCTGTCTTTTCTCTCCAGAAACAAGTGATTATCCAAGGCTATTTCAGATGCTGTGAACTCTTGTTTTGACCATATTGAAACAAGTGGCTGTCAAGGGCTATTTTAGACGTTGTGAATTTAAAACTAGACCACATTGCTATTTTTTCTCTCCAGAAACAAGTGGTTATCCAGGGCTATTTTAGACGTTGTGAATACAGAACCATTACCTACGTCCAGTCCACTTTGGACACTACCAGGAGTCTTAATCACTCCTCATGTATCGGGCTGGTCAACTGACCCTTCCGTATGTATTTCGTCAGAACATGTATCAACACTTTCTTTCATAATTAGTATAATGTTTTCCGAACGTATAGCGAAATGCGTATTTATTAACGCTATATGTTCGGGAAACAAATAGATAAATATTTGTGACAAAAAATTGCAATTTGATCCAGGCGCAAAACCACTAATAAGAACACATTTACCAGATTTACCAAAAAGGTATCCTTACGTCACAGTTGTCTCTACTCAATGCCCCAAAGTAAAGTGTTTGTTTTTTAATTTGACAATGTTCATCTCAACACAGTTGCTTTCATCGGAACAGATTTCGCAGATAATTAGTTGGCAGAATAGAAATCATAGCCGGAAAACGTTCATTTAAATCGTTTATTCGGGGAAAAGGACAATACACCCTACACAACACACATACATGTACAATATAAAGCAGTGCATATACACGTATAAGTATGATAGTCAAATATCGAACCTTAAAGTGCCGTAAAGGTTCATGTGATTAAGCAAGTTCTCACACTCGCATAAAAAGATGTCAATGCAGAGATAAACAAATGGTTTATGTGTCTAAGATAAAAGTTAACCAGAGATATATTAAATGTTGAAAACTGGTGTAAAATAAACCAAATGTCAATTAATGCTGATAAATCCAAGGTTTTATATATTACAAGTAAACGTAATAAACACCAAATTGTTAACTCAAATCTCAGCATTCCTTTTAATGATAATTCTATTGAAGTTTCTTCCTCAGCAAAGCTACTAGGCATCACAATTAATGATAGCCTATCATGGACAGATCATATCAATAACGTGATAAAGAAGTGTAATTCCTATTTGTACCTTTTGTCTAGAATTAAATATTTCCTTTCGTTTGAAACTCGGAAACGCTTTTATAACGCATACATTCTCCCACATTTTGACTTTTGCTGTGTTGTATGGGGGAATTGTACTAGCAGTCTGGAAGATAAACTTGTAAGATTCCAGAAAAGAGCAGCAAGGGTAATTCTTGATAGTGATTTTTCAACTCCCTCTGCTATTTTATTTGCAAAACTTAAATGGATGACGTTTCAAGAGCGTGTAATTTTTCAGAAGGCCATTCAAATGTACAAAACTCTAAGAGGAAAAGGGCCTGATTATTTAAAAACTGCGTTTACATTCACTGCAGACATACATTCACGACTGCTACGCTCGTCGACTACTTATCAATTATATAGCCCTAAACCAAATTCGGAGTTATTTCGACACACTTTTGTTTTCTCTGGTACTTCAATATGGAATTCTATTCCTCATTATATACAAAACTCTTCCTCTGTCCAACAATTCAAATCTTTATACTTACGTTTTGTGAAGCCGTCCTATTTTGAAACAACTACGGCTGTTACATGATAAACGAACAGTCCCATTGTGGAATCCACCAGTTAATGTTCGTAAATTTATATACATGTATACATATTGTGTTGGGGAGGGGGGTCTTTCATTTAAAGAAAGCCGATGTCTTTGAATAGTATGTTCTTACACGGTATTCTGGCACTTGTGGTGTCTTAGTGGGGTATTAAATGTGTTTGACAAGTATTGATTTGCTTGATAAGTTGTCTTCATCTTTCATTTAGTTTTAAGATCATTTGTTCCTCACTGCTCCTTATACCTTTCTCAGACATATTGATACCTCACTGTCAGACGACATATGGGCCAAAATACCTTAATTGTCCTTAGTCTTTTAGTTTTATTGTTCACTTGTTCATTGTTGAGGATCTTATGGAAGATTGTCAGTTTAAATTGTCAAATGAGTTTCCTCGTTAAATAAAGTCTTTATTATTATTATTATTATTATAATCTATACTGAATATATATATATATATATATATATATATATATATATATATATATATATATATATATATATATATATATATATATATATATATATATATATATATATATATATATATATATATATATATATATATATATATATATATATATATATATATATATATATATATATATATATATATATAATATATATATATATATATATATATATATATATATATATATATATATATATATATATATATATATATATATATATTATATATATACATATATAATCATTATATATATATATATATCAATAAATCATAGATTTTACATAAAATCAACATTATTTCAATTGATTTTCGATTCCCGGCACCATTGTTGGATAGAACCACCGGTAAGCGTAATATGAAGTGGTTTATGTAGGTCAGCCGTGACACTACCTTTCATAAAAGTCAGAATCTGTTGAATAACGAGTGTAGGTATTCATTCACTGTTGGGGCATGGTTCACGGATAGAACCACGGCCTCAGGTCACGAAGGTCGTCGGTTCGACATATTTCTTTTGAGTACTGGACATGTATCCAGGAAGCAGAATCAAGAGTTACTAATCTAAGTTGTAAGACCTTGTAGATTAGACTTAAATTGCTGGTATTGGTTGTGTATGATTAAGGTGACTGGTCTGATAACATGTTAGATACGTATCTTCAATTGTTTGGTTTCAGCATTACGAACAGATACTGAAGTGTTTCGTGGATAACTATCATAGATACATAAACAACGAACCGATGCTCGGGGTCCTGGACTGGCAGCAGGGCTACTGATGGAGCCAGGTTCGAAACATCGGTGTACCAAGTACTAAAGACGTATGGATAAAAAAAGGAACCACCAAAGGGTTCAAATCCAATCTTTCACAATCCACCAGTTTTTGTTATATCATAAACGTTCTGCTTGAAGTACAGTAAAAACATGAAACACTACCGGATTTACTTTTGTAGGATGTTCTTTTAACCTATTACCAAACAATAACGACATTTCACCAGTTTGTTGCACCGACACTGGAAAACATGGTGGGAAAAGGAGAATTGCTCTCATCGACCAGTTTGTTGCAAACGACTATAGAAAACATTGTGGGAAAAGGAGAAATTGCTCTTAACGAGAAATGACTCATTTTCCCATAATGTTTTCTGCCCTATCAGAAGATTATTTTTCAATTTAGACACATTTTGAAATGCCGTCTGCAAACTCTTTCAATTTGGGACAGTTGAAAATGTGTCGTTTGATAAAGTGTAGAGCGAATACGTAAAAGGAGACAGAGACGTGGTGTGTAAAAAAACTAACGGTTTAACACAGTCGCCAGGCATTCGGAAAGCTCCAGTAGAAGATTTTTTTTATGAAAGACTGGCGTCTTGTACTAAATAAATTCAGCTTTTATAACTTTTCACATACTGTTTAAGATTGGTCACTCAAAACAAAATTGATTGTACTTATCAAATAACTGTGATAAAGGGGGACTCGCTTTATCATGAGCATCTACCTGTTTTATCACCGTGACTTCTATCTCCAGAAAAGGTTATTTTTCATTTATGACGATAGAACTGTCTACCTTTCAATTTGGTTTCCAAAATAGACGAGTGGCAAACTCCCGTAGGAGGGAATATGTTGTTCTTACAGCAGCACGTGAAGTACTTATCAATTATGTAACCTTAATTGTTTTGTATTTGAAAATAAACAGATCCATTCAAGTATTGTTTTATTTAATGATTCCCAATAGCTTTAAGGAATTTGAATTTTGAAGGTACTTTAAACTAGGATCAAAATTCACCTTTGAAAAAGGAGAAACCACTGATGCAAACAACTGCGCCTCACCATCTTTTTAACCATGTTTCTTCTAGTCAAAATATTTTTCGGCGCAATCAAAAATACTAATGTAATGATAACAGTTTGCTATTGCTCCGAGTGTATGCCAATCCAGAGACATAGGTGTGATAAATATCTTTTATAAGTCATACAAAACAATCACAAATAGGGCCTATATGAGGGATATTGGTAATGAACTGATGGTAGGATTTTCTTCTTAAAAAGTGACAGCGAACGTCTCCATCCCTATTCGCAAGAGCTACCTCACAACTGGTCATATTTACAGACAGATAAGATCCAGGGCTGATTACTTATTGGTAGAAGTAGAAGATATTTCAACGAAGAACAAACATTAGTTTCACCATGGAAAAGTGTGTAGTAGGTTCTACCATCGAAATAGAAAGTGAAAAGAAGAACGAGAAATTTTAAAAGCATACTAGCGCTCAGAAAAATTGCAAAACTGGGTTATATGAGTTGTATATTATGATAAGATATGTTGAAACAAATCGTTAAAACACGGGATCATGACAATATAACGCCTGCACTATTTATTATCTATTTTTCAATGTGATATTTTCACAAATTGGGTGCCCACCAATTTGACTCTATTGTTTACCTTCGAGTAACATCTAAAATAGCAAGGAGCGCTTTGATTGATGAGAGTTGATCACCTCGTTAGAAAAATCATGTGAAACACATGAAAAATACTGTCATTTTTTATACAATATTGACATCGTGTTCATTCAAAATGGAGTATTTCTTTGGTTTTATTGGTTTCCAAAGTTTCTCGGATGACCTTGTTTTGTCGCTAATTGTAAACAAACCTTATAGTTTTCACTCTTTTAAAAGCATCATGGAAACGTGTTACAGTCTCAATTCCTCTGTAAAGGGGAATTTAGAGTAATTTTGAGCTCATTTTCAATTATTCTAGAACTTTCATAATTCAAGTGTAAATGAGCCCAAGTTTGGCTTTAACAAATTGAGAGAATATGAAGACATTATATAGTCATCTCTTCAGGATAAATGCACCGTTGCGTCGTTGTTGGTTAAAACAAGTTTTTATATTTAAAAAACAAACAAAAGAAAAACTTCCTGTGTTCAGTAATACATAACCTTTCATCCCGTTTTCATTGTAAGAAAAATATATTTTCGCAGACGAATCAAAAATATAGTTTTCATTTCTTTGACCGAGTTACTGCCCTTGATGAAAAACCCGCCATTTGCAGCACCATTTCGAAACCGCATAAGTGCATGTAAATTTCGTGATTACCAGGTATCATGCTGGAAGACGGCACACATTTGATGCGACATGAAGCGGAACAAATCTGAACATATGAATTCAACACTCAATAGCTATTTGAGACGTAGACAATTTCCAGTAAGTCGGTTTTTTAATCACAACCTAAATGTATGATTATTCGGACATTACTATCTCGTTTATGAACCCGTTGTGCTCTTGTTGAGTGCAGAAGTCTGGATAAAGAAAGATAAATTTTCTTTCAGGATAAACGGACTATCGATCAAATCGTAGATGTTGGTACTTGAAATGGCTGACACCAGTACAGGCTTTTCCATTGAAGGAGAAGCTGCAGGCAGATTTGACTGCTCAAATCCTTTTCTGACCGGTTCAAAAGGTGACGGTCGTTTTCCCGAACGACTGTTTCCCCGAACGACCGTTTCCCAGCAATTGATTTATATAGTAATTGAGGAGTCGTTTCCCCGCAATCATTTTATATAGTATACATCTTACGATGAATCATGTTTGTTTGTGTGGTAATTTTTTAAATATAAATATGATATTGGGCTATAAATATTCAAATTCAAAATTTTATTGTATGATAAGGCCACCGACCCATACACAAAAATGAAACATAAATACAATACATTTTATACAGATATACATGTGTAAGAGGCTAAAATAATATAACAGATCTAAAGGCATTGTTTTCCTTACATCTCTTGCTCTTTCATATAGATTTCTCTTTTTTTAAACGCATAAAATAAAAACATTGCTAGGTTACAGATAACAGTATCATTTTTAGATGCCATGATATTATAAAAAGACATATCATTTGGGATAATCAAATATTTTTTGTCAATATATTTTTGTCGCAACTCTTCGTACAAAGGACAATGGAGTAGGAAATGTACCTCATTTTCGATAAAACATTCACAAAAAACACAAAACCGGTTTTCCTTAGGTATATCATAATGCCTACCCTTTTCAATCATGAGGGAGTGGGAGCCATTTCTGAATTTTGCAAGGCAAGTTCTAAATTTACTTATATCGATAATGCTTAAGTATTTCTCCTGTACAAAAGAGTGTTTGTAATCATAATAACTAGATAATTTGGAATTTTCAAAACAACCCATTCTCCACTCTTGTTGATATTGGTCTTTGAGCCGCTGTGTATATTCAAAAATAAAAATGTTGTCATTCAAGACGTATTGGTTTTCCCAAACATTTCCAAAACCGTTTCTATATAAATTTTTTCGAACACATGTTACCCAATTGGTGTATCCCAGATTATCATAGTGTAATAACATATCATAAGAAAGCTTGACAAGTCTTTGTTGTGGTAATCTAAGAATACGTAGCCAATATTTAATTACCCGTTTCGAAGCATTTATTTGGATAGGATATCTGCCTGTATCACCTAAAACGGATAGATTACATGCCTCAATACCTACATTTAATAAGCGTTTACATGCTAATAGTTGAACCTGCTCAATACAGTTCATTTGGTTGAGACCCCAAAGTTCAGACCCATACAGCATAATTGGACTTATCTTTGCGTCAAATACTTTAAAAAATGTACTTATTGGAATAATTGGCAGACTATTAAAAGAGTTGAGGATATACAATAATACCCTTTTGGCTTTGACTGCCGAACTTTCTGCCATTTTATATAATGACAACCTATTAGTAAAATTGACACCTACATATGAGAAACTCGAAACAACCTCAAGCTTCTTCCCATTGTAAGACCATTGCTCCTTTTTAGAAAGTTGACCCCCTTTTTTAAAGACTACTACTTTTGTCTTTGATATATTGACCCTCAACTTATAGACATTACAAAACGAATATAAAACGTTAAGTTCTTTTTGCAGATCGCCAATAGTATTTGCAATTAACCCTATGTCATCTGCAAACATTAACATTGGTACAGATGTATAATCTGGAAACAATTGAATTCCCCTGACGTCACTTTGCTTTATTACGTCATCAAGTTCGTTGATAAATAGAGCAAATAACGTCGGGCTTAAAGAGCATCCCTGACGAAGACCGATTGGGCAAGAAAAAACATCACTTACACCATCATCTGATCTAACACATGCTTTAACACTATTATAAATTGATTTTATGGATCTAAATAAATTGCCTTTGATACCATTCTTAAGTAAAACATTATACAGCAGTGGTCGACTAACTGAGTCAAACGCCTTTTCAAAATCAACAAAAGCAACATACACTGAGCGTTTGTGCATAGACAGACATTTGGAGATTATTGCATTTAACACATAAGCATTATCAATGGTACTATAGCCTGCTCGAAAACCCGCTTGTGCCTCTGTTAGTCGACCATATGCATCAACATAGAACGTTAGCCGCTTGTTTAACAAATATATATATACTTTACTTATAACATCCATAAGAGCAATACCTCTATAATTGGACGGATCATTTACATTACCCTTTTTATGTATAGGAATCAGCAAAATTCTAGACCAACTTGAAGGAAACTCCCCTGTATTGTAAAGTCTATTGAAAAGAACTTTAATAAAAGGTAATAAGACTGGAATTCCAAAAGATAAGTGGTGTGGCGAAATACATCCTGCAAAAGCTTTATTACCGTTTAAAGCTTCAATCGCACTAAGTATCTCACCATCATCGATCGGTGAATTGAAAATAATTCTTTCAATATCGCCAAGTGTGTCATTCATTTGTGTTTCGTGAACAGTGTTCTCCTCTTGACTTATGTCAGACGATAACAGCGTACGAAAATACTCATACCAGTCATTCAGTGAAACATGATTTGTAACTTTTGGTTTCTTGGTGAGATTACGTATTTCTCTCCAAAAGGAACCACTATTTTTTATTGAACTTTCAATGCGATTAATTTTTTTTTTATTGTAAAAGTATCGCTTCCTTTTACAAACATGTTTGTACATAGTTTTGCTTTCTAAATATGTATCTAGATCTTTAGATTCTCTACTTAACCGAAATCTTTTAAGACTTAACTTAGCTTTTTTCTTATATTCTTTACATTCTTTATCAAACCAGTCTTTATGGATTGTACACTTGTTCGATTTTACTGTTTTCTTAAACTTAGTTGAACTATTAAGTGATACATTTTCAAAATCAACAATTACATCATCAATATGTTTATCATAATTTTTAACATTTTTTTCAAATTCTTTAAAAGATTCATTATCTATGTTTTCAGATAACGTATGTACATATTCAATACAAGTTTTAGCATTAATATTATATTTTACTTTATTCTGATGTGGGCGTAATCTCTTCTTTCTAGCCGTCATCACACATGGACTGTTAAGCTTTAACAAAATGGGCATATGTGTGCTACCTGGATAATTCAATATTTCAAAGTTAGTAATGCTTTCGAAAACTTTGTTAGTTACAATAAAATAGTCAATAACGCTACAGCCATTATGATTAACAAAGGTAAAATCTCCTTTGCCAGCATCCTGGCCGCAACGACCATTGACAATTGAGCAATCATATACCTTACAGATGTTTAATAACTGTCGACCAAACTTATTCACCTTACTATCCGAATTAGTTCGGAGATTAATTTCAGTGGAATTGAAAAGATCCTGATATTCTGCCAGTTCCGGTATATTCAAGCCCATGTCTAATGCATCGTCATATATCCCCGTTCTAGCATTTAAATCACCATTCAAAATAATAAGATAATCCTTAAGATTATGATTGGTGATTAGTTTTTCAATAATATTTGGGCCACCCATCTCCCACTGTTGGTAAAAAGGTGAACCGTCTGGTGGAATATATACAGATATATAAACACAGTCTCTTTCAAACCCTAGTAATCTACGATTTATCACAAGAACAATACCATATTCGAACTCTGGAATAATCCGCTTTACTAAATGTTCATAAGTGTTGCGTACATACACGATAACGCCTCCCATTGGTCGTCCACCATAAATAGATTGTTTGGCTTTACATATAAAGGACATATGATTAGGGAAATAATTACAATGGTCAATTTCGTGTATCATCCACGTCTCTTGCAGTCCAATTATGTCAAAATCATTTAGAAAGGAAGTGAGCTCAGAACATAGTTTATTATGGATACCTTCAATATTCCACGTTACAAATGAAATGTTATCTGTTGCTTGTGCATAGCCTTGGCCGGCATCCTATGTCGTGTAGCCGTTTGTCGACTGGTCACTTTGCACTTCCCTTGTTTCAGCTTGTGGGTCGCCATTGTTCGATTGCCGCTTCAATTGTTGCCGATTTCTATCGTCAAGTGTACGCACACCTCGGTTCTGGTCTCTATTGTTATATCTATTAGGCATCGATTCTTTAACAAGCTTACCATTACGAAAATAAGCATTATATCCTTGATCATAGGCAATCTTTATCAGCTGGCGTTGTTGAAAACTAAGGTCATTTGAGATTCTAATACCCTTTGCTCTTAATGCATCACGTTTATCAAACCATTTCCGTTTATCACCGACACTCTTAAACTTCACAATTACCATCCTCGGCTTTCCATGAGACACCTTACCGATTCGGGTCGCTGAAAGAATGCCAGTAAGCATCTGCTCTTTACCTATATCACTTGAATCGACCAGAGGGACAACTTCATCTCCGATAACTGACATCAAACTTTTGCTTTCTGACTCCTGTTCTGCAAGCCCAAAAACACGCAGAGAACATTTCATCTTATCAGATTCAATTTTGTTTAGTTGTTGTTCAATGATTTCGATACGCTCATTATCTGCATCTCGCTGTGTTGTTAACTGATTGAAATAGTGTTCGTTGCGATGCTCGAAATGCTCGAATGGCATTTCAATATCACTGACCCTTTGATCCAGAATTGCAGTGTTCTTATCAATATGCTCTACTTTACTCTTTACTTCTTTCAAATCGGTGTTTAAGCGTTTCAATTCAGCTTTAAAATCAGCTCTAACTGCACTTAACTCAGAGGACATTTGTTTATTCGAATCACTGATTGCTTTAAGAATCATTCTGGTCTCCTCGGATGGAGGGGTAACAGGACCAGGGTTAAGTTCAACGTCTCCTCCAAGTAGTAGGATTCGTTCCGCAAATGACTCGTATTGTACACCGTAGTTTGAGGACGTTATTGGCGAATACCCATAGGGCACATACGATTCACTGATGGCACTTAAATAAGGTGGTAGGTTTTGCGATGCAAGGTAGTTTTGTCCCAGCAGACAGCTATAGGTTGTGAGCACAATACATAACAAATACCATCCAGTAATAAAAGTTCGCAAATTCACGTCAGGACCTTTGCTGATCGATTTGTATTTTTCGGAACACTTCGTGCTTTTCTGCCTTCCTACTACTTGGGTAAAACATCCTATTCTGGAACGGTACAGAGAAAGATCAATACCCATTTTAATTCTCTTGATCTTCGAATGTCAATTCACACACTCAGGGTGTATATCTGAGCTTATACTCAACCTTATAATCACAATGTCTCCTTGATTGATCCCCTTAATTGGTCCGTGATCACATTTGTCCGTGCGTTTTGACAGTTCAATGATCACATGTAATTACAGGTAAAAACCCTTAACGTCATGTATCGTTTACAACCGAAGACAAATAATTTCGTTAATTTTTACACGAACTAAGCAGGAAAAGTACCTCTTTTTATCGTTGTGGTAAATTAATCCAACAGTAGATCCTTCAGCATTAATTCACTTCTAATTCCATCTCTCCACCTCTTCATAGTCGTCCAAACCGTTCATTTTGGTGGGAAAAGCAATATAAACTACGGCAATCACGAGCGAAGAAAAACACGTCCGACCCCTTACACAGTCAAAAAGTAACAGCGGTATAAGAAAGCGGTAACAACATTTGACCAGTTTGTTTGTTTTTCGGTCCTATTAGAAGATCTCGTCGATGTCCCAAACTTACCTGCATCTGTTGTGATATGTGTGGGGCCTCCGTGGCCTAAGTACAGAACTTGAAATCACATGGCCCCTCTCCGCGTGGGTTCAAATCCTGAGAGGGATATGAATTTTCATGAGAGGCAGTCTCCCGACTGACTTACGGAATGCCGATGGTTCTACCCGCCTTGACCAGCCCCTATGGGCAGTTGAGTATGGGGTCTTCCTCCATCATTAAGAGTCGGGCATTGCTACATAACTGAAATAATGTTGATGTGATGTAAAACCCATATAAAAAAAAAAAAAAAAAAAGAAATGTGTTTTGTGTACAAACGTGTTATAGTTAATAACATGTAGTGACAATAGAGAGAATTAAAAATAACAGAAACACAACTAACCCATACACTTTAAAAGATCGAATCTACTTTATAATATTAGTTCTCTATATGTATTGACTTCAGGGAAACAAACCTCCGCTACTATGTAAAACAATTGCGGGAAAACGACTCCTCGATTATTATAAAAATCAACTGCGGGGAAACGGTCGTTCGGGCAAACAACTGTAAATCGGTTCAAATGTGTCAAATGGTTAAAAAAGATATTTAATTGGTACCTGAAAAATGGTAAAATTCAATTTCGATGGACTGGCCACAAGACACCTTTGCCTCCTAAAGAGGTTTTCTAGCCTTCTACTCCAATCCTTACAGAAAATCCTGGCAGTATACTTATGATTGTGACCATGAAAGAATATAGAACTGAAAACAGGTTGATTGAGGCTTTTATTGAGACCTCTCCAAGAGGTTTTTATGCTAAATACCACTATATGAAAATTGTTGCAAAAATAAATACAACAGGAGCACATTCATTGCTGTCTTTTGTATTTCAATTCTTTATGGTTTTATGGTTTGTTTTAATTAGAAAAGTCTCAACAAGAAACTTTTAATGAACATGAAATTGAATTATTGAAACAGATATTGAGGTAAGCAGGCTAAAATAAAAGCTATAATACCTACTTATCCAGATTTTTGTAAAGTGGTGCTGCGGCAGAGTGTCTGAAGTTAAATACAGTCGACCCGCGATAGTCCGAACGTCGCTAATCCGGAATATTCACCATCCGAACAGAATTTTGAGGGAACGGTCCTTACCTTCATTAATTTAACTGTTTAATGCGGAAAATCTGCGTTCCAGAACCGGACAGAAAAATCGGGAACCAACAGTCACTTTTCATAGTATATGCGTATGGCTAGTCCGGAAACCAGTTTATTCGTTTATTATGCGGTTAGAGTTGCGAATGAAGGGATCAGTCTTCTGTTGTAAACACCATTCACACGTTTTGCAAACTGGGAAGTATGCTTGACCATAAAATGTCACCTAGCGTAGTTTACTGGAAGGTGTTGATTGTTTGTTAATCAGTCATTCTGTCAGTTGATTGGTCTTACATAATTGTAATAACGGTCGCATGTCGATAGTTGGCTTTGTAAAAGGTGTTGATTGGCTGATTGGCTGCTTAGACAGCGATCAGGAGACAATGTCTGGCAATCTTTTTCAATTATTACTCAATCGATATGCTCCTTTTCCCTATAAATAATATAACTCTCGACAATCCCACCCTATCTCATTTCTCGATGTTGAAATAAGAAGATTCAACTTGAAGATGTCTACACCCACAGCCAAACGAAGACGTGTCGAATACCGCTTCAAATTGTCATTTTTTCAAAAAACGTTTTGACCAAATACACACTTCCTTAACACACTTTATATTTCACTTCAAAAAAAATAATAATTGTGTATTTCTTACTTTAAAGTAATTATCATGATACACCAACACGTGTAAAGGTAAACATTTTGCTGTAACTCGCATTTTCTTTATTCCGGAAAATTCGTTAATACGAACATTTCTCTTAGGAACGAAAGCGTTCGGATAAACGAGGGTCGACTGTATATGAAAAGTTTCTTGCTTGAAGCTTTTCGCATTCACTTTCAATAACCACTCCAAGACCCATAGAATCCTGAAAACTGTTTGGTAAGGGCTAAAAAGGGGTAAGGATGAAAATCCATTTATTACGAGCGAAAAGAACAGCAGCATTCTACATAAACTTGTATTAATTCAGACTGTTTCCGTTATGACGGATAGATGGTATTCATGGTAAGGATTCTGGTCAACCCTTAACCTATTTAGCAGTCAATATGTCCAAGTCTTTGATTTCCATGAATGATAAATCAGCAAGGTAAAGCTTGGCTTCATTTCCTATTTTGTATCCATATGCCATGTAGACAATTTTGCAGTTATATTATGGTTTTTCTGAGATTCAGTAACATGCTAGTGCTCTGAAGTGTCTTGCCAAAGGCCACTCCCTTGAACCAGCAGGGCCAGTTGGCCTGCAGACTTCCGGATACTCTGACTCCCTTGAACCAGCAGGGCCAGTTGGCTCGCAGACTTCCTGATACTCTGAGAGCCCCAGTGGGACCAAATTGACCACTATCTTTGTCTATGTAAAAGTCTGTCAGACCAAAGAGGGTCTCTGTCAGACCTCAGGGATTTTTGTCAGTCAAGGGCCTAGAGCCTATGAAGTTTTGTGAAGTCTGGTTGGGCTAAAAAAAAACCAGGGTCCCTTGTTTACAAATCAACAATATAAACCAATGAATGATACTTTGACTGAAATGTAAAGTTTAGTACCTTAAAGCTTATAGTGCTGGAACTGACGTCATGCTTATGCAAACAGGTTGGACCACAAGCCAGGCACAAAATTATCCGGCCGCTGGCCTGTGATCTAATCTGTTTGCTACTCTGAGTATCTTACCTCATCAAAATTCGACAGATATTTAAGGTTTTGGAAAGCAGATAACACAAAATCTAATTTTAGAAAATTATCCAACATTCTAAGGGTTATGGATATGATTGAAAGGTCTTGTGAGAGAGTTTCCTATATCAGGCTTTGTTTTTCAATCTGTGTTGCAGGAGAGTGAGACCACCTCTAAGAAAGAATCCCGATGGAATCAGCATTTGCCCGCCATGGCTCTGAAAGGTTCACCTAAAGGGGAGACAAGTATGGACAACACCCTCTCATACAGCAATATCTCGGGTGATCTCACAAACTGTGAGGCACAATTCTCAAGGTAAATATTCAATACTAGCTGATTTGATTGGCCTTTGACATCATTCATTTGCATCAATAATATTCAATTAATTCCCGTTACCCCGTTTAATATAAAGTAATTCTATTAAAGACAACACTGATATAGAATATTCACATTTCAAAAAAGTAAATACTGTTTCTCTCTTTAATTTTATTTCATTTTGCTGGAATATTTGCTCCATTTGAATCCCGACACTGAGATAAAGACCTTAAATAAAGTCGAAATTTACTTGTTGTAACCAACATGTCCTTTTGTCTCAATTATTTGTTTGACTCTGATTTTGTCTTTTGATTAAGACCACTGTGGTAGTTCATATTTATAGCGGGTATCTTCGTTATGTGTAAGGTTGCTGATTTGAAATCCTACTTCATCATAATGAAAATCAAAATACAGTCACAGGTAAAACAGGCATTTATTTTGATACAGAGATATAAACTGAAAGAGTTATTGAATACTGTCTTAGATTCCAAACTCACTGACATACACATTTATTTTACAGATTAAAGCTCCATTTGACTGAGGGTGATGGTAGCCATGACAACAACTTCCATGCTGTCCTGTTACCTGTATTTGTTCACATGTGCATTGCTCTCGTGCTCAATGGGCAAAGGTCAATAGGTAACTACAGAGAATGATATTTACCCACACATAGTAAATTTGTGTGATTCCAAAAGTTTTTTCTCTGCAGAATTTTATACCCAGTCATATAAACCAACATAAAAATTGTTTTGTAATCGTTTTCTTTCAACTTTTTTGTCTTGGGAGAATCGGTTATACTAGATAGCCTGCATCACAAGATGTCATTCCTGGAGAACATGTGGTTCTTCATCATCCCTGAGCCAGAACAAGTAATAGTATTTATTGTCTGTTGCAAAATGATTTTGTATTCATTGTCACAAAATGACAACTTAGCTATCATAAGCAAATTCTTTATTAATTACAAAAGTATTAAAGACTGTCTCCCATAATTGTAAAATACAGCTCATTGTAACTCAAGTTCAAGGGTTTTCTTGATTTATTTTTCATTAATTTAGGGCACAAATTTTGTATGAAACACAAGGACTTGTTCAAGGAGATGGAATCATACAAAGACCTTTTGGATATTCTCCTGAAATCTTTCTCAAGAACTAAGGAAGAAGTCCTGGCATGCAAAGAACTTCAAGATTTCAGGTGAGGCAAGAAGGGGTTGATAAAACAGTGTTCTGTTGGTCATTTGAATGCAGTCATAAAAAAAACTGTCTGAAATTTTATTTTCCTATCAGTTTGGGGGGGTATTTGAATCCCAGGTTTTATGGGGATTGATTTGACCATTAATCCATATAAATGTATGCAACAGAAGTATTTCACACAATCCTTCATATGGAATTTTGTGACTTGTTTAACACTAAGAACAAAATTAGGTAATAAGCTAGTATAACAAATTTTTTTATGCTACTGTGATGACTAAAGAAACTTCACAACAATAAAACCAAGCGTTCTTAGATTTAATCTATTTCAACTGTCAATTGCACTTAATTTGAGCTTATTACGAAATCAAATTTGAGAGAAAATGTTTACAGTATAGTGTTTCGTAGATGATTTAGTCATTTTGCCTAATTAATTTTCAATTGTTTTATGCCCTCTATTCAAGGTAGTGGTCCCTTTAACCCTCTGAGTTATTTTTTTTGTTTTCCAGGGAAATGAAATACAGGATCTCGCTAAATCAAAATACTTTCAACAGTTTAAACAAGTTCTTGAAGGTAAGTTAGAGATCTTGATTGAGAAGTATTGATAATTATCCAAGCAATGTCAGAGTTAACTCTTTGCTATGGGAATATGACTGCATAATCCAGTCTGCTATATGGAGTTTAATTCAGAATAAAATAGCAAGAGATACATTAAACGTAATTTTCCAAGCAATGTCAGAGTTAGTTCTATGCTATGCGAATATGACTGCATAATCCAGTCTGCTATATGGAGTTTTATTAAGAATAAAACTGGAGTTTTATTAAGGAGAAAACAGCAAGATGGTAATGCAATATTACAATTTTCTTTATCATGTTGGTTTTAAATCATTATGACTTGGACGGATGTCTCCATGTAATTTCTTCATTTGTCACAAATATCTCTATAGTTGTGGGCTTTAGATGTGCTTAACCTAACCCTTAAGATGCTGGGTAATTTTCTAACCTAAATCCAAGGTTCTTCACTGTATCACATCTGTCGCAGAAGATGTTTAATGTAAAGAAATTATTTTGAATAAAGGAAGGATGGCTTTTTACTGTGGTTTCATGTGTCTTAAAGTAACTAAAATACTTTTTGTGATAAAATATGAACTGTTATAATACTGTGTAACTTTCTAAAAATATATTTTTGGTTCATCTGCTTTCTAAAACCTTAAATTTCTACTTAATTTTGATGAGGACAGATACTTAGAGTAGCAAACAGGTTAGATCACAGGCCAGCCATCAATTTACTTGGTGGCTGGTCTGTATCTAACATGTTTGCGTTAGCATGAAGTCGGTTCCAGCACTTAAATCCATTGTACAGCTTTTCAATTGATATACAGTATTATGTTTTTTTTACCTCTGTAAACTGTACAATTGTGATCAAAATCATGTGGAACAACTGTTAGAGGTACTAAAACTCACTTTTTATATCATTTTCAGGATGAAGATAACATGATCATCATACAGATATTTAATCAGCATATAAAACTGAATGGTATGTGTTTTTTTGTCAATTTGATTGTTTTGTAGCTTTCTAAAACTATGATATCAAAGAAATTAATCATCACTTTCAAAGAAATTGAGAGACATTTTTATCAACATTTTCTAGGACTCTTACTGCTGCAAGATTTTGATTTGTTGTCTTTTAATTTCATATAGAACTGTTGTTTTTCTGAAGGCAAGATAACTGTTCATTTAGGAAGAACAAATACAGATACCCCATTTAAGGCTTTTTTTTGTAATCTACCAATTCTTTCACGTTTGGCCAGTCACAAATTCTAAATGAGAGGTTATGTGTTAATAACTAGATGTTTACCATGACATTTTTCTTACATGTTACACAATAATGATATACACATGGTTAATACTTTACTACAACTATAAATAATTGTTTTCTTTTTAGCATTATATATTATTAAGTAATGAAAATAAACAATATGACAAATCAGTAATAAATATACAAACAAGCTCGTGATGTATCACAGTTTCTAAGGTCCAATGAAAGACTATAGCAAGTCCTTTACTTTGTGTAGGACTCTATAGCAAGTCCTTTACTTTGTGTAGGACTCTATAGCAAGTCCTTTACTTTGTGTAGGACTCTATAGCAAATCCTTTACTTTGTGTAGGACTCTATAGCAAGTCCTTTACTTTGTGTAGGACTCTATAGCAAGTCCTTTACTTTGTGTAGGACTCTATAGCAAGTCCTTTACTTTGTGTAGGACTTGCTTTTGCCATGCATTGAACTTGTTTCCTGATAACAAGCCTTTACTATTCAAAACCTAATACATGTACATGCTTATATTCAACAGTCAGCAATAAGACGACGTCCCCTCTAGGCCTGATGCAGGGGTCGAGGGAGAACACCAAGCAGAAGCCTATCTCGCCTGCAGTCATTCCGGACAATAAGGTGGTCCATGATGACCAGGCCCTGTCCAGCCTTAAACAGACGATAAAGGAGGTCAGAGAAGGTCCAGCTGGTCTGCCCTCCATCTGCTTCTACACGTTTCTCAACGCCTACCGCGGGTAAGGACTTATTTATACATTTCTCAACGCACTGCGGGTAAGTACATATTTACATATTTCTCAACACCTACCATGGATAAGGACTTATTTACACATTTCTCAACGCCTACCACGGGTAAGGACGTATTTACATATTTCTCAACGCCTACCACGGATAAGGACTTATTTACACATTTCTCAACACCTACCACGGGTAAGGATGTATTTACACATTTCTCAACAACTACCGCCGGTAACGACTTATTTACAAATTTCTGAACACCTACCACGGATAAGGACTTATTTACATATTTCTCAACGCCTACCGCTGATAAGGACTTGTTTACACATTTCTCAACACCTACCATGGGTAAGGACGTATTCACACATTTCTCAACGCCTACCGCGGGTAACGACTTATTTACATACTTCTCAACACCTACCACGGATAAGGACTTATTTACACATTTCTCAACGCCTACCACGGGTAAGGACGTATTTACATATTTCTCAACGTCTACCACGGGTAACGACTTATTTACATACTTCTCAACACCTACCGCGGGTAACGACTTATTTACACATTTCTCAACACCTACCACGGATAAGGACTTATTTACACATTTCTCAACGCCTACCACGGGTAAGGACGTATTTACATATTTCTCAACGTCTACCACGGGTAACGACTTATCTACATACTTCTCAACACCTACCGCGGGTAACGACTTATTTACACATTTCTCAACGCCTACCGCGGATAAGGACTTGTTTTAACATTTCTCAACACCTACCATGGGTAAGGACGTATTTACACATTTCTCAACGCCTACCACTGTTAATGACTTATTAACATATTTCTCAATGCCTACCACTGATGAGGACTTATTTACATATTTCTCAAATCCTACCATGGCTAAGGACTTATTTACATATTTCTCAACACCTACCACGGGTAAGGACGTATTTACACATTTCTCAACACCTACCATGGCTAAGGACTTATTTACATATTTCTCAACACCTACCATGGGTAAGGACGTATTTACACATTTCTCAACACCTACCATGGCTAAGGACTTATTTACATATTTCTAAACACCTACCATGGCTAAGGACTTATTTACACATTTCTCAACACCTACCACGGGTAAGGACGTATTTACACATTTCTCAACACCTACCATGGCTAAGGACTTATTTCCATATTTTCTCACCACCTAACACGGATAAGGACTTATTTACACATTTCTCAACACCTACCAAAGGTAAGGACGTATTCACACATTTCTCAACACCTACCATGGCTAAGGACTTATTTACACATTTCTCAACACCTACCACGGATAAGGACTTATTTACATATTTCTACACCTACCACTGGTAAGGACGTATTCACACATTTCTCAACACCTACCACGGGTAAGGACGTATTTACACATTTCTCAACACCTACCATGGCTAAGGACTTATTTACATATTTTCTCAACACCTAACACGGATAAGGACTTATTTACACATTTCTCAACACCTAACAAAGGTAAGGACTTATTCACACATTTCTCAACACCTACCATGGCTAAGGACTTATTTACATATTTCTCAACACCTACCATGGGTAAGGACTTATTGACACATTTCTCAACACCTACCACAGATTAGGACTTATTTACATATTTCTCAACACCTACCACGGATAAGGACTTATTTACAAATTTCTCAACACCTACCACTGGTAAGGATGTATTCACAATTGACATGTTTCTCAATGCCTACCGTGAGTAAGGACTTATTTACACATTTCTCAACGCCTACCATGGGTAAGGACTTATTTACACATTTCATTATGCCTACCGTTGGTAAGGACGTATTCACGTTTGACATGTTTCTCAATGCCTACTGCGGGTAAGGACTTATTTACACATTTCTCAACGCCTTCCCTGGGTAAGGACTTATTTACACATTTTTTCCATGCCTACCATGGGTAAGGACTTATTGACACACTTCTCAATGCCTACCGCCGGAAAGGACTTATTTTTACACATTTCTCAATGCCTACTGCGGGTAAGGATGTATTTACACATTTTTCAACGCCCACCGCAGGTAAGGACTTATTTACACATTTTCTGGCTTTACTCATTTATTAATGCCTACCAAGGGTAATGACTTCCATGTGTGATTTAACATGTTTTCTGCCTCTATACATTCTCAACCTCTACTACTTATGAAGACTTAATAGCATTCTTCACATTTCTCAACGCCAACAGCGGGTAAGGTCTTCCAACATTGTTTACATATTTTCTGCTCATAAACATTTCTCAGTACCCATCATGGATACAGGTTTCGAGGCTTTTCTAATTTTTTAAACTTCAAAGAGATTTCTAAATGTCTTCTGGTGAAACTTTTCTTTTCCTTTTTTGTTTCTTCACTATCTTCATTGTTTGCTATGGGAAGAATATTCTTTTGATACTAATTTTTGTTTGTTTTAAAACTTTTGTAGATTATGCTGCGCCTCTGTGTCTGCCAATAACGAATATTTGTGTGGGGGTTTCGAGGATAGCTGCGTTCAAATATGGCGGTTGATACCTGGCCTCTTCCCGAGTGTGTCGGATAAGGCAGGGCCGTCAGAGATATTTCTGTCAACAGATTATATTGACTGTTCCTCGGAAACAGAAGAGGAAACTGCTTCCAACACAAGGTTTGTGTAAACACAGAGGTTTAGCTATGGGAATGTATCAAAGTTCAAAGTATTTTTTAAAAGCAATGGATCAAAATTTTAATCTTCTCATGAGTTGTAAACAGAGGTCGAAATGAACGTTGTCTTGACATAGTTAATCTACTTATTGGTTCTCTAAAACCTGTTTTGTAAAAACTCATTCGAAATGTCTTGACAAAGATAATTGTCTTGATGAAATGATTTCAGTAAGTATTAACAAAATAGGATTTAATTATATTTTTTACGGTGAATAAAAGACTTAAATACATCCACTTTACAAGACCACATGAAGTTAAGAGAATTTTTCCGATTTTATTGGTCCCTGACATTTTAAAAATTTAACCAGCTGACCTTATCTTTATCGCTTATTGTAAACAAAACTATTATTTTGAAAGCATCATATGAACATGCTACCATATTAAAATTTCTAAACATATTTCTAAGTTAATTGTCAACTATTCTAGAATGTACACAATTTTACTGTAAATGAGCTCAAGTATTATTACATAACCTTTTGCTTTCATAAGATATAAGGCAAGAAAGCTCAATCAGTCGCCAGTCAAACATAGAATATGGGCTTTCAGAGATTGCGATTCTAACTTGGTTGGTTAATGATCTTTCAATCGTCTAATAGATTCAATTTTACATTCTTAAGTTATCTCCTGACACTTTATGATAGTGTTAATGTGGACAAAAATCACTGGTTTGGAAAGAATAATGTCGCCTACTTGTTACAAATACCAGGAAATAGATAAATGTACCAAGAAAATTGTCGGCTGGACTTTGATCTAACATGTTTGCTACTCTGGGTATTTTTCCTCAACAAAATTTAGCAAATAATTAAGCTTCTGGAAAGCAGACAACATAAAAATCTATTTTGAGAAAATTACCCAGCATTCTAAGGGGTAAATGTATATGTATGAGGAAAGAGTTGAAAGGTTGAAAGGTTTGAAGTGTTGAAAGGTTTGAAGTGTTGAAAGGTTTGAAGTGTTGAAAGGTTTGAAGTGTTGAAAGGTTTGAAGTGCTGAAAGGTTTGAAGTGTTGAAAGGTTTGAAGTGTTGAAAGGTTTGAAGTGTTGAAAGGTTTGAAGTGTTGAAAGGTTTGAAGTGTTTTGAAGTGTTGAAAGGTTTGAAGTGTTGAAAGGTTTGAAGTGTTGAAAGGTTTGAAGTGTTGAAAGGTTTGAAGTGTTGAAAGGTTTGAAGTGTTGAAAGGTTTGAAGTGTTGAAAGGTTAATCAGTTCTCTAGTGTTATGTTTCAGCCCCAAAGAGCGAGAGACCATTACCTTAAAGGGTCACACTAGTTGTGTATATCAGAGCAGATTTACCTGGGATTCAAACTTCCTTCTCTCCTGCTCTGATGATAAGACAGGTAAACCAATTACTGACTTTATCATTTGGAGTGTTTCAAACCATGATTCCAATAAGATATTAATACAAAAAGAGAGAAAAAACCCTTAGGAACAAAAGGATTAAGGGGTTGTGGTTATAGACTTCCCCTTTATTAGGAATAGTAAAATTTTGAGGTAAAAATATTTATTTATTTGCAATGGATTCTGCTGAGACTTTCACCTAATAAAAGTTGGGGGAGTCTTCCGTGGCCTAGTGGTAAGGGTGCAGAACCAGATGGGTTCAAATCTTGGTTACAGTGTTTGGATTTTCATGAGAGACATTTGCCTAACTAACTTAATGAATGGTGATCGTTCTTCCGCACTTTATCAGCTCTTATGGGCAGTTGAGTAAGGGGTCTTCATCTGTCAATCCGAGTCGGGCATTGCCACATAACTGAAATATTATTGATGTGATGTAAAGCCCATAGACAGATGAATAATAATTAAGTTGCAATTTTACAAGTTGAGTGATGATTTAAAAGCCAAATCTATTGTGTATGTTTTGTTTTATGAAAGCAAAAGGAAAAAATTAGTATTTTTATTACATGCATATTTTTTGTTTTTAGGTTCATGTAAAGATGTGGCCTACTGTCCTTATTATAACATCTATTTCAGTTCGAATATGGGACGTAGAGCACCAAACATGTGCTGCCATCTATCGGGGTCATAACTACCCAGTATGGGACTTGGATGTAAGGTAAGGAGTTATTAGTCTTTATCTCTCATAGAGATCAAAATCTACCAGCATCAGAACTCAAACTGTATAGTGATCTCAGCACTCTAACTACACACATGTACTAACCCTCATAGTGCTGGAAACCAACTTCATATTTATGCAAACAGGTTAGATCACAGGCCAGCTGCCAAGTAAATTGGCAGCTGGCCTGTGGTCTAACCTGTTTGCTACTCTGAGTATATCTCCTCAACAAGATTAAGCAGATCTTTAAAGTGTTGGAAAGCAGATGGTACAAAAATCTATTTTTAGAAAATTACCCAGCATTCTAAGGGACAAGGCTACCTTTGGCTTGTATCCTTTCTCATTATAATTGCAAAATTGTTGACAAAATAAATAAATATCCATTTAGAATCAATTTCCAAATGGGGCGCTCAATTATTGGATGGTTAAATTCTTACTTAAATGTTCAATTTTTAGCTAGCTCAGGTTTGAGTTTTCATTATGATTATAGTATCTTTGTTAACTTTGTTACATGGATTCAAAATCTCAATCAGTAGTAATGGATTTCGAATAGCGGTAATCCCTAATTCAATAATCAATATCCAATATTGCAAAAGTAAGCTTTATCCAGCTGTAATTTGCATTTTAGTTTGGAATCTTCACCCATCACTTAGAAGTTGATCATAGCAATTAAAATGAAATATTGTTGATGTGATGTAAAAGAAAATTCCCAAAATAATAATTATGCAAGGTTTATGAATCTATCCAGATGCTTGATTCAGATGTTTTTTTATTGTTTGGAGTCCTCATCCAGTATTATTGAGGTATTGTGAAATGTAGTACAGTCGACCCGCGATAGTCCGAACGTCGTTTATCCGGAATATTCACCATCCGAACAGAATTTTGAGGGAACGGTCCTTACCTTCATCAATTAAACTGTTTAATGCGGAAAATCCGCGTTCCGGAACCGGACAAAAAAGTTCGGGAACCAACAGTCACTTTTTATAGTATATGCGTATGGCAAGTTCGGAAACCAGTAAAATCGTTTATTTTGCGGTTACAGTTGCGAATAAAGGGATCGGTCTTCTGTTGTAAACAGCATTCACACGTTTTGCAATGATGCTTGACCATAACATGTCAATTAGTGTAGTGTACTGGAAGGTGTTGATTCTTTGTTAATCGGTCAATCTGTCAGTTGATTGGTCTTACATAATTGTAATTACGGTCGCATGTCGATAGTTGAGTTTGTAAAAGGTGTTGATTGGCTGATTGGCTGCTTAGACAGCGATCAGGAGATCAGCGATCAGGAGACAATGTCTGGCAATCATTTTCAATTATTACTCAATCGAAAGCCTTCTTTCGTCACATTGTCACTCTCGTCAGAGAACCCATCCTCCAAGCTGCTATCAGCTAATCAAACAGTTCTTTTCAGAGCTATCTTAAGGAACTTTAACTTCTCGAAAGACATCGCTTCAAATTGTCATTTTTTTAAAATCCGTTTTGACCAAATAAACACTTCCTTAACACACTTTATATTTCCCTTCAAAACAAATAATAATTGTGCATTTCTTACTTTATAGTAATTATCATGATACACCGACACCGTGTAAAGGTAAACATTTTGCTGTAACTCGCATATTCTTTATTCCGGGAAATTCGTTAATACGAACATTTCTCCTAGGAACAAAATGTTCGGATAAACGAGGGTCGACTGTATGTTGTATTATGTTTTAGTTCTGTTGGTGATTATTTTGTGAGTGGATCTCAGGACCAGACCAGCAAGCTGTGGTGTACAGAGAGATTGTATCCATTACGGAGTTTTGTGGGTCACACATACGATGTAGATGTAAGATGAAGATTTCTTAAAATTTTATCATTAATATATTTCCAAACAAGACCGACTTTTGACCACTTATTTTTCAGATGACTCTGGAAAACTTTGTAGGAAAAGGAGAAATCTCGCTTTAGAAGCAATTTCTCGTTTCCCACAATGTTTTCTGCCCTGTCAGAAGATTATTTTTCATTGACATCACATTTTGAAATGTGGTCTCCAAACTCTTCCAATTTGGGACAGTGGAAAATTTGTTGTCTGGTAAAGGATCAATCTATTAGTTTTTGAATGTCAGTTTTATGTGAAATACATATGATTTATGTAGATATAAGATAAAGATTACCTATTAGATTTCTGCATTTATTTATTTGAAATTCTCTACAAGTTTTGATTTTTTTTTGTTTAGAATCAACAGTATATTTCAGTGATTAAAGTTACCTTCAAATTTCTCCATTGATCCATATGTTCACATGTTCTCAGTTAGTCATCTGCTTTCAAGGATGTGAGAAACCCTGTGATAAGAGGATTAATCCGTACAGTGCAGGGTAATTTTCTAAAAAAAGATTTCTGTGCCAAATATCTACTTAATTTTGTTGCGAAAAGATGCTCAGAGTAACAAACAGATCAGATCACAGACCAGTTGCCAATTTGACCGGCGGCTGGCCTGGATCTAACCTGTTTGCTTAAGCATGAAGTCAGTTCCAGCACTTTAAGGGTAAATGCTTGTTTATTTGTGCTTGGAGTAAATTAGAATCAACATAAAAGCAGTTTTATCTCTTGTGAAGCATATGTATACTTTGTAAGACATACTTAGTTTTTCTTATTGCAACCTAAAAAGATGTCCATTGTATATAGATGATGATTTGCTATGGAAAGTTATGTGCCTTTCAACATCCGCAGACTTTTGACTTAATGTTCAGGCAAAATGTACAATAGTTAGATATTGCTTTTTAAAACCATCTTATTTATGATAACAAAATGTTATCTGCTGATTATGTTCATAAAAAAGTATACATAATCATTTGGTAATGTAGTTTTCCCTTATAAGTTTTACAAATGTATGACAATGAATGAAAAGTTTACTATTTTCAAAACATATTGACAGTGTGTGCGGTTTCATCCAAACGGCAACTACATAGCGACTGGCTCTGGAGATAAAACTGTGAGATTGTGGAGTGTACAGGAGGGAAAATCTGTCCGTCTCATGCAAGGTCACAAATCATCGGTCTTGTGTCTTGCTTTCTCTCCAAATGGAATGCTCTTGGCTTCAGCAGGTAATGGTGTGCTAATTTCTACTGCTTTCCTGATAATTTGTTGAAAAGGGGTCAACCCATGAACAAACACAGGTTACTTTTATGTAATTCAGTTGCTTTTTTAAACCCTTCTAGTGCTGGAATCGAATCCATGCTTATGCAAACAGGTAAGGTCCAGGCCAGCCGCCAAGTTAATTGGCGGCTGGCCTGTGATCTAACCTGTTTGCTACTCTGAGTATCTTTCCTTACCAAAATTAAGCGTATATTCAAGGATTTGGAAAGCAGACAACACAAAAATCTAATTTCAGAAAATTACCAAGCATTCTAAGGATTAAACTTTTTTTTTCTATTTAGCTGGATGACACTTTGTTGATTTTGTTAGAATTACAATTGACCAGGTGACAAACCCTGTCATCATTGTTTGTTAGAGTTAAATTCTCAATAAGAAGGTTTAATGCAAGATTAAAGACTCCTTTTTTGTTGCAGTTTTGGACAGAAACCTCAAAGAAGCTATATATCCTAAGTAATATCCACATGTATTTATTTGTTTGTCTGAGGTTGTACACAATTTCATTGGTTAAACCATTATGAATGTTCTTTTTGAATCATTTTTTTTGAGACTGGTCATTTGCTGTCTGAAAAATTGTTTGAATTGAGAGACTATAAAGTCATTTGTCTATAAAAGACTGAGATAAAGGTTATTAACCCTTAAAGTGCTGGAACCGACTTCATGCTTATGCAAATCTAACCTGTTTGCTACTCTGGGTATCTTTCCTCAACAAAATTAAGCAGAAATTCAAGGTTTTTGAAAAGCAGATGACACAACAAATATATTGTTAGAAAATTACCCAGCATTCTAAGGGTTAAGTATCATCTGAGTTTTTTTTACACTTTTTGAAGGTGAAGACAGAAGGGTCCGTGTGTGGGATTTGAGGACTGGACTGGTGATGAAGGAGTTCCGAGGACACACTGATACGATTCATTCACTAGCGTTTAACCAGAATAATAACATACTGGCTTCAGGTAGGACACATTTGTGTGTTTGTTACAAACTTTTGAAGATTTTCAGAGGTCCTTATGACAGGTTTGTATAGGAGGCTTTGCATGCTTAGTTCCATATAAATTGGGATAAAAAGAGCTCTTGAAGATTATCTTTTTTCACAGTTATCTTTCCCAATTTCATAAATAGATTGAGTGCCTGGTGTCTGTATTATCCCTTTCCTAAATAATACATTTTCGACTGTTCCAAATTGAAAGAGTTTGCATATGACATTTCAAAATGTGATGAAATTGAATAATATTCTTCAGAAAGAGCAGAAAACCTTGTGGGAAACAAGCAATTTCTCCTTTTCCCACAATGTTTTCTAAAGTCGTTTGCAACAAAGTCGTCAAATGTAGTTATTGTTTGGGAAAGGGTTAAGCCATAAGTTGTCTTATACACCATCATTCAGTCTCCTTTTACTAGGGTCCCTTAAACCATTTCCAAACAATAACAACATTTGACCAGTTTTTGCAGACAACTTTGGAAAACATTGTGGGAAAAGGAGAAATTGCTCTTAACTAGCAATTTCTCCTTTTCCTGCAATGTTTTCTACCCTATCAGAATATTATTTTTCAGTTTCATCACATTTTGAAATGTCGTCTGCAAACTATATGAATTTAGGACAGTCGAAAATTTGGCGTTTGGTAAAGGGTTAAAACATGATTAAATGTACTGTTAATAGGTCTAAAAACTCAATAGTATTAATAATTTCTTTCTTTATTTCTTTATCTTAACAGGTGGACTAGATTGCTGTATTAGATTGTGGGATACAAGGAAATCAACTGCAGCCATGTAAGTTCAACCACTGGTATATCGGTAGGAGCATTTGCTCATTTAGTACAGGAATAGAAATCAATACGACCAAAGAACAAATTATAGCCAGAACTTAAAGCTTTTTCTAGAAAAATAGAGTATGATTTGTCTTGCTAAGTCAAATCTCATGAAATGGAGTAGGCATCGTATTGTCTTGACAAATCTTATGAAGTGGAGAAGGAATTGTTTTGTTATGACAAATCTTAGGAAATTGAGAATGAATTGTCTTCTTTTGACAGATCTTATGAAGGAATTGTCTTCTAACAATAAATTTTGTTATGACGAATCTAATGATAACCTAAAAAATAGGATTAACCAGATAGTTTTGGAAATATTGCATGAATCTAACAATGGTATGTTCCCCAGTCACATGTTCTTTGTTGTTAAAATACTGACTTGGAAATTACGATGCCTTTCGCAGAGATAGCTTCAAGCTTAACATTGGTAGATTCTTTTTTCATAGGAGTTTATATTCTAATTAACAAAATTTTGTTAGTTCTACCCTACAAGTCCTTGTCATTATGGATAGTTAGGCATTTTGTATATCTTAAGCCAGATATTTCAAAATGACTAAAAAACTATCGAAATCAAATAAGCTTCAGTGCTTTTCTTGGTATTATGGTATAAGAATTTTTACTTCACAAAAAGGTATTGGTTTAATTCCAGGTCTGATGGACATAACCCTACAGAACTGCTGGGATCATTTCCAACCAAATCTACCCCTGTGACATACCTAAACTTTACTCATCATAATACATTACAAGCAGCTGGAGCAGTATGATCACTTATTTACAGGGACTTCATAACCCTTATAGTGCTGGAAGCAACTTCATGCTTATGCAAACAGATCAGATCACAGGCCAGCTGCCAAGTAAATTGGCGGCTGGCATGTGATCTTACCTGTTTGCTACTCTTAAGTACCTTTCCCCAACAAAATTAAGCAGATAATTAAGATTTTGGAAAGCAGACGACATAAAAACCTATTTTCCAAAAAAAATACCCAGCATAATAAGTGTTAATGCACTCTAGATGACCATAGCTGTTGATGTGCCATAAAACACCATTCATTCATTCATTGTTTACAGGGAAGATGACAGAAGTTGATGAAAGCAGAAGGCTCTTACATTGTGATATGGTTAGAAGTTGCTCTTTATGAGCAATTTCTCTTCTTGAAGAAATTGTTTTTGAGTCGTGTGCTGCAACTGTAAAAACTTCTAATTTTTTTTTTTTCATATGGGTTTTACATCACATCAACATTATTTCAGTTATGTAGCGATGCCCGACTCTTAATGATGGAGGAAGACCCCATACTCAACTGCCCATAAGGGCTGGTCAAGGCGGGTAGAACCATCGGCATTCCGTAAGTCAGTCGGGAGACTGCCTCTCATGAAAATCCATATCCCTCTCAGGATTTGAACCCACGCGGAGAGGGGCCATGTGATTTCAAGTTCTGTACTCTAACCACTAGGCCACGGAGGCCCCAAAAAACTTCTATAAAACATATATTGAAAATATTGTAACAAATTGAGCATTTGCTTAAGATGAACAAAGTCTCTCATCAAACTGTTTTAAATGTTTATTATAGCGGTTTTGCAGTTTTTCATGAATATTCTTGGGCAAAGTGCTTTAGTAACTGTTTTTTAAATCCTCTTCTGCTGCGATAGAATCAGACTAGAGTAAGGATATCTGAGAAATGGTGAAGTATGTGCTTCAGCATCATTAACATGAAGTAGACAATGGTATTTTAACTCATATTGATAAGTACATGCTTTATTCATGTTTATTTGTTTCTATTAAAATAAAAACGAATATAAATGAATTGATTTTGAGTGTAATTTTTACAGAGACAATGGTTTCAAGAAGTAAGACAAACACATATTTCTATAACATTTACATCTTAACCTATTTATAGCTGAAAATATATATCAACAATAGTATGCAATATGGCAAAATATATATGGCATGAGGAAACGCGCTTTCAAAGCAATTTCTATAATTGCATTTGTTTTGAAATGCATTTGGCGCACAAGATAGATTATAAGTATTTAAGTATAAGGTTAATATATCAGATGATTATATTTTCATTTAATTGCACAACCAAGGTAGCAAACAGTTGGTAAAAAAGAAAAGCAATTGAAAAAAAAAGCATTCAGTTCATGGCACCCTGGTAAATGGAAATCCCATTATCTATCGGCCTTTTAGTCAAACCCCTACTGGGGACGTAGACTGTATTACTGGAATGCCAGTTTCATTTCAAAGTAGGAGAAACTGGCTTATATTATCAGAAAACTTAACATTACTGTTTATTGGATGAACACAATATTCAGGCCAAAATCCTTTTGAGTAAATTCTTTGTTAGTACCGATAGTTTTCTCAGGTACAGAAATAAAAATATACTTTGCAACAAGTCTACGTTAACGAAGCTAACAAAAAAGTACGATATATGATTTCCTCATTTCTGCTGACGCTTTGAAGTGGGGAAAAGGAAACCCTTGATTTTGGAATTATTTTGTTAGTTGTCAGGTCCTATGGCTGAGAAAATGTACTTTATTCTTGCATGATACATCCCTCTTTGCTACACTCCAGACTCACAAAGCTGCAGTTTCTGTATAAAATAGTCATCGTTCATTATGGCCTCTGGAAATGTTACAGGGACAATGTATTTATTGACGTAGTCCACCTCATTATGTGACGGGACGTCTTCGTAAGTTTCCGTACATTTCCGTTTCAAACGGAGATTAACGATGCTGTCCGGATTCCCCGGTCTGATATTATCGTCGAAGAATATATGATGCGTATCGTTGTCGTCCATGTTCAGCCAGAGTGGTTTCCCCTTGTTAGGATGAAATTTATTGGCCGACCAAGTATCCATGTCATCGCATATTGCAGTGACTCCCGTACAGGACGTCATAAAATTGTACATTTCGTCATCAGTTTTAGCAGTTGTTGAGGAATAGCACCTATCTTCATTTCTCTGATTTTTATCTTCCGATAGTAACACAAAATTGTCATCCGAGTTTCTCCTTAAAACTACCGCGTTGCCCGCGATATCTTCCAACATGGGTTTTGTATCCTCACAGAAGGGCATTTTGAGGTTTATCGCGTCTCTTATGCATCTAAGAACACTCTGTGCGTCGCTTCCGAACGTCCGTAACACGATTGCAAAATCCCGGCCCTCACTGTTCAGATGGCTCATCAGTTTGAAAAACGATGGCACTACGAAATGGTACCGGACCTCTTTGGTTCCCGGCACTGTCATGTTCCCATGGATACGCTTGTCATATGGGAGCCGCCATGACAGTTTCTGTAGAAGACCGTTCAGGTAAGGTTTGAAGTACGACCCCTGAGGTAGGTCTGTAAAAGACGAGAGCTGATACCGGAACTTGCCGCGATCATGCGTTTCCAACTTCCGCTCCTCGTATTTATAGAAACTCACGTTGTCCCGGTCACGCGGTTGTGACGAGAGTTCGTTCATGTCGCACTCCCATTTTCCCGCGTTTTCCTTGCCCCACGCCATTCCAGACAGGAACACATTGAGGGAGTCCTCAACGGTCTCTCCTGTGGCTGAATCCACTGCCACGATGGTTTTATTAATGTCAAAGTGGAGCACTAGCTTTCGGCGTTTGGAGAATGGTGTCGACATGGTAATGGTGCGGCTGGTTTGACGGTGAAAGGCTTGACAAAGGTGACTTCGCATCTCCTCAGCGTTGTTTAAAGCGGGTACACTAGTGTTCATAGCTACCGTCTCGGGACTTTCTATTGGTGATTTTCCTTTGTAACGCTGTCGAGGCTGAACGAACAGTTGTACTGAACTTCATCTAACGGCAATAGAGCGTTATTTTTCAATGCTATATGATGGTCAAAGGTCAAATAGACCTGGATTCGTATTTGGTTATTTCTGTCGCGAAGGTTAAACGAGGAGGTCATTCTGACGGGTCAAAGGTTAAGGACTTTCTGGATGACCTTCATGACTGGCGCCATCGACCGAAATTGATTTTGGTTTTGTTTGTGAGTCTTTACATCTGAAAAAGAATTTTAATATTCTTTCTTAATGTTGTATACATGTGAATGATGGTGTATGGGTTAATATGATTCAAATATTCCCCACGATGAAAGACTGATTTACTTACATGGACCTAAAATCCATGTGAGAAAGGTCATTTGTCCACCCTATAAATCGTCTGCATTAGCTTTTCTCCATGAATATGTTTTTGAGAAATAGCTGATATGCACGTCCTTGTGCAGCATTTAACCATACAAATCCTGTTTAATAGATATTTATACGATTGCTTAGCAGATGGATAAAAATCGAATCGCTGGCCATCCTTGTTCAAAACAGCCCCACTGAATCCAGCTATACAATGTAATACGATCAATAATTATTAAAATCGTCATTGACCTAAATGTATTTATTGGTGTCACATTGAAAGCGCGTAGAGCGTGTAATAATTCATTCATGAATATTAAAGTGAATTTAAACGAAATTCAAAACGTGATCAGTTCCCAACGCTTCAACAAATTGACCCCACTTTGCCTATCAGATGTCAAATATGGTCAGCTGGAGAGGTATCAGTCCATTTATTCTACAAAACATAGCATTTCTGCTCTTTCTACATAAAGAATATTTGAAAACAGATTGCACACTAGACCAATTTTGACCATTTGATGGTATTGACAATATTCTGATACAAAAGAAAGACGTGTTAGATATATATAGTATTTTGCTCGCATCACGCTGTTCCCCTTATTCGATGAAAGTCACAAAAATGTTTTCAAAGGTGTAGTCTTTTTCTAATTTCCTTATGCAATATGCGTAAAGAATTTAAATTAGAAAAAAATGAACATTGAATCATATCCAGTCTGTACATACAAAGAGCATAATCAAAATAGAAAAGGTTCGACATGAAAAACACATTTCTCATCTCGAGCTATGACAACGTTATAAACAAGATATAAAAAACGTCGAGAAACGCAGACTCAAGAATTGAACGTATCCTCCATACCATGCAATACGTCATCAAATCTTTGCCGACTTGAAAACACTCTATTTGATCAATCAAGAGATGAACATTATCGTATCTCAGACTTTGTTATTACTTGATTAAGAAAAAGAAACATCAAGAAAAGTAAAATGTCCAATACATGAGAATATTTTTATCAAGGATTATGCAGTAAACAGCTCTTCGTCAATCATGACAACATATCTCGAGACGAATATACAGATATTCTTTATTAAACGAAACGTTAACCCTTATAGTGCTGGAACTGACATCATGCTTATGCAAATAGGTTTGATCCAGGCCAGCCGCCAAGGGAATTGGCCGATGGCCTGTGATCCAACCTGTTTGCTACTCTGAGTATCTTTCATCAACAAAATTAAGCAGATATTTACAAAAAAGTTTTGGAAAGCAAACAACACCAACATCTATTTTAGAAAAATACCCAGCATTCTAAGGGTTAAATACATTCATAAATAAATGCTACCTCTCTGTTTGCCACAAATCTTTCTAACGTATTCTCCTGAAAATGCGTAAACAAACGTAATAGAACTGAAGGGACAGCTTTGAAGGTTAGACAAATATACATACCAAGATATAGACAATTCTCATTTGCGAAAGGCGTTCAATACTCAATTAAAGCAATAAACTTCGAACTATAGTGATATCACAATATCTGTAACATATCAAAGACCTTCAGCATAATCATTAAACTAATTCTGTAAGTCTTACATTAATAATTCACCGTATATTCCTTCTCAACTGTTTCACTGTCCTTTGATATTTATTGTCAACAATTCTGGCCTATAAATAGCGTTTGGAAACTTTGTTTGTATTAACCATAGTATGACTGGATATGGTTACACAATCACTAAGGCTAAGTTGTCTATTTATATCTCGCCGTCAATGAAAAACAAACCCTTTCCCGCGCGAATAATGTATTTCACTGGCGGATAAAGTTTGAAGGTTTTGTTTAGGTTGTTTCAAATTAATGGAACCTGTTTTCCATTATACATGTATATTCTATAACCTTTTACAAAAAAAATGCAAAGGTGTTTCTGTCTTTAATCAAACAGCTGATTCTGTCACAATATCATATACAATCAACGTAAATTTGATAGGTCGTCTGCTTTTTGTACTTTTCATACGATTTTATAAAATCATGACTTTACGCTTGACATACAAAAACCATTATAACACAGGGGCGGGTTTGTTTACAACATCTAGACTTCGATCGTCTGCTGGTTCTTTGAATTTCGTCCTTGAAATTCTCTGGGACTATTATACATGTATAGCATACCCTATATTCCGAATAACAATGGGACCAACATGACAGGCGATACCAGTACAAAATCCCAGTGACAACTATTACGGGCTATGCGATGTAAAACCGATCGTTTAATATTCCTGCAAACAACATGGAAACGAATTGATTAACACGACACGACTTATACCATTGGAATATGTGAAACATTTGTGACAAAAAGTCGGAGTGTGTTCTGCATGAGCAAATTCTCCCCTTTCGCCTACATGATATTAAATGTCGTCTGCTGCAAAACCGTTCGCCTGCATAAGTGGAATGTCTTACCCGTTTTGTTTATTTGATGTTTATAATATCACGTCATTACAATGACGAACATCCTTCGACTTACGTACAATCCATTATTTACATCTAACCATATCATAGAAACCGTGAGTCTTACCTGTTTACAGGTGTACGCCCAAATACATGAAAAGTCGATATTGTTAAACATGCGATAGATACGTGTAAGGTTACGAATGTTTCCACATGGTCGGCTTTAACACTTTCCCAAACAACACATTCTGGACTGTCCCAAATTGAAAGAGTTTGCAGACAGCATTACAAAATGTGATGAAATTGAAAAAATATTCTTCAGATAGAGAAGAAAACCTTGTGGGAAAAGGAAAAATTGCTCCTTACGATCAATTTCTCCTTTTCCCACAATGTTTTCTGAAGTCGCCTCCAACAAAGTAGTTGAATGCCGTTATTGTTTGGGAAAGGGTTATTGGGAATGTTGTACATGTATACCTATGTTAACGTGTTACTACTAAGGGAGTCTGTAGCGTAAAGTAACACCAGTCTACAAATAAATATCGATAATTTGACACATTACTCAATTCACCCTTTAACCTATTCCTTCTATATCGAGGGTTCATACTTAATGTTTATGAGGCATTTACTATAATCTTGCATCGAACTCTTGATATGTACGAATATGCGAACGCACCTGTTAAGTAAATACGGAACCATTGTTACAAAAGGAGAACTTACTCATAGCAGACAATTTCTTCAAATCATCATAAAGGGCTCTTCCAAATATTGCATATCAAGCTTGTTGTTTCTTCTCCTAAATTTGTCGCCTGCTTTTGCTTTCAATTCAGGCCGACCAGAAAACTCACTGGGGATAATAGGTTATCATGAATAGTTGGATAACGTCGGATCTTGCTTCAAATATGTTTAAGTTGTGAGACAGTGATGTCAACATAATAGAAAATACCATTTTCGTGATCAATTTTGTCAAATTCTAAAATCTTCTGCTGCATATCGTACCCTCTTAATAAAGAGGTAAATTGGAAATCAATTAGTATTGTTCTATGAATAGACTGTCGTCTACTTTTCGATATATCTGTGTTACTGAAGGACGTACATTTGCACTGATAAATCAAAGATCGGTCCGCAAACAGTTAGATATACTTGGCTTAGATTTGCTTTTAGATCCGTTCGATTATTGCCTATATTGTTTAACCCAAATTGAAACACTTAAACAGGTGACAAGTTAAAAAGAGAAACGAGTTATGTTGGAAAACTTGAATAGAAATTATTGTTTCTAGAAAGTGGATTTTTTTCATATTAAAACTGTTTCGTCAATTCGACAAAAAAATCAGAAAATGTATGCGTCAAATTCTGTATTATGCTTTGTCAAAGGTTAATTAGTGACAATATGAGTCTATCGTATTTTGAGAGTCTCCATATAAGTATATTTCGGCCTGGGATGAGTCGATAATCATTCAAGATTATGTCAGATCAGTAGTGAGACCCTTTCTGTCGAACGTGATATATCTACCTACCAATGTTGTGTTCTGTGTATTACATGTTCAATTGGCAATGAAATGTGTTTAAGGTACCACTTGTTGCATCCTCGATTTTTACTTCTCTACTAACCTGTACGTGTGTACCGATTTTAACAGTTAGCCACCTATTATCGAGCGAACAGTTCGTCTAAATATGTATGTTCATAAGCTGCTTAGTCGTGTTTACCAAGGACAAGATCTTCGATATATCTATTCGAGGTCTGTATTCTTCCATGTTGATGCTCTCTGACTTCATTTGATCGAGTTTCACAGCTTACCAATGTCTCACAGGAGTTGGATTATATTTACACATAATTGCGTGAATAATTGATCATGAAGAACCAGGATGCATGAGATACAATAACGGCATTTGACCACTGTGTTGCAGACGACTCTAGAAAACACTGTGGGGAAAGGAGAAATTGCTCGCATAAACAATGTCTCCTTCTTCTTTTTGAAATATGTCGTCTGCAAACTCTTTCGATTTGGGAAGTCGAAAATTTGGCGTTTGGTAAAGGACTGTACCTATGAAAATGACAACACAAACAATACAACATTGACCACTGACATATCACTTTCACCTTTATCTCTATGTCTTTATACCTATATGAAATAAATTTTTACCTTACCTCATGCAACGCTCAACCGGTTCCATTGTGTAATGGTTAGCACTCTGGACTTTGAATCCAACGATCCGAGATCAAATCTCGGTGGAACCTTTATTCTTTTTCTCCATCTGCGATTCTAAATTATTCATCATTTTCCTTTTACCACATACCTTTTTGCCCGCTTAGTTGGAATGAGTAAACATTTGTTCGCGTTTATGTCGATACCGAAGATTTCTTTGTAATGTGAAAGGCTCCATGTATCCTGTTCAGCGGTCTACGTTATCTGTAACGACAGTCAAAAGCGCACCTGTCGAACACAATAGAGTTCCATGGTGTAATGGTTACATTAGTCCAGAAAGCTGATTCGAAGGCTATTGCTATTTTGACTGAGGCATTCGAGCACAACAACTGTCCAAATGATGACAAAAACCTCGTTCACTGATCATTATTGAGACTATGGTTACATGTGAAACCTGCGATCCGAGTTCAAATCTCGTTTTCAAGAACCTTAACCTAGCCTGGATTACCTACCCCTTAACCCTTTACCAAACGCCAAATTGTCAAATATCCCAAATTAGAAGAATTTGCAGACGACATTTCAAAATGTGATGCAGTTGGGAAATAATCTTCTGATGGGACAGAAAATCTTGTGGGAAGAGGACAAATTGATCACCAAGAGCAATTTCTCCTTTTCCCACAATCTTTTCATGAGTCGTCTGCAACAGAGTGGTAAAATGTCGTTATTGTTTAATAATGGGTTAACGGGACTTACATTTTATAATACTGTAGTATTTCACTAAGAAATAATGGAGTTAGCTACTTACCATTAGGAACGGCTCCCAAAGCTCTGCTCCTCAGGTATAATAATAATCACCACTTAGACGACTTTGTGATTTCTGGTCTACGTGGGGATCTGGAACTACCTGACTCGCTGCGGGAGGGAAGCGTTACCAAAAAACACGTGACCGGGTCTCAACCAATGAGACGCAAAATAAGTAATAATTCACGCGCGACGCTATTTACAGAGGCTATTTATAGAAACTACAACAATACGATAGAAACCAGACCAACCTCAACCTTTCTCTGTTGCTCATTCACAACAAATATTGTCAGACGCCTGATTCCGAAAATTAAATTCGAATACAAACTGACCAACACGGTACAAGTGTTTCAAATGGTAAGGATTCTCACATAGCGTGCTCGATACCTGACGGGTCATACCACAGACACGCCCTTCCCTCCCCAATGACAATATATAACATAAGGGTCGAAGGGAAAGATTTAAGATTTAATCTTATTTATTCTACATCGATTGTGAAACAAATTCTTACAACTTAGGTAAATCACTCTCGATTCTGTTTCCTAGATACATAACCAGTTCTCGCACCGAATGTGGATTAATGAAAGGTCGCCAGGCAGACCCCACCACTCACGGGATTCGAACCCATGGCCCTCGTGTCCAGAGGCCGACACTCTTCCCCTTCCACAGAAGGGAAATATAATTGGCTATTATTATTTTGGTAATGAGTTTAAAGCCAATCCGTAACAGATTACATTAGGAAAAAGTATTTGGTGAACGAGTACATTGCTCTTTTGTTCTTGACGATTTCTTTTTTTGTCATAATAATCTCTGATAAGTCGAAGTTTAGTGTGTTTCTTTTTCTATAGGCCTAGAAATACGGAATCACAGCATCGAATGAATGAATATCTCGTAACCAAGTACCAGACACTACCGTCATTTAACCACAGCAGACGACTCTGGATAACATTGTGGGAAAATGAGAAATTGCTCGTAACGAGCAATATTTTCTTTTCCCACACTGTTTTCGGCCCTATCAGATTATGATTCAATTTCATCACATTTAGAAATGTCGTCTGCGAACTCATTCAATTTGGGACAGTCAAAAATTTAATGTTTGGTAAAGGGTTAAACAATGTCTTTATTAGTAGAATATGACTTTATCAATTATATACCACACGAATAACAATATAGAGACAACAAACAATAAAACCTCCCACCCTTATTCTGGTGCAAAGTGTAACGTCTGATAATGGTTTCCGTTTAGATGAGAACAACTTGTCTTTCTCTTTTGATGCCGTACAGCAAATCGATTTTTTGTCAAAGAATGCAAACCTATCACATTAATCTTGACCGTTTGCAATTATTCTTCATCTTTCAATGAAACTGTTCACATACAGATTCTATTTGGACCAGTCTAAAGCTATTTAAGGAGGGAATAGGTCACATTCATTCTAATAAAAGACCGATTCACACACAGGGTTAATTTCTCCGTGTTGCAATGTAGTTCGTCACTGATGGGAGAGACTCCGTAAAAACAAGAAACAGGCGGGCCTAGAAAATCTCCTTATCTCAGGATAGAGCAGAATGTGTCCCTATTAACGTGTTTTCAAATGAGCAGTACTGCTGGCGTATCATCTTAAGATGCTCCCGCAATGATTACGGTGCATGGACTCTGAACAATAGACAAAAGTCGTTCACATCACACCTTTTTGATATAGCCATGGGACGGAAAATGGGGCCTTGACATGTACCTTGCTTCTTAGTATAACCTTTCTTAAAAACCACATGATACACTACTTTATACAAACTATGTAAAATATGACTATGTACTATGTAGCCTACTCGTTTAATAAACTATGTTCTGTTCTGTCCTGTAATCCCTGTTTACGTTCTCCCCATGCACTCCTATTTAGCTGAATCATCATTTAACTGTACCTGTCACGTACCCTTATGGTCAAAACAATTGAATGACGTGATAAATGCAAAAAATTTAAGTAGCCCATACCAAGACACAGAGCATCACCACGGGTCGGCATGCATCCGCATACAAATGTGCATCATGCAACAATAAATTACAAGTCTGTTGGCAGGAGAAAAGCAATGTAGGGGTAGAGCGTCGGACTCTTGTACCGAGGGTGCCCGGTGCGAATCCCCGTTAGGCGGAGTGAAAATTTCCAGGAATAATCCACAAAACAGGCGCGATTACTGGTTTAGTATCCAGGAAGCAGTCATCGAGAGTGGCTTCGAACAGGTTTTAAGCTTCCTTCACAATCGATGTAAAACAAACAAAAAACGGTGAAAATGCAGGCTTGGCACTATTTTCCACATACTCAATTTGTTGACGTCGTCGTATTTTTTTGGTGATTTTCCAACTTCCGTTGCTTTGTCAAACGCGGGAATCGCTGTCTGCAAGAACTCGCAAGTCCGGCTGAATGTCTGCAAGTCCGGCTTTATGTCTAAAAGTCCGGCTGTATGTCTACAAGTCCTGCTTTATGTCTGAAGTCCGGCTGTATGTTAGCAAGTCTGGCTTTATGTCTGCAAGTCCAGCGTTACGTCTAAAAGTCTGGTTGTATGTTTGCAAGTCCGGCTTTATGTCTGCAAGTCCGGCTGTATGTCTGCAAGTCCAGCTTTATGTCTGCAAGTCTGGTTGTATGCTGCAAATCCGGATTTATGTCTGCAAGTCCGGCTTTATGTCTTCAAGTCCAGCTGTATGTCCGACTGTTTGTTATCAAGTCCGGCTATTTATCTGCGAGTCCGGCTGTATGTCTGCAAGTCGGCTGTATGTCTGCAAGTCCGGCTGTATGTCCGACTGTTTGACCGCAAATCTGTCTGTCTGTCTGTCTGTCTGTCTGTCTGTCTGTCTGTCTGTCTGTCTGTCTGTCTGTCTGTCTGTCTGTCTGTCTGTCTGTCTGTCTGTCTGTCTGTCTGTCTGTCTGTCTGTCTGTCTGTCTGTCTGTCTGTCTGTCTGTCTGTCTGTCTGTCTGTCTGTCTGTCTGTCTGTCTGTCTGTCTGTCTGTCTGTCTGTCTGTCTGTCTGTCTGTCTGTCTGTCTGTCTGTCTGTCTGTCTGTCTGTCTGTCTGTCTGTCTGTCTGTCTGTCTGTCTGTCTGCTGGCTGGCTGGCTGGCTGGCTGGCTGGCTGGCTGGCTGGCTGGCTGGCTGGCTGGCTATGGCGGCCGTGTATTTCTTCCGTAACTGTTTTGAAGAAGGAGCGCCACGTTTTGTACCGGTCCGATTTTCAAGCGTTTTATTTATCCCTTCGCAATCGTCTGCTTAACAAGACTTTGTTGACAAGGAAGCTAAACCTGTTCAAGCACGACATTTCTGTTGGAAACTTCCTCCTTTTATTTAGGTATGTTCAATTTTCAACATTTCTTTCATTCTTTAATGTCGATGTTTTAGGCAAGAAGGTAAAATATCCCGCTTTGATCACAATGCTCGAGCTTTAAAAGATTTTGTGCGGTTTCTGTCAAATAAGCGAACTAGCCCATAATTCGGATAGTCAGTTTTTTTTGGATAAGAATATCTGGATCTGGATGAACTCGACGCTTATCAATAATAAGCGATCTCCATAAATGGAAAAGAGAAATATGATTTATTTTAAAATATTCTTTACAAATGACCCATGTCTCAGAAGTTGCATTGCAAGTATGTATGCATATGTATTTGTAAAGATAAAATTGATTCTATAATGAACTTTTATGTCATCATATCATAAAGCACCAAAAGAATTAATGATATTGTACTCCTATTGTACTGCATCATTGCCGATACCGCGGTATGTCCAAAAATTTGCATAAAACTCAGCCTTTTTCGACTGTTTACTGTAACATATATTGCAATTGATAGCATTAATCTCTGTCCAAAGAACCAAAGCATTGGAAATGTTTCCTTTCTGGGTTATATACCAAACATACCCTGAAATCATAGGAAGTATTTTTAGATGCCAGCTGGGCTTTTTTACGTTATATAACAGACTCCCATAAAAGGCACCTTCCCAAGTGAAAATTTCTCTAAAATCATGCAGGTTTCCTAAAAAAACCCAGGCATACCAACTTTTAGGCTTCCCAATTCAGCAATTTTAGCGATAAAATTTCCCAAATTCAATAGGCTTGGGTCTCTTCCCAATTGAAGGAAAAATGCCCTGGATGTTTTCTGGTTATCAGCCAACTTCTTCCCCAAAGTAACTCTTAATATTTGTTTTAACATTTAGAATTGAAGATCACATGTTATCACTTCCTATTAACTGATCACGGATGATACGTATTTAGGGACACAATTCTTAAAATGAGAGATCTGAATAGAGTTACCTTGGTACTAGAAAGAAGTCCCTTGAAACCCTTACACCTAGCCTCCACAATGACAATGGAAGAAAATAACTAAAAATGTTTATCCAAATGGACAGAATCTTCACATGTAGGGGCTCATTCTAAATTGTGATAGAATTCAAATATTTGCCCATTGTTGTCATAATCTGAGGTAAAATCATGTAACATGGTTGAGGACTTTCCTTTAGGTTTACAGCTAGTAGGGCTTTTTGCTTGGAAAAGGCCAAGGCCTGCTAATTATGGAAAATTGTATCGATGGAATTACTGAATTAAGATACCAAAAAGCGTGTTTGACTTCGAATTTTTGGGAAAATTGCATGATTCTAAAGAAATTTCCAATTAGGAACCCTTTACCAAATGCCATGTTTGCAACTGCCCCAAATTAAAAGTGTTTTAGTTTAACCCTTAGAATGTTGGGTAATTTTCTAAAGATAGACTTTGATGTCGACTGCTTTCCAAAACCTTAGATATCTGCCTCAAGGAAAGATACCCAGAGTAGAAAACAGGTTAGATCACAGGTCAGCTGACAATTTAAAATAAGTATAAGAAGGTTCCAGTACTATAAAGGGTTAAAAACAATAAAAACAATAAAACCTGTTTTCAACATCAATGTATTTTGTTTATTTCTGTCTTTCATTAAGTATACGATTATAGAATGCAAATTTACTTTTTTCTCAATAAAGGACATGTATGCCATTTTACTATATCATAGACTATAAGTAACAATCAAACAGACAAACCCCAACTAAAGAAAGAAGATCGTCCGACTCAAAGACAAAACATTGCTCGATGGATGACACACAAAGAGATGGCAGCGACTCAGACTGGGACAGCACACTGGATTTCACTTCACCGCGACAGGTCGGTGTGGGAAAACCTAAAATACAATATGAAGTAGAAGATGAGGAATCTGCTCTATCTGATGAAAGCGAATTCGAAGTAGAGCAGGACCTACCCAACGATAATCCAGTCATTAAGAATGGTATGCAAGGTTTATTTGTTATTTGACAAAGATTTAAAAAAATATTGTTTTCAGTTTTATAGCAACATTTTAAATCCAAAGCAGTGTATCCTTTTTTTTTTAAAAAAGAATTTTTGATATGGCTTTTAAAGATGTAATGCTATCTCTGTTATCTATCGTGCTGTTACATTCGTTGAACGTATATGCAAATCAGGGATCCTAATGCATTGTTGGAGAGAACATGCTAGTAAATATAAAGACAAATACAACAGTGTTTTTCACTGATCAGATGTGTTTGTGTCTTTGAGAGGTTTATTTGCTCAGTTTGTTACAATGACAATCTCAAATACATGAAGGGAATGCCATAGCACCTCATATGGGGCCTTTATTAGTCGCCATATTGAAAGCAATAATGAATATTATATAGAAGTTTGAAGAAAAACAGAAAAATGTTTATGATATTGAAGAAACGTTCGTTGAACGTATATGCAAATTAGGAACCTAATGCATTGTTTGAGAGAACATGCTGGTATATATAAAGACAACACAACCGCTCAGTGTACGTCAGTGTTTTTCACTGATCGGATGTGTTTGTCTCTTTGAGAGGTTCATTTGCTCGGTTCGATACATTGGTGGCAGTGGTGGGATTAAGACTTCTCCTTCTATCGGAGTTGCCTTCCCTACGTGTTTCCCAAGGGTCAAGACTCGGGACGAGTCTTCTCGAAAGTGGGAGTTATGTAACGTTTGTTGAAGGTATATGCAAATTAGGAACCTAATGCATTGTTTGACAGAACATGCTGGTATATATAAAGACAACACAACCACTCAGTGTATGACAGTGTTTTTCACTGGTCGGATGTATTTGTCTCTTTGAGAGGTTCATTTGCTCGGTTCGTTACAATATAATTGTCATGATTGTTATGAATCAAAATGAACATTGAAGAAAGAAAGAATAACCTTGATGAGATATTGTAATTAATGTTAATCTAGAAATGCTTATAAACCTTTTGTATATGGTGAAGGTTGATTAACTCAGTCATTTGTATCAAATTATTTGACTTGTATACTTTAAAAGCAACAGAGTAAAATTGTCAAAGAAAGCTTTTCTACTGCTACCTAGAGGAAACCACTGTGATTAACCCATCACCAAACCATAATGAAATTTTACCCGGTTGTTGCAGATGACTCTGGAAAATGTGGAAAAAGGAGAAATTGCTCTTAAAGAGCATTTTCTCCTTTTCCCACAACATTTTCTGCCCTATCAGAAGATTATTTTTCAATTTCATCACATTTTGAAAAATAATCTGCAAACGATTGGGACAGTCGAAAAGTTGGCATTTGGTAAAGGGTTAAAGGAGATGCTGATAGTAAGCCTATTTTTCAAGGATAATCAAATCTTTACAAAAGGAGGGTTTACTCTTTGGTGAATAGATTGTTGTCAAACAAATTTTATTTTAGTTATTACCTTATGACTTAAATATCTTCACAGTTTTAAAGCCACGACAAGCAGCAGATGACAGACGTTCCCCTATACCACCTAAGAATATCAAAGAAAATAATATCACTTTAGCACAGAAAAAACAGAATGGCGAACCGCAAAGGTAATGCGTAGGATAAATTTGCAAAAGTAGTTTTGTGTATCATGATCATCTTGACCACAATTTCAAAACTGCCATGTTCAGGGGTATGTTAGTCTTCACATTCGAACGCAGTCAATGTTATAAAAGGAGATATTGGCTGAGACAAACAGTTTCACCTTTGGTCACAGTGGTATCTTGAATGTTTTTGAAGCAGATGTGTTTAAACACAAATATGTTAAGTAATGGGTAATAGGCAGAGATACAATCTTAATAGCCAATTGTGTTATTATTTGTTGGTTAAAAATAATATATAAGTATTCCTCATAATCTCATCCAGTTACACATTGTGTTCATAACTTCTGATTGAATCTTACAGTGAATCATATGAAAGGTCTAACCATCAAAAAAATATTCCTTACATGATGTCAAAAAGTCAAAATTTTAATGGCATTTATTCCATTGAGTTTTACAACTAATCAATCACAGGACCTTAGCATATAGAAATTATTATTTATGTGCATTTCAAAATTTTCAAAAACAGTTTTAGTTTAGTTATTCCTTTCCCTTATGTGCAACAAATTTACCATTTCAAACTGAGAGCAACTTTGAAGGTGTTTGTACACAGATTTGAGGAAAGTTCAATATTAAGATTTTATTTCTTCAAGACTGTATAACTGTGGACTGTTTATGAGACCTACATAGAGAATAGATGGTTGGTGTCATAAATCGGAAATGTTATCGGGCAAGGCATAGGAATATTATCCGGAGAGCTGAAGGCAAAACAGACAATAATCTGAAGCTGAGCCCGATGACCTTTTGTATTCATAGACACCAACCATCTATTCTATTTATCCTGTTACCTTTGTGTATTCTTTTAAACAGACAAAATGGAGATAAAAAAGGAAACAAAAACAGAATAGGGAATGGTGTAAACATGACTTTATTTGTCATGGCATTCTTATGACTCCATAATTGGTCACATGCATGTGTTGCATGGTTAATGCTGTATATCACAAATGGTATATGGCACCTAGTTATCTGTCCCAAAATGGCACTATTGACAGGATAATTGACAACTAGTAATTGGAAGTTAAATTATTTTATATTTAGTTATTTATACCCCGTTTACAAAGAATAAGTATCATTCATATCCAAAAGCGTTGCAACCCTTTTAAAAACCATGGCATATTGTCTGTGTATTCTTTGATATATTGACAGATTCTGAATCAATAATGAGTTCAGTACCTATTTTTCATTAATGTCATACTGCTACAATGAAGACTGTATTGTTTCAATGATGTTTTATTTTAAACTTGCAAGTTGCCTCATGTGTGAGCACATTTAAGTGACAGTCAAACTATAGGAAACAACACTATCATTATGATGTTTGGTAGGAACCATTGTGACGATTTGAGAAATTTGTCATCATATTATTTTTTTACAGTCACAATTGCACCTTGAGTTAAAGGCTTCATGTATATATTAACCCATAAAGTGCTCAAACTCACTTCATGCTTATGCAAACAGGTTCGATCACAGGCCAGCCGCCAAGTAGCTTGCCTGTGATCTAACCTGTTTGCTAATCTGAATATCTTCCTTCATCAAAATTAAGCAGATATTAAAGGTTTTTGAAAGGCAGACAACACAGAAATCTGTTTTTTTAGAGAATTTCCCAGCACTCTAAGGAATAAGGCATATAAAGGATATACATGTAGCTGATTTGAGACTTTAATGTTTTTTACAGGACAGAAGTCAATCAACCAGCTAATCAGTTTGCTCAAAGGGGAGAAGCAGCACCATACAACTTTAGAGAGGCAGTACAAGGTATTGTTTCAAATATATCTTAACTACTCGGTATACTTAACTATATGAAAAAGTTTGCAAACATGCAGATTCAAAGCCTTTTTTGGGCAATTTTCAAGAATTACCCTCTAAAAGATATCAAAACCTGCAAAATTTGTGTCCTTTAGAAAAGGGTTAAGACTTTGCTTTATATGTACTCATTTAACAAATGTTCAACAATTGACAAAAGGGAGGAATGCTTTTAACCCTTATAGTGCTGGAACCGACTTCAAGCTTATGCAAACAGGTTAGATCCAGGCCAGACTCCAATTAAATTGGTGGCTGACCTGTGACCTTACCTGTTTGCTACTCTAGGTATCTTTTCTCAACAAAATAAGGCAGATATTTAAGGTTTTGGAAAGCAGACGACACAGAAATATATTTTTAGAAAATTACCCAGCATTCTAAGGTTTAAAAGATTACTGTGATGATGATTTACAGCGAATATAACCCCAGAACCAGCTAGGAGAGAGCCCCCCGGTAAAGAAAGGAAGGGCACTACTTATGATCGAGCACCCAGCCCCTCACCAAGGGGTATTTCGAAAAATCAAGGCAGCATAAGGAGTAAGTTTGTTTTGTAGCATGTTACTTTTTTTGTACATTTCTAAATGAATTCATTCTAATGCACCTGAATTTTATCCATTGTCATCTTGAGGTAAAAGTTACCTCTTTTTGGTTTTGTTGTTTTTCTTTCGTATTTTATTCTGAATTCCTTGCTGAAAAAAATGTTATGTACAGTTGATTTAAAGCCAAAACAAAACTACAGTCAAATGATTCGAATCTATACCTTAAACTTCTGGTTGTCAAAGTTTTCTATTGGTCAAAATAAATAAAATATTACAAGAAAATACACTGCAAATGCAAGCTTATATGTACATGGTGGTTCATTTGTGTTGGTACCTGGGCCCAGTCAAATATGGATGAGAGAATTTTACATGAGACAAATGTCAAGTTCTGTATTGTATTAAGATAACTCAAAGATTGCTTATGCAAACAGGTTAGATCCAGACCAGACACCAAGTAAATTGGGGGCTGACCTGTGATCTAACCTGTTTGCTACTTTGAATATCTCTCCTCATTAAAGATAATCAGATATTTATGGTTTTGGAAAGCAAACAACTCAAAAAAATATTTTGAAAGAAATTACGCAGCATTCGAAGGGTTAACTTCAATTCATATTGACGCAATTGAAACAGACCTGTAACAGATGATGCAATAAATAATTGTGACCAAATAAGAAGTGTATCAGGGCCCTGTGTCGCCTAGTAGTTAAAGTGGTGGTCTAAGAATTCATGGGTCATAGGTTCAAATCCCTTTGGGACCTTTATTTCATTAGAGTGTCCTTTGGCATGACACCTCAGAGCCCTAGCCTAGAACATGTACCGGTGAGTCCAGGAATGTTGTGAATTAACAGACAAATTTATTGACACAACATTAAGAACCACATATAAACAAAAGAAATGGATCAAAATTCTCTTCTTGTCACAATGGTTTTTAACTAATATCACACAGCAAATATTATATTTTCATACTTTATGATTTCTCTCTGACGTTGCTTTCAATTTGGACATGTCAAATTTCCCTATAACCATTAAAGTTCCCGGACGTCATACAAGAAAAATATTTTGTAAAATGTTAATATGGCGTATGGTATTCAGCTATACTCCAAACAAAAAAGTGACCGAAATCGCTTTTTAAATGTAGATAATGATGGAAAAACCCCACTAACTGGATGTTACATCCACTGTATGCTAATTAATTACCCGTATACCATGTAGCTCTTTCTTTGTAAGTTCTACATGGACAACCCTATGTTATTCTGATTAGTTTGATGTAAACCCTTCAGTGCAAGAACGTGGATGTTTGCTTTCAGAGTGTATACCGAGTATCACATGCCAGTTGTCTATAGCTTGACATATATGCGAGCTTTATCTAGGTCATGTAGCCTTGTCATCAAATTTGTATAAAATAAAAAATACGCCTACAGTTAGCTAATATTTCATTGTTTTCGCTGCTGAAATATTAGATAAATTTGTATTTCTTTACTTTCGTAAGTTCCAAAAAATAAAATAATATTGACGCCCGGGTACTTTAATCAAAGGCCAAATTCTTGACTGTCCCAAATTGAAAGAGTCTGCAGACGACATTTCAAAATATCATGAAATAGGAAAAAAAAAATTCTGATAGGTCAGAAAATAATGTGGGTAAAGAAGAAATTGCTCTTAAGAGCAATTTCTCCTTTACCCACAATGTTTTCCAGAGTCATCTGCAACAAACTGGTCAAATGTCGTTATTGTTTGGTAATGGGATAAAGTACAACACATTTGGGTGATTCACAATTCATGTTAATTTCCTGAAGGTGTTGGTTCCTGGGACGAGTCCGATGCAGATGAGAAAACTTTAAGAGAACTGAGAGCCAACTACAAGGAGCAGAAAAAGCGGGAGGAAGTCAAGCAGAGAGAACTGGAAGGTTATACTTGTGTTTTTGTTGTCATTTAGTAAAGATTGACTCATAAAAGATAAATGGTCCCTGGCTTATAACACATTTCCTATAAGGTTCCGTGTTAAATTCTTTAATGTATATGGAAGTGTTGATCATCATTTTAAATCGTTTTTTATTGGTTACTCATATTATAATAGTGAAATTATGAGTTGTGATATAAATAACTGTTTCCTTGATAAAATAAGATGTGAATTAGATTTCACATTTAAGATCTATATTTGAAAACTAAAGTACAATAACAGAAGTCTCGCGAGAAACAATAAGGTGGCTTCCATATTACTTCAGAGGTGTTTTCATTGGATAAATGTGATGAACTCACATTGTCTTAACCATTGTTCTTTTTCTACATTTTAAGTTGACTTGCCTATTGCTAAAAACAGTCTTGTAATTATTTTCTGTGAGTGATTATTCAACAATTTGGCAAACTACACATCAGACAGTGTTGTTTGCTTAGCAAACTAATCTTTCCATATTTGGATCAGTTAATCGAACGCATGTGGTAGAATAGGCAAGAACAAGTCTGTATGTAGGAAAGATTTCTAGTTAGTTTTTTCTACATTACATATATTGTTGAAATGTGTTTTAGAGAGCAAGTCCCAGGCCGAGGATCCACCCCAGACCGCTCGCTCCGAGACAACCTGGCGCAGCTGGACTGGAAAATTTGGCAAGAAAAAGGCAAAGAATGATCAATCACAGGTAGAAAACATTTACAGAACAATCTCTGAAATTCATAATGTTTGCTACAGATGACTTTCAAACCTTTCCACCATAAATGTCTGTCTACATACATTCTTTAGCAAGAAAGTCTAGAAATAATTGTGTTGAAAGAAGAAATTAATCAAAACAAGCAATTTTTTCCCTTTGTCTCAATTGTTTCTATATATTTTTTTTTTTCATACTTACAAGATGTCTACTACAGTTGCTTTTAATTTGTCCTGTAACATAATAATCCCATAATATGCAGGAATGGGTTATAGCATTGCCAGATAAAGATGAGATAAACTTTGATTGGCTAGGTGCACTTAGGCTAAAAATTGGCTATATATATCAGATATTCATCAAAACTTTGATAAGGATTTCAAATTATTGGCTGGAACAGAAACAAGAACAGTCATGGTTTTTTTTTGTTTTATTTGGTTACCATAGCAACCAGTGCTACAGAAGGCTTTTAATCTTGTTTTGAACAACTAGCTCATACCTTTAGTGAATGTTAAAACCACCCTTCAGATACGACAATGATGGTAAAAAGTCCACCTCTCGTGGTAGGTTACAGGTTTGAGATGCGCAAGGGTTACACCAAATGCCCCCAAACAACGGTAGTAGTGGCTTCCCTTCATGGATATCTAGGAAATGTGAAAAAAAGTATAGCTTAAATTTATTTATTTCACATTGATTCAGAAACTCTTACAACTAAGATAAATCACTCTCAATTCTACCTGTAAATATAATTAGCACTAGCTCCCATTTGTTGGTTAGTCCTGGCATTGCCACCTTGTCTATCATGGAAACTGAACTCAGTACCAGAGGCAGGCGTTCTTACTTTTGTCACTAGTGTCCCTTGACTTATCTGATTCAAGTGCATTTAATGCTGTATAAATGACTGAAATGGGTAAACTTTCAACCCTCGTTATTATATAGGCATCAGATATTACAGTCAAACAACAAAAGCAACAGCAAAAGCAACCAAAAGCTCAAGAGGAAGAGCCACTTTATTCTGTTCCTCATCAACAACAGCAATATGCTGCTCCTCAACAGCGACTTCAAGTTTCCCAACAACAACAACAACAGCAAGCTCAGCAACACCGCCAAATTCCGCTACGAACACCGCGTCCTGCTAGTGCGGCAAGCATTTCGCAGATACGGACCGATACAAAAACACCCATGGTAGAGGTGTACGACCCTAGGTGCGCATTGTTATTTGTCTTGGTTCAAATGTATTTAGTTGCTTCCTGATACTAAGGTAATCTTCAGTTTATCATGACTTAGGAGAGAAACACTTTAAAGAGTAATTAGGTGTACCTGTTCTGAATAATAGAAATTGCCTGCTACATACAGCCCCTATATTAAGTCACAATGCTTTCATAAAAGAAGATGAAAAAACAACCACCTGCTTTTAAAATGAATAAGAACAGTTAGTTAACTGAATGGTGAGCTCACCATGGTATTACATTTGAGAAAACCTTTTGGTATAAGGAAACCATAAGGTCAAATCTTTGGGTAACAGTTGATAGACTTGGTAGGCAGATATATTAATAAATGGTTATAACAGTTTAAACCCATTACCTAACAGTAATGACATTTAACCGCTTTGTTGCAGAGGACTCTGGAAAAACTCATTAAAGCAATTTTCTTTATCCCACAATGTTTTCTGCCCTTTTAGAAGATTTTTACCAACTTCATCACATTTTGAAATGTCATCTGCAAACTCTTTCAATTTGGGACAGCCGAAAAATTTGGCATTTGATAAAGGGTTAAAGCAATAGAAAGAAGATATTTCAAAGCAATACAATATAATCAATACAGTCTTCACTTTGTTTAACCCTTTACCAAAAGTCAAATTTTCAACTGTTGCAAAATGGAAAGAATATGTAGACTACATTTCAAAATGTGATGAAATTGAAAAATAATCTTTCTGATGGGGCAGAAAACATTGTGGAAAAAGGAGAAATTGCTCGTTGAGAGCAATTTCTCTTTTTCCCACAGTGTTTTCCAAAGTCGTCTGCATCAAACTGGTCAAATGTGGTTATTGTCTGGTAATGGATTAATAACTCGTTTCATTTTCTATGTTCCTGATCAATGGCTGATTTCACCATTAAATGTTATTTCAGGTATGACACTGTAGTTGGACCCAATTTGCAGTATATACCACAGCCCACCACTGTACAGGCATACACACCCAAGATGTACACAAAGGAAGAAGAGGAAGAATTTGAAGAGCCAAAACATTTGATCAAAAAGGATGAGGATACAGGGAGGTAAGCTTAACACTTCAAAGTGCCAACATGTGTCTTCTATAACATAAATGTCCAGTGTGTCTTCTCTAATAATAGTGCCCTTTATAACCAAAGTGCATATTGTGCCTTTTTATTACCTAAGTGTACATTGTGCCTTTTTATTACCTAAGTGTACATTGGGCCTTTTATAACCAAAGTATGCATTGTGCCTTTTATAACCAAAGTATGCATTGTGCCTTTTATAACAAAAGTATGCATTGTACCTTTTATAACAAAAGTGTGCATTGTACCTTTTATAACAAAAGTGTGCATTGTACCTTTTATAACTTTAATGTGCATTGTGCTTTTTATAACTTTAATGTGCATTGTGCCTTTTATAACTTTAATGTGCATTGTGCTTTTTATAACTTTAATGTGCATTGTGCTTTTTATAACTTTAATGTGCATTGTGCCTTTTATAACTTTAATGTGCATTGTGCCTTTTATAACTTTAATGTGCATTGTGCTTTTTATAACTTTAATGTGCATTGTGCCTTTTATAACTTTAATGTGCATTGTGCCTTTTATAACTTTAATGTGCATTGTGCTTTTTATAACTTTAATGTGCATTGTGCCTTTTATAACTTTAATGTGCATTGTGCTTTTTATAACTTTAATGTGCATTGTGCTTTTTATAACAATGTTCATTGTGCCTTTTATAACTTTAATGTTCATTGTGCCTTTTATAACTTTAATGTCATTGTGCATTTTATAACTTTAATGTGCATTGTGCCTTTTATAACTTTAATGTGCATTGTGCCTTTTATAACTTTAATGTGCATTGTGCTTTTTATAACTTTAATGTGCATTGTGCCTTTTATAACTTTAATGTTCATTGTGCCTTTTATAATTAAAGTGTGCATTGTGCCTTTTGTGATCATAGTGCAAATGGTGCTCTTTATAATCCAAGTGCACATTTTACCTTTAATAACAATACTGCCCATTAGATTTTTCATAATAAAAGTACCCTTTGTGTTTTTACAGTGCCACGACCATTGTGTCATAATCTAAGTGCACAGCATGCTTTTTTTTTTTAATATATACTTTATAATTGACATATGTTGTTGCTTTTTAATTTTAACAAGTATATACAACACTGTATACCCAAATCCATACAAATGAAAGTGTTGAAAATAAAATGACTTTATGTTCTTGTTTTCAGGTATATGTATGTTTTCGGCCGTGGGCATCTTCGCTACTTTGAGGTGAATGAAGAGTTTGATGAAGCCATTTTACCAGGTGTAGCAGACAAGTAAGTTATCACAAATGCAGACATTCAATTCACCACATCTGTAATTAAGGTAGACTACCCGTAATCTGCCATTTTGAAACTCATTCTTTAGTTGTTTCTCTTCGGTCATTTTCAATATACATTGTTATGGAAGGGAACTATTTGTATTAAACCGGACAGTTCTGGCCACAGTCGATGTATACAGAGAATGACCTAAGTCTTTTTAGGAAAGAATCAGTTTCAAAATGGTGAATTATGGGTATTCTACCTTAATAGCTTCTGAATTTTGTTAAGGCTTTTATTGTGTGCAGTAATCTTTCTATTGCATACGAGCCTGATGTTCCAATATTACTGAAAGATTCAGTAAAATTGGGATGTACTACCACAGAGGAGAACTCTATTTACTTATCTGTCCATCAGAGCTTGAACAAGCATCTAGGTGGATCCATCAACCTTCTGTTCGTCAGCTGAGAACAACATGTTTAATCATTGGGACAATCAAAATTTGATCCTGATGAGGGATTTCATTTTTGTTGAAATAATTCCATCCCTATTTTGAAAGCAGTATGTCATAGTTTATTTAGTACAAATACATTTTTTTTTCTTGAGAAAACATTACCCATCCATATGAATTTCTTTTACAGTTATCCCATTTGAAGAAGACTAACTTTTTTCTCCATTATCAGAATCCTGCAAAATTGGATATTGATTTATCTCCTACAGCATTGACTTAAAGACCAATTTTAATTTAAAAAAAAAAGATGCTTATTGCAAGCATTTAACGATCCTAATGACTTCAATTTGAAACTATAATTTTACATAATTTGCAATTATTACCTGCTAATGCTTCCAATTTAGACCCTATCACTATATTTACTATCAGGAGAGGCAGGGGCATGCCTGGCCCTATTTTGAAGATACGCACCACATCTAGGGGGTTCAGATTTTTTTTCCACCCTACAGACACCGAAGATGTGTTTTAGAGGGTACTTGGGACCCCAAAACCTCTAAAATAAATGACAGATAATATGTCTCACAATGTGAAATGATTTATTTCTAATGCAATGATTTTTATTGTGATTTTAGAGTTTCTAATTTTTCAATTTTCAAAATCAACTATATGCACATGTATAAGTGCGTAACGCCAAGCACGCCCCTGACAGGTGATGCCCCTTTTATATGGATGACTTTTAAACATAGAGTTCTGTGATTGGTATGAACTCCAATCAACAAGTGGACAACGAAAGAGTGCATTTTCTGTGTCATTTGGGATAGACACCATTACATTGTAACTTACTAGAAGCATGTTAGCTGTTTGTCACAGTGCTTTAAAAAGCTTTCTGAATCAGATGTTTCATTGACAAAAGAATATTAAAGTTTTATATAAGCATTTATTTACACAGTAAATGACCTTAGCTGTCATGTGCCTTAAAACCCATTTCTTTCAAGCATTTATTTCTTTTGTTACTGGAGATATAATGCACTTATTAATAAAAAGCAAAAGATGAACTTAAAAGAAAAGTGATCTTGTCTCATTATGACCATTTTTTTAAAGTATGTTGATTAATCAAATCATTTTCAGATATCTTTTATACTACGATAGTTGGTTTATATTTGAGGGTTAACCCTTAACCAAATGCCAAATTGCCAATTGCTTGCTTGTCTTGTGGTTAGAGTACATAGTTTACTGAAGTAAGACGAAGCGATTTATAAACTTGTCTTGTGGTTAGAGTACATAGTTTACTGAAGTAAGACGAAACGATTTATTAACTTGTCTTGTGGTTAGAGTACACAGTTTACTGAAGTAAGACGAAGCGATTTATAAACTTGTCTTGTGGTTAGAGTACATAGTTTACTGAAGTAAGACGAAGCGATTTATTAACTTGTCTTGTGGATAGAGTACATGGTCTACTGAAGTAAGACGAAGCGATTTATTAACTTGTCTTGTGGTTATAGTACAAATTTTACTGAAGTAAGACGAAGTGATTTATTAACTTGTCTTGTGGTTAGAGTACATGGTCTACTGAAGTAAGACGAAGCGATTTATTAACTTGTCTTGTGGTTAGAGTACATACTTTACTGAAGTAAGACGAAACGATTTATTAACTTGTCTTGTGGTTAGAGTACATAGTTTACTGAAGTAAGACCAAACGATTTATTAACTTGTCTTGTGGTTAGAGTACATGATTCAAAGTCATATAGGGCCCTCTCTGTATGTTTTTTTTAAGAGAGGCGGTCTCCCATTTTGTGGTTTAATCCTTTTCCAAACGCCCAATTTTCGACTGTCCAAAATTGAAATTGTTTGCAGACAACATTTCAAAATGAGATGAAATTGAAAAGCATTCTTCTTATAGGTCAGAAAACATTGTGGAAAAAGGAGAAATTGATCATTAAGAGCAATTTCCCCTTTTTCCACAATGTTTTCCAGAGTGGTCTGCAAAAAACTGGTCAAATGTTGTTATTGTGTGGTAAAGGGTTAATGGAATTTTATCCCCGTTTTCATTTTCAGGGTGGACAAAGTAGCCAGGAGAGTGTGGCAGGAGTTCTTCTCCCTTTTCCGGATTCTGCTCAGCTTTTTCCTGTGGTTTATCGTGGAATTTTTCCAGTTTTTTGCCAAGCACTTCCTACAGCCCTTGGTTGTAGGCATCTTTGTGACACTTGGAGACTATGTGATAAAACCACTTCTATCGGCCTTGTTCAACGGCTTTGTGCAGCCAACAAGTATATTCATGTGGAATGTTTTTACGGGAATGCGTCACATGTTTGGACCAATCGGTGAGATCTTGCGAAGTGTTTTTGAACAAGTGGCGGTATTGTTTCGTTCTATAAGATTGTGTGAGCTGACTTGGGTATCCAATAGGCCGGATGGCTCACATCCTTATGTACAAAATGTGTGAATGATAGAGGATTTGTCTGTGGAAAACATTGGACTTTAACACTTGTCCTATTATATACACTGTAGTTATACCCATTTTAATGTAATCGTAGCAGATAACTCATAAGAAACACAAGACAACAGAAGATATTGTTTATATTGAACAATTTCTCCTTTTGTCATGATGTTTCTTCCTATCTTTTAATGATTTTTCTTTGTTAGCTGGGCCCATTAATTAAGACTAATCTGCATGGGATATTCAGCTAATCCATCTTTTAATTTGTCTTAACCACTTGTGGCAATTTACCTCAGATTGTACACCATTTTATGTGATCTTTAGGTCTTAACAATTTGTTCATGACAAGCAAGTTGCCCTTTCGACTTGCCTAAATGGTGTCATGAACTATCATTAGGCCAAATAATCTTTGGATAAATGAATTGCTGACTGCTACAAGCTGCTCAATTATAAACAGATCTCACACATTTATTAAAACAATAGGTTGACATTTTTTATAGTTATTAAACAAGTACATATAAATCATTACGAAATATAGAAATTGTTGTTTGAAATGATGAAATTGCTCATACAAAAATAAGTTTCCAGCAATATTACCCAATACAATTCATTGTATTTAGCATCCAAACTTATTTAGTGTAACAAAATGGATAAATGTCTTCTATTTAATTCTATCATGATCAACTTTTAGTTCAAATACTGTCATTTAGTTTTCAGGGCATTGTCTCTTAAGAAATTTCTACTGTGAGTTTTGTTACCACATGCAATAACACAAAATGAACAGTGAAGCAAATTAATGATTCAAGAAGTTTACGATTAGTCATTTAGACAACTGAATGACTTCCTATAGGCTTGAATTAAACCCTCATTTTGGTCAAAAGGTATGAAGCCTTTTTTTCATATGATTTTTTTTTTTATTCAGTATTGTTACTTGACATGAATATTCTTTTTGTCAAGAATTCAATGTTTGATGTCCATTCTTCTAGATAGAACATTTTGTTAAATCAAGTAAAGGAAAATGAGTTTTGTTAAAAAGAATAATAAATACCAGACCCAAAAAGCTTTGAGAAGTTTGAAATACTGATACAAATTATAGTATTGTTTCACTCTTTAGAACTTAAATCAATAAACAACCCAATGTAAAAGGAAACACATGTATAGTGGGTACACTAGTAGATTGATGTTGCACTACAACTCCATAACAACCTATAACATCCACTCTTTGTTTACTTGCAGCCTTAGAGGTATTGATATTTTGTTTTCATAATTATTGTAATGCATGAAAGTTCATTCATTTCGAATCCTTTATGGCATCTGTATTAGGAGGGTTCTGTGAAAGACCATAGTCAGTTCGTAATCCTTTTTAAAATGCTGGTAAATTTTCTATAAATAGATTTTTGTGTCACCTGCTTTCCCAAACTTTGAATACATGTTTAATTTTGATGAGGAAAGATACTTAGAGTGGCAAACTGGTTTACTTGGAAGCAGGTCTGGATCTAAACTGTTTGCATAAGCATAAAGTTGGTGCCAGCGCTATAAGGGTCGATGTTTGTACAGGACATACTTTAGTTTTGCATTGAACTCTCGATGAACAAGTTGTTCAATTTTATATGATTCAATGTGTTCACAAGCTCTTGCTTTTACGTCTCTACATGTTTGATTTGTGTTAATCATTTTCTTCACATCCTCGACTGTATTAAAATCATTGTTTGAGTCTTGCGTCTGTATTTTCAGTGTCTCATGCTTTTAACAGACACAATATGAAAATTTTGGACATATGTGATCATATTTTCCTTTAATAACAAGGATTTTATGAGTGATTTATGAAAAGACAATGCCAATTTTTTCTATTATTTTTTTCAAATGCTGTTAAAGATTATCAGAAGCAATCACTGGATGTAATCAATCAAAATTAACTCATTGCCCATGTCAGGTGTGGTGTAGGGTTTTAGTTTAAAACACCTGCATCTGAATTGAAAAGATAGTCATGCAAACATTACTTGAAATTTCTTGGAACAAAATTCTTTGTGTTTATTGCATTTTCTTTTTAATCAGATGTGATGAAAAGCATCAGTTTATGTGTAGAACAAATCCTACAGATTCTTTTCATGTATTTGTTATTTTCTAAACATGGTACATTGTATAAAGCAATATATAGTTATCTGTCTGCAATCCTTTAATGCTCTTTCTTTGTTTGTTTATAGTTACAAATTATACTTAAATAATCTATATATGTTTATATTTTTTAAAGTGTTTTTTTAATTTCTTTTCTGTAATTTTAGTTATATTAATCCCATGCAATATTAGACTAGACAAATCAACAAATTCTGCTTTAACCCAAATCCTAATGGCAGGCTGTTTATCGACCAAACTGAGCCATGCAACACCAAAATACAATACTCTTTCTCTGGTAGGGAGAAATGGTTTATTGGAAAAGGAGAAATTGCTTATGTGAATTTCTTTTTTTTCAACAAATTTCTTCAAAAAGTGTTAAAAAGGGGTGGCTGGTAAAAAAAATATATATTTTTTTTTTATCTTTTTGGTAAATGCTTGACAAATGTTTGACAAAGAAGATTTGCTTATTCTTTGCTGCTTCAAAACATATTGATAGCACAAGTCATTTCCTTATATGAAAATGTGTACTTGGTCAAGATTGAACCCAATAGCAGAAGGTATTCATTTAACATGAAAATATAACATTTTGTTTGTGACATTGATTTGTTCAAATCTATACTCAATTGGTTTAAGGATTGGAGAAATTTCTTGGTACATGTATGATGGAGTGGGTTAAAACGGGCTTCTCTGAGGTTTTAAAGCACAAAATCGCAGGTATTGTTCATCTTGCTTTTTCACAATCAAAATATTGTTTTTCCAGTATTATGATTATATTGATGTCAAATTATCATAAATGTTTATACAATTTTACAAACTGTAGTCCGTCCATGTATGTTATGAACCGTCCTTTTATGTGATAAACTATAAAATTGTTGCTTTATTTCATCATGTTTTGTGTTACTTGAAGCATTTTTTTGTTATTATTGTCATTAAAACACATCTGCGGCAGAAAATCTAACTTATCACTATAATGAAATGAGAATTAGTCTCTTTTCTGTTTCCGTCATTTATTCCCAAAGAAAACAAAGAATTCTTTATACTTTGAAATTATTGTTTGATATTCATTTTAATTTGGACCAATCATAACTAGTTGGGTATTTCTATAGGCTGAGAAAGTTACCTCATACATAAGTTAAGGGTTACAAATTTTGATTATGTGCCCTGGCATATAACACCTTTCCTGTTAGCATTCACTTTAAGTAGTTCAATGTATATGGAAACATCTCATTATATTTTTGGTCAGTTACTTTTATTCTCAATATTCAAGTTGTATTTATAAGTTATTTTATATTTTTGTTTCTTTTATCAAATCAAATGACTAAATATATCTTGATAATGTACTTGACAGTTCTTTTTGAAAAGGAAAGTACAAGATGAAAGTAGTCCAGAAAGAAGCAGTATGGTGGCTTCCTTATGACGTCAGAGGTGATATCATTGGATTAGTATGTTATTATTTGATTAATGTGATGAGTTCAGGTTTAATTTTGACCCATCACAAAGTTCTGTATGGTGGATATCCAACAGTATGTCTGTTATATCACAGAAGTCAGTGGTCCTCTTCAGGCCTTTCTTAGATAAAGGCTAACCTTCTGGCTTATCAAACAACATAGTTTATAGATTTGATTTAACCCTTTCCCAAACAACAAATCTTTGACTGTCCCAAATTGAAAGAGTTTGCAGACGACATTTCAAAATGTGATCTGGTAGGGCAGAAAACATTGTGGGAAAAAGGAAAAATTGCTTGTTACAAGCAATTTTCTCTATTTTTCCAAAAGGTTTTCCAGAGTCGTCTGCAACAAAGCGGTTAAATATCCAGATTGTTTGGTAATGGACTAGATAAAGGGTTAACCTACTGGCTTATCAAACAAGATAGTTTATATGGATTTGGTTTGCATAAGAAATATAAGTACATTGTAGTGTACTAGTTTAACAACATAGTGATATGAAATATATGAAATATGAGTACATTGGTAGTATCCTACTTTACTTTTAAGAGATTGTGACATAAATATAATCAATTATAGATTTGGTCTCCAAAAAAGAAATAGGAGTACAGTAGAGCATGCTTGTTCAAAAACATAGTTAATAGATTTATCTATAAAAGAAAAAGTGTACTAGTTTACTTTGAAGAGGTTATGACAGAAATATAAGTAATTATAGATATGGTTTAAAAGAAAATGAGTACATTGTAGCAATCTATTTCACTTTCAAGAGATTGTGACAGAAATATTAGCAATAAATAATATGTTCCTTTTTGTCACAATGCTTAAATTGTTTTACTGATGGTAATTTTGGGTGGATCAAACATTCCAACGCGAAAACGTATTTATGTCTGCACCTGTTAATTTTACTTTCATGTTAAATGATCATTATTGATATTATTTAGTTAGGTTTTATGCAAATAAAGACATCATATTCAAGATTCACAGTGGAGAGTTTGTTGTTTTATATATTTATAAGATTAAACATGATAGCATTAGACACAAATATATGGATAGGTAGCATTGAACTTTCCAACACAGCACCCCTTTGAAGCACTCATTATTCATTTAACCCTTTACCAAACGCCTCTTTTTCCACTGTTCCAAAGTGAAAGATTCAGACGTCATTTCAAAATAAAATGCAATAAAATTGAAAAATAATCTTCTGGCAGAAAAAAATTGTGGGAAAAGGGAAAAATTGCTGGCAATGAGCAATTTCATTTCTTTCACAATGCTTTCCAGAGTCGTCTGCAACAAAATGGTTAAATGTCATTGTTGTTTTGTAATGGGTTAAAATAGCAAAAGGGTACCTTTATTCTGGCTAGCGCACATACTGATTTATTGACCTCTCATGATTTTAGGTCAGTGGATCAAAGTGACTTTACTTGAATGTGGATTCCAGAGCATGACGCCACAGGATGACACTGACCTTGAGCCTTGAGTATTTATGTATGCGAGCTCATTAAGACAAAGGTCAAGGTCACAAAATAATTTCTTTTATTTTTTAAATCATTTTGTGACCTTGACCTTTGTAGTATTATGAGTTTGAACTGTAGTGCATAATTGGCGTAACGTTTGGCCTAGTCTTCAGCATTTATATGAATTTTGCCCACATAGAGTGAATGATGGTTTACACCATGAAATCCCAGAGAAAATACGCCGTCCCGGGGTTCACTTCTAAACAAAAGGAAGCTCATTGCAAAAGTGGTGAACCAAGCTCTACCTTTGAATACTCGATGCTATAGCTCGGGGTTTTAGAGTAAGATTAAGAACCCCCGAAATTGCTTATAACTTGATTTTGTGTAAGAGACTTTATTATTCGTTAAATTCCTAACAAAATATAGGTTAGTCTTTTCTGGCTAGGGAAGTATATTTCGCTCTATGATGGAAATTTATTACAATAATGGGTATCTTGGCATGCTTCCAGTCGTAAAACAGTAGACCAACTGTTAAAACGATACCATGATATAATCCTAAACTCTAGTCCAAGCCACACAAACGGATTTGTTAATTGGTAAAATTGGTCAGATGCATGGACAAAATACTACCTATTACTGTACATTTGTAAAGGGCGAATGATGCCTCCAACGAAATGCCCCTCCCCTCAATTCTACAAGGCTATTCCCTTCCAAGTTGTCCTCAAAAGCATATAAAACATGTCAACAAACTCCCTAGATAGGAATAAAACACAAATAACCCATCGTCAGATGCCCATAAATTATGACTATTCATGGGCATCTGGCAACCAGGGTTTCCTTGACCCCAAACTTAAATGAAATAAATGACTCCCCAATTCCTGGATGTGACTAATTTTTATTCACAATTCCATATACTAGTACAAGGGGTCATTACCCCCCATTAGCATAAATCAATGCATGGGTGAAGGGAAAACCCTTGACAATTTGTCCTTCAACCCTTATAATGTTGGGTAATTTAAAAAAAGAAAAATTGTGTCGTTTTCTTTCCTAAACCTTCGATATCTTCTTAACATTGATGAGGCAAGATACTCAGAGTAGCAAACATGTCAGATCACAGGTCAGTCGCCAATTTACTCGGCGGCCGGCCTGGATCTCACCTGTTTGCATAAGCATGAAGTCGGTTCCAGCACTAATAGGGTTAATGTTATGTATGTATTGTGTCTACATGTTTTAATGTTTTTCAAGACAAATTGGAATGGAAGACAGATTGGATGGGGATAGCATTGCAGGGTTGAAGGGGTATATGGAAAGGGGTACCATCATTCGCCATTTACTTGTGTCATTGTCGAGCAGAGAGGTCAACGGTTATAGAATTATGTTCACCAACGGCAGTGCTACCTCTGAAAGGCGACACTGAATTCCAATCCAACCAGCCAACAAGCCTAGGTAATTTCATTCTGCTCACGAAACCATTAAAATGCAGTCATGTCAAATGTCATCAGACAGTTTATGCAGACACGCTAACATTTCGCTGTCTCACACCGACTTACACCATCCCCTTATCTACGATGATACATGTACATTTATTATACATCACGACTACTTTGATATATTCAATCGCACGTAATGTTATCTTATTTGTTTAAATTTTCCCTTTCCGTGTTAGGTAAATCTTTCAAAATGTGAACACCTATCAGAGTAACAAACATATATGGAAATAACCGTGGATAACTTGTAATTATATACTAAAGTAATTATTATGACATAAGGACCGAATAACCGTTTCTTTTTTTATTTTTTTGTGTGTGTTACAACGCATTTAACTGCCGTTTGATGCAAATGCGTTTTTAATAGGGGAGAGAGTACATTATTGTCGAATGTCACTGTAACAGCTGTAACAAATTCAAATCTAAATCTAGCTGTATGATCATTGGGGACCCTTTGTCAATTCCTTGAAACATTTTGTTGCAGATGGGTTACCAATAAATTTCATTCATGTATACTCATTTTAATGCTCACTCAACAGACAAACAGATAAACCTCGGTGACACCACCAGGACCAATCTTGCTTGACATGTCAGTATAATAAAGTTTTATATTGTCAAACGACGATGGTCCCTGTTCTGTGATTAAAGACTGAATTGTAAATGGCCTGTACCATATTTGTAGATTTTTTATTGGCTAGAGACATTTATATGCAGGCTTTTGCCACACAAATGATTGAATTGAATTGTTATAGATCTGTCCGATTTCAATTTTGGAACCATCGTCGTTGCTTTCAAGTTGAACCCGTCACAAACCCCATTTTTAGTATCCATAGAAAGACTCTTGGGACCAATCTCTACCCGAATAAAACTCACACATTTATGAGGAACGGTCGATAATTCTGCAAAAGAGATTGTTTGGACACTAGCTCGTTAGGAGGTGACGAGGTTTGACAAAGAGTTACCGAATGATATAGAATGTGTGACTCCAGATTAGCCAGATTGGCAGTATTTCTTGAACCCCAAACAAGGAGACTGTAGCTTCACAATGAACTATGCATGTGGCCGATTTGACACCTCAATGTCCGTTGGTGAATTCATGATGCTATACTCTATATATGCATTTAGGAGGCAGTCGTGACAAGAAGAGAAAATGGAAAAAGCGAAAGTTCAAACAATACACTTCTGTAATAAATGTTCAGCAATATGTAGAATGAGTGTGAGTTCATTAAATTCCACTTCTGACACCATGTTATGTTATTGGTTGTAAAGAATGACAAGACAATGTGCTCTAACTAAGCTACTTCAATGATACCATTCCTAGAGCAACTAACTATAAACTGACTAGATATAAGGCACGCATGGCTTTTATAAAGAGGAAGGGAGTGTAGACACAGTGTAGCCATAATGTTACAATTATAAAAGAATCCAGCGCGTTTTCGTACATGTAAATTTTCATGACAACATAGCTCATTAAAATCATTTTTTGTTATGGTTATACGATGCCCGGTCTTATAAACAAACCTCTGCTTTTGGCTCTTTTCTTCAACTATTAAACAAACGGGTGAGGGATTGGATGACAATTATTTTGTCCAATTCAAGCAATCTGAGTGAAAAAAATCGTTTTTAGGCTGCATGGGTGTCGAGATATAAGTTTGGTTTACTCGTTCGTAAATGCAAAATCTGTTTATTCACTTGTCCATATAAAAGTTGTAAATTGAATTTCATTAAAAACATTTGTCCGTTAAGGCATTTAAACAAGCTGGACAACACGGACAGTTGATTGTGCCACCCCTGCTGGTTAGGGAAATGTGCATTTCCTCACATTACATTCTATGAATGTGTTCATTGTCTTTCACTGTGACTGCAAAATAGCTGATAGAGATTGCAATCTGTATAATACCACATCCCTTTAAGCAAACTGATACCATTGCCATGTTGCTTTTTACTCCAACAGGTACAAATAACATAATGTTCTAGCTGGTTTATTGGGGGTTATGAAATTTGGCAATGCTTGATAACTCCCCTAAACATGGCTCATGTAGCACCCTCCTTATTGGACCTTCACCCTGGAAAGCGCCTGAGAAAAGTCCTTTATCAGGTCATCCGCACCCTCAAGCCCAATGCTTATCCTGACCAGCCCCTCTGTGATCCCCGCCTCCTCACGTTCCTGGTCCGACATAATCATGGGTCCATGGGTCATTGTGGCTGGGTGTTCTATCAGGGTCTCCACCCCACCCAGGGACACGGCCAGCTGGGCAAGTTTACAGCTCTCCACAAACTGGCGCCCGCCTTCTCTACCGCCGTGAAGTTCTATCGCAATCATTCCACTGAAACCACCCGTCATCTGCCGTTTGGCCAACCCGTGCTGCGGGTGTGACTCCAGACCCGGATAACGGATGCGCTTTATCTGCGGCTGCGCTTCGAGAAAGGTCGCGACCTTGAGCGCATTCTCACTGTGTTTGGGCATGCGCACATGAAGCGTCTTCATTCCGCGGAGCAACAGGCTAGCGTCGTGCGGTGATAGCTGGACTCCGAGCGTACTCTGGTACCGCTTCATGGTCTGCCACAGCTTCACATCTTTGAAGGTTAGGGAACCAGCTGTCAGGTCGGAGTGGCCGCCCAAGTATTTCGTGCAGCTCTGGACAGAGATGTCGATGTCGTATTTTATGGCTTGCTGGAGGTACGGACTCGCAAACGTGCCGTCGACCATTGTCAGAACGTCCGGCCCAAGGTCACGCCCAAGTTTGCCAAACTCTTCAAGGTCAACCAAGGTCATCCAGGGATTACATGGTGTCTCTCCGTACAGAAGTCTCGTGTTTGGCATTACGCTTTCCCTGAAAACGCTGACGTCACATCCGGCTGGAACCCACGTGACTTCCACACCGTATTTCGTCATGACCTTACTCAGAAGGTCAAAGGTGGCACTGTAAACCGGGTTCTGGCAGACGACGTGGTCCCCGGTCTTGAGCATCCCGATTATCGCCGCAGAAATCGCGGCCATACCAGAAGTAAACACAAGGGAACCAGCACCACCCTCGAACGCGTTAATGGCGCATTCGACAGCATCGCAATTGGGGTTACCAAGGCGACCGTATATATAGCCAGACTCCCTAAGGATGCGCAAATAGTCATCGACCCCTTTGAGTTTGTAGGTACTGGAATGTGTGATGGCGGGAACCAATGGCTCTGTATCCGGAGGATTGAACCTGGAGGACACCGCGAGTGTGTCGAGAGACAGCGCCGAGAACGGGATACCAACAGACCCATCTTCGAGAACAGACTTGGCGGGCGTCCATAGTTGACTGAAGTAAGACAAAACGATTTATTAGTAGGAACGTCGTAACATTACTCACTTTTGCTTGCTTGTCTTGTGGTTAGAGTACATAGTTTACTGAAGTAAGACGAAACAATTTATTAACTTGTCTTCTGGTTAGAGTACATAGTTTACTGAAGTAAGACGAACAGATTTATTAACTTGTCTTGTGGTTAGAATACATAGTTTACTGAAGTAAGACGAAACGATTTATTAACTTGTCTTGTGGTTAGAGTACATAGTTTACTGAAGTAAGACGAAACAATTAATTAACTTGTCTTGTGGTTAGAATACATAGTTAACTGAAGTAAGACGAAGCGATTTAATAACTTGTCTTGTGGTTAGAATTCATAGTTTACTGAAGTAAGACGAAACAATTTATTAACTTGTCTTGTGGTTAGAGTACATAGTTAACTGAAGTAAGACGAAACAATTTATTAACTTGTCTTGTGGTTAGAGTACATAGTTAACTGAAGTAAGACGAAGCGATTTATTAACTTGTCTTGTGGTTAGAAATACATAGTTTACTGAAGTAAGACGAAACGATTTATTAACTTGTCTTGTGGTTAGAATACATAGTTTACTGAAGTAAGACGAAGCGATTTATTAACTTGTCTTGTGGTTAGAATACATAGTTTACTGAAGTAAGACGAAGCGATTTATTAACTTGTCTTGCGGTTAGAGTTCATGATTCAAAATCATATAAACCCCTCTCTGTATGTTTTTTTTGTATGAGAGGCGGTCTCCCATTTTGGTTTAACCCTTTTCCAAACGCCAATTTTTGATTGTCCAAAATTGAAATAGTTTGCAGGCGACATTTCAAAATGTGATGAAATTGAAAAATAATCTGATAGGACAGAAAACATTGTGGGAAAAGGAAAAATTGCTCGTCAAGAGCAATTTCTCCTTTTCCCACAATGTTTTCAAAAGTCGTCTGCAACAAACTGGTCAAATGTCTTTATTGTTTGGTAATGGTTTAATGCGAAACGGACTCCAACATACGTCATAAAGCTAAATATAAATATAAACAACAGATGCTTGGCTAACCTTTATCTTTGATTCACAGGAATGGAGATATGACGACGAACTAGGTTGAATGTCGATAACCATGTATCCAATCATCTCCCCTATCACTTCGTCATCTCTATACATGTATTACCAGACAATCCCGTATGGTTATTTATTCTATTCACCATTATACACATGTTGCTTGTGCTCATTAAAATCTATTCATTAATTACGTTGCTATCATAGGATTTTGCGATAGAACAAAGTCGGAAACATTAATAACTGGAGAAAATAAAAGAAGAACAATGCAAGTATTTCGTACTAATGAGAAGAAACCGCGTTGACAATGGAAACATGCTGATTGTTTCAACGTTTTGCTTTCCTTCCCAGGTGTGTCATTAGGATTTATGCGAAAACAGATGTTTCATATATGAGTGAGAAAATAGGATTCTTGCATTAATCTTCATTCTAGTTTTAGTATTATTATGATAAAAAATGTTAGAAGTGAAAATAATCCCACAGCCATTGTGTGGGCGAGAATGGTGCAGTGGTAGAGCGTCGGTCTCTGTTACCGAGGGTCCCTGGTCCTATCCCCGATTGCGGCTAGGCCCGAATGCCGTGACTAGCCCAAGCATTGGTTCGAATATTGATTTAGTATCAAGGAAGCGGCCATCGAGAGTAAATTAACCCTTAACCAAACGCCAAAGTTTCGACTGTCCAAAATTGAAAGAGATTGCAGACGACATTTCAAAATGTGATGCAATTGAAAAATAATCTTCTGATAAGGCAGAAAACATTGTGGGAAAAGGAGAAATTGCCCGGTAGGAGCAATTTCTCTTTTCCCCAATGTTTTCCAGAGTCGTCTGCAACAAACTGGTCAAATGTCGTTATTGTTTGGTAATGGGTTAAATGAGTTTCATGCTTCCATCGCAATTGACATATAAAACAAACTAAACTAAACCAATGTGTACGAGACACTCAAGAAAGCAGGTAGTCCTTCATTAGACCGTATTTTCACGATACTCGTTTCTTTCGTGTAACAAAATCAGTACATGCCTTATGTGGGGATGTATTATATTAGAACGTATGATAACCATCCCCTCCACCCCCAACCCTACAAGCCAATCCCCTTCCAATTACAAAGTCATAATCTATGGAAAATGCAAATTGTTTGTGTTTTACTGATATGTGAATATTAACAACGTACGTATGGCACAACACGAATCAATTAATCATGTTACAACAATTAGTGACATCCTCAGACTTATGGACTCTGAGTGTCTTTCATGCTACTTGTACTAACATTTTTTTCTAACAAGTCCATCGTAGCATTTGTATATAAATAATTTATTATCTTGATACAAGTTAGATATTTATTCATAACCGTACCTCATTCTGAAAATCCGTACACAGACTGGTGTGTTATCAAATATTCGGGGCGGATTTATCTTGCAATAAAAATGTCTGAATCATCGTATCAGCTGAGGCTGTTTAACCCTTAGAAGGCTGGGTAATTTTCTATAGATTTTTGTGTCGTCTGCTTTCCAAAACTCTAAATATCTGCTTAATTTTGACGAGGAAAGACACTCAGAGTAGCAAATATGTTATATCACATGTCACGGCCTGGATTTAACCTGTTTACATAAGCATGAAGTCGGTTGTAGCACTATAAGTGCTCATCTATTCCTTTGGTTTAATTTGGATGTTGTGACGGGTCGTAATTTAAAGCAGGAGCAGGCGGCATTGGTAATTTTAGAACAGTTTCAATGGTAGAGCATGGGCCTCTTTGTACCGAGGTTCCCGGGTTTGAATCCCTGTTTGGCGAGGTTACAAATGCCGAGACTAACCCACAGATCGGCGCAAGCACTGGTTTAGTATCCAGGAAGCAGTCACCGAGAGTGTCTTTAAACAAGCTTAAAGCTTCCTCCATATTCGATGTAAAACAAATAGATGAATTTATTTCTGTTAGATATTAGATAATTTAAAATCGGAAACAGGGACAAAGTACATTTCTGAAGTGTGAGAAATAGCATTTTTGTGACAGTAGGAAGAAACCTTCATGGTGGAAGAAGGAACAGTTGTCTTACTTAGGGGTCCCATAACTTATATGATCCAAGCTGTACTGTGTAGAATGAAATATCTACGGCTGGATCATTCGGACTAGAGGTCCCCGCCCGTTTAATACCCTTTGTGCAGGGTATACACACAGGCCGGGGCTCTAGGCTGTCATCCTTTATAAAAATAGTTATTTCTATTTGGTCCAAACCAAAAGAAGGAAGACAGACGAAATCGATTATGCGAAAAAACATTTTCTTGATCGTATTGGGTTGAATATTGTGTTAAAAGAAGAATTACATGGTCTGCTTCACGTGTAAAAAAATCGCAAATCGTTATACATTTCAAAAGTCATAGGGTAGATTTGCCGACTTGCAATTGCAATACGGCAAGGAAATTCCGCCAATATTTGTTAAATCATTCTATGAATGTTAACGGCATTTCTTAATATCATCAAAATAAAACCAATGACTATTACATCCTCCCTTAATATCAATCTTTTGCTCAAAGTTAACACAGCGGTGTAAGCAATCATTACCCTAGCCAGGTACCGATAATTACACAGGAAACATAAATAGGTGAAACGTCGCCATTCTATCACAGAAGTAGCCTCGACATGGCGCCATACTCACATTATGGATGCTTACTAATGATAAAACTCAGTGTTCAAAAATCAGTTAGTGTTTTCAGTCATGAGGTGATGCATACACACATTTTGTTTCTAAGGATGGCTAGTCAATTCATTTTTCATTCCCATGAAACCATATACTACTTTTGCATGCTGGTATTAAGACCGACCATGCAGGTTTGACATAAATGTATTTCCTTAGTCCAATCAAACCTCATGACCCCCTCATAATGATAAGTTTGTTTGGGAAAGAGCAAGGCAAAAACAAACAAAAAATCGTACATTTTGAACTAGAAAAGAGCATTTAATAACTATCGAATAACAACCAACAAGTAAAAAATATTTCTATTTGAAAATTTCACAAACGGTACAAACGAGATCTGACTGCTCTACTGGAAAAGAAATCCTATAATAACTAATAACTGTCTACGCAAAATTTGTTCCTTCATATATAAACGCTTTAACCAATTACCAAACAATAATGACATTTAACCAAATTTGTTGCAGACGACTCTGAAAAAACTGTGTGGGAAAAGAAGAAATTGCCCTATAGAAGATTATTTTTCAATTTCATCACATTTTGAAATGCAAACTATTTTAATTTGGTACCATCAAAAATTTGGCGTTTGGATAAGGGTTAAGAAACACCCAGATGCAACAGATCATTAAATAAAATTTTGTGACAAAAAGAGAACATGCTAGTGGTGAGTATTTTTTCCCTCACTCTTACGATTTCTTTTTCAAATAGTAGTAGTAACACAAGTTACACAACCAAATGGAAGTAATTGGTTATCAAATACAGATAATCATAAAATTTGAGAAAATAAATAAATACCATACAATGTTGAAAATATTGGAAAGAAAGGAAGTAAATGTATCATTAGTTGGAGATTTAAAGGTGCTTCTTCATAGGAGAGAAAATTTAAAAGTCAAAATAAAATATTGTTGAAACAATACATTTTTTGTATTGTTCTTTGATATACAATTAAAAATGGCTATTGAAAGCGTAAGTAATTTAGGAAGCAAAAATTTATCTAAATATGTACAGTTTATATACAGTTGATCTCAAAGTAATATCATGGATTTGGATTAAAATGCATGTTAATTCACTTTATACGCACTTTAACCCATTACAGAACAATAACTACATTTGACAAGTTTGTTGCAGACGACTTAGGAAAACATTGTGGGAAAAGGAGAAAGCAATTTCTCCTTTTCCCACAATGATTTCTGCCCAACCAGAAGATTATTTTTCAATCTCATCACATTTTGGAATGTCGCCTGCAAACTCTTTCAATTTGGGACAGTCAAACATTTGGCGTTTGGTAAAGGGTTAAAGAATTAAAAATGATTAAACTTTGCTTATTTTCTAACTAAAGAAATTTCTCACATCTGTGAACAAGCACCTTTAAAGTGGTATGTAAACAAATAATTCACATATTCTTGTACACAACATTATAAGTGAATGACTAACATCAAAATAATAAGAGTCTCTAATATCATTCAACTCTTCATCACTCATAACTCTCATGAAATATCTCCAGGAAGGTCAAAACATCAAATATATTAAAAAATATTTTAAAAGAGAAAAAAAATAAAATAATTTACAATTAATTCTCAAAACAAAAACAATCTTGGTCCCGTTTTAAAATCATCACAGCAAGACATAAAACGATAAGACAAACAGCTAAAACTTGAACGTTTGACCTTTGATTTTGCAACTCCTCTTTTATAAACAATGCTTGCATATTGACTTTAAATCTTTATCCATTTGAACCAGCCATAAGTGATTATTCACCATTATGCACTGCTAAAAAGTATTTTTGACTTGGTTTATTAGTCATATAAATTCAGACAAAATAGAAATTTAAATACAAGGAAATGTGCTAAGCAAAAGCACAGCCCCCAGTTATATTGGCTTATCTTGAGATAAGTTTTAAGCTGCATACTGATTTCTGTTAACCCTTTCCCAAACAATAAAGACATTTGACCACTTTGTTGCAGACGACTTTAGAAAACATTGAGGGAAAAGGAGAAATTGCTTGTGACGACCAATTTTTTCCTTTTCCCTCAATCTTTTCTGGCCTATCAGAAGATTATTTTCCAATTTCATCGCATTTTGAAATGTCGTCTGCAAACTCTTTCAATTTGGGAGAGTTGAAAATTTGTTGTTTGGGAAAGGGTTAAACTCTTTACCAGCTGTAGACGACATTCTTTTTAATTGAAGCAGATGACTTTGGAAAAGCTTTGTTTACATGTGAAAAGCCTTTCAGTTCTGTCGGTGTGATATGTGAATAGATTGAAAACGCATTGTTGCAAAACGAGAAGTTGCTTGTCACAAGCAGTTTCTCCTTTTGCCACAAAGCTTTTTTTAAAGTGGTTTGCTGTAAGATGCAAAAATATGGCGTTAGGTGGTAATGTGTAAACATATCACACAGAAATATATCATGGTTTGGTTGTTTGAAAGGACAACAACCATACTCATGCCTATTATCAGATTTGAAAAAAATGCCATTCATGAAATACTGAAAAATATGTAAATAAACCTTCAACAAAAACAGAATTGGTTTATGATAAACAAGTTCACCCTTTGTTACAATGTTTTAAAATGTTATCTGTTGTAAATAATGTTCATTCCTTTTTGTAAAGAAGTGAAACATGACACAATGTCCACTAACGCAATATATCTAATTATCAAATCTAAACTTATAAGCTATTTCTATGGGATAAAATAGACTCTTCTAAAACTCTGCTGCATACAAATTTAGAGAAATCAAGAGAATAATATGAATCTAGTGACAGAACTACAGGCAATAACACTTATCAGGAATCTGTCAAGTGTGCAGTACAATTTCACAATTCCTTCAAAAGGAAAAACTATATTGAGGGTTCAATGCAAGACTATAGCAAGTGCTTCATAAACATGAAGCACTTGCTATAGTATTGCACTGGACCCTTGACATACAGTGTTGCAATGAACACTCCATCTATTTGTTTATCAACATTAGGCCATTCAACATAAGGAAGATAGACATTTCTGAATTCACCTGCTGCATATACTTGTAGGAATCAGTGGAATTATGATGCTTGTTAGGAACTTGTCAAGGGTTTGGTGCAAGACTACCAGTGTATAGCAAGTCCCTCATAAAACTAAAGGACTTGAGTATAAGTCAATAGTAAGTTCTTCACAAAAGAAAAATTGTTGGAAAAAGAGAAATTACTAGCAACAAGCAATTTTTTCCTTTTCCCACAATGTTTTCTGCCACTTTAGAAGATTATTTCCCAACTTCATCACAGTTTGAAATGCTGTCTGCAAACTCTTTCAATTTGGGACAGTCTAAAATTTAGCGTTTGGTAAAGGGTTAATATAGTTCTGCACTCAACCTTTGACATCACATTTCTTCATCAACTTATTGTCCTTTTTTTACGACACTCCATCATAACTTGAGCAACCCATTTACATAGCTCTTCTGGGGTGTTTTGAACAAATAAACAGACTTCATTATGAATACTGGCCACAGCCCGCAAGTCGGCAGGGTCGTCACGGTCTGTCAGGTTTATGCTGCAGTATTTCCCCATTTTACACTCAGCTCCAGAATCAGTGAACTGAATCATCTTTTTGCTTTTCTGAAATAAGAAAAAAGTATGGGATTAATTGGATGAAAGTTTTAAGTCATTTTCAACAGCATTTAAGTCTCATAGCCAGTGAAGATATCCATGGTCTTTTTTCCATTGGTACATGAAAGTTGATAACATATTCAAAACCAATATTTAGTTGATTTGATCAGACTTTAATCATGCCTGTTCTTTTTCATATTAGGTTAAAAACATTTTGATAACATGACAAATTATAGATGGTTATGAACATATGAAGTAAACTGTGGAGTGGACAATAATTTCGAACTGACAAAGAAATCTTGAGCCAATTTTCCTTCTTTAACAATTCCAAAGGTTTCAATCAATTTACTCATTTCCCTTGGACTTCAGCTTAATTCAATTCATTTGCTTCAATAGACTCAGTACAATGGCTTTTAATCTCATACTTAGATGGAACTCTTTCTTATTATCATTGCGATGTGGCATTTCAAGCCAATTGGGTTTACCATCTCTAAGTATTTGTAAAAATAGCTAGTTACCTTTTTCTGTAATGACTTTGACATAGAAGTTTCACTGCAATCGACAGCAAATACATTTCGAGTTGAATCAGAATTATCAATAAATCTACAGATCTGATCTATGAGCTCAACCTGAAAATAACAAGTTTACACATACATGGAGCTTTAAAGTTATATGTTTAAAGATGATAAAATTAAAAAGGCAAAATCCAATCCAATGTCTTTGAAACAATACCAGTTGGTATTGTTGTATGGTAATACAATTACAAGTACATGTAGTTAAAGAAAGCATAATTTATTCAGGAAGGGTAAATATAACTAAGTATGTACAGTCTTTATTCAGTAGAAATAAACACCTTTGCATTGCTTTTGGTTATAAACACATATTACCAGCTTTTCACTGTATTCTAGCACTAAACATTTCAATGCAAACTAACTTCAAATGGGATTTCTACAGTGCATGTCATACAACAAATGAGCTAGTTTAAGTTTAAAGGAAATTGATTTTAGCTCCCAAATTTCCTCAATTAGGTGAACAAGTAGCTTTAAAGGGTAAAGTACAATGTGTTAGCAGTTTGAATACCCATTTCTACAGACCAATCATATAATAAATATAAAGCTGAATTAAAGAGAATAGTTTCACCATAATCTTAACTAGAACATAGACAGAAGGTTTTGCATTGAAGCATTGCCAAGGGTTCAGTGCGAGACTTTTAAAAGTAAGTCCTTCATGAACCTTTGAAATACAAATCTAACAGTCAACTTAACATTTCAGCAAAAACACTATTTTTCATGACTGTTGACAATTAGGCGGATCAAATACCTGCTTTTGTCACACCCTAAATTGTGTTGTACCATTTAACTTCCTCAAAATTGCTAATATACTCATCATGTGTTATTTTGACATCATTATGACATTAACAGATAAACAGAATATCAATTGCAATATTTATAAGACTCATTTTTAATCAATTAAATGAAATCAGACAGACAAAAAACAAAAATCTTGTCACAAATGTTTTCCAAAATATCCTTTATAATAATTATTTTCTGCAGTTACCTTCAAATTGAGAAAGTTGAAATGCTCAAATGTAAGTTGAAATGTTCCAACTGATGAAATTGGCAAATCAATATAGGTTTAGATAAAAAATTAAGTTAACTTACAGCATCTCCATTTGGATCCAGTACAATATCTTTCAATGAAATCACAGTCAAACTGTACTGCCCTATGTTAATCTCATTTAGGTCATTGGAATCTGTAAATAAACAAGGCTTTGTACAAATCTCATGAGGAAACATGTTTTCTTTTGCAGACAGTGTTTCTACCAAATATCACCAAGGAATATTATTTCTTGTTCTTGACAATTTTCTACTACTCATGGTTTCAATTAAGTCCAGTCAAAATATTTCATATCTGGGAATGAGTTGAATCAGGGTTTTCCTTGACCCCAAACTTATATCATAGTAAATTACTCCCAATTCCTAAATATGACCCCTAAATGTAATTTATAAGGAGTCAAAAGTCCCCAATGTAAAACCTTGGTTTAAGTGGGTTCAAGTGCAAAAGGATACGAGTTACAAAATTTATACAGAGCAATGGAGTTACATAAAATGATTTAAATAAACATGTTAACAACATTATACAAACTTTGATGAATAAATGAGCAAATTACCAAATGCATATATGACAACAGTTTCATTGGTAGTGAGGGGTTTAAAATCAAACTCTCCGAAGAATTCGTAGATTTTGACCCATATTGCATCTGGAACACCACAAGAAACATCGATGGTAACAACTTTGTCTTTTTTGTTGAAATATTCTATAAAATGCTTGATGCTGTTGTCGTATAAGAGAACTCGTTTCTGAAATTAGAAAGTAGAATAGGTTAGAAATGTGCATGAACATTTAATGTTATGCCAGGAAAGTGATCAGACTTCATAGTTCAATAATTCTTTCCCTGATCCAAGTATTAAGAAATGTAAACTATCACAGGTGAGTAACTTACCAATTGATTTCATCCATTTTATCATTAGGGAAAAAGAGTTCTTTTACAATCCTTTTGTCACATTTCCTGATGGCATATGCTGCCAAGACACAAAATTTACCCTGTCCTAATAAATGTGCATTCTTACTTCCTATTCAATATGAGCAAAAGAAACATTTCCACATGCCGTTAAATTTCTCCTTTTGTAAAAGGCCCATTAAAGGAGATTAATGCTATATCAAACTATATTATTTGGTAAACTTTTGGACAGATTCAAATAGTTATCACCAGAAAAAACCATCAGCACAACTAAAATGTGAAAGTAAACCAGAAATAACCCAGATTAGTAAGTTTTATAATTCAGATTTTTCTGACAGTTTATACACACATTTTTGAACCGACCAATCAAAATTCGTTATTTTGAATATGTAAACATCGTTATTTTGAATATGTAAACAAACAGGTTGTTGATAAACATGATTGAATTGGAGACAACTATATTTCAAGTACAAAATAACTTATTTTAAATGAGTCTATTAAATAGGGTCTCAATGCATTCCTAAACTAATCCTCATGACTTGTATGAGCATAATAAAAGAACTCCATATATTTTTTCTGTAATTTATTTGTACTCCTCTCCTTTGATGTGCCTTTAAAATCATGTTCATTCAACATCACAAAAACGAAGACATCTTTTCTACATCTTTCCAAGAGTCATCAGTACTGACACTTATTTTCAAAATAAGTGTATTACAAAATAAAAAAAATAAAAAAAGTATAATTTAGAAATATCCAAAATTCAATTAATCTGCAGCAAATGATCCAAGTCCAACCTACTTGTGTTCTAGATGAGTCCGCCTCGTCACTTTGAGCCCCGCCTCCAGTGCCAGTAGCTGAAGAAGCCCCTCCCTCCTTTTTGGTGATGTCAAGTTTGTCAAGCACTTTCTCTTTGGGTATCACAAAGTTGATCACAAACGAAATTGGGAACTGAAATTCAGTTTGATGGATTGGAGTTTTACAGCCCTTTCAATAGTATATCAAATGTTATATTATGGTAGCCAGTTCATTATTCTATGCTCCTGATGATGACTCACTACTGCTGTAAAAAATGTTCTTCTAACAGGTTTGACTAAGAGAAAGATAATTAATGGTCCAGACTAAACGCTTGTTTTGCATTACTGTACCATATAGAGAAATCACTGTCTTTTAATTCATCTGAATTAAACACCTAAAATACTTTATGTAGCTGCTTGATACACATACATCATAAGCATTGGTTGTGGCCTAACAGTAATGGATTATGATGAAATCCTTTTGTTTCTATAATACCTTTCTTGTAATTTAATGCCCCAAAAGGGAAATCCATGAAGTGGTAGTAATAACAATTCTAAAACCAAAAAATATAAATTATCTGACTGCATTAACATAAGAAAAGTTATGCACATTACCTGTTCCTCAAAATATCGCAGTTCATTTGTGCAATCTTTGATAAGCATTGGGTTATTGAGCATCCATTTAAGGTTGGGAACAAAGTCAATGATGTAGAATTTGTTCTTGTCAGCACTATCCAACATTCGGCTCACCATCTTCAGGACGGCATCCAGTCGTAGCAGCTCCTGCTGGGCCTGTACAACAGATAGACATGCAACCAAACCAATGATTCACTGTAACATTATCCCTTAAAATGCTGGGAAATTTTCGAAAAATAGATTTTTGAGTAAGCTTTCCAAAACCTTAATCATCTGCTTAATTTTGACGAGGAAAGATACTCACAGTAACCCACTTACAGGGCGGCTGCTCTGGATCTAACCTGTTTGCATAAGCATAAAGTTGGTTTCAGCACTATAAGAGTTAAAGTAAGTTCTGCGAAAAAATAGAAGGAATTGCTGTGTATATGCATTGAAACACAAAAATAGATTTTTTTTAAATTTTGCATTATTAACTTAAACAGGTAATGCAGAAATGTAAGGAATGGAGGCTTTGAAAAAAAGCTGTAGTTCTTCTAGGATAGAAATCATTGATGGAAGAAATCAGTTCCTAACTTAAACCTTATAGTGCTGGAACCAACTTTATGCTTACGCAAACAGGTTAGATCCAGGCCAGCCACCAAGTGAATTGGCGACTGGCCTGTGATCTAATCTGTTTGCATAAGCTACTCTAAATATCTTTCCCAACAAAATTATGCAGATATTTAAGGTTTTTGACACAAAATCTATTTGTAGAAAATTAACCAGCATTCTAAGGTTTAATAAAGTATTATTTTATCAATATAGTGTATCATGAAGAGCATGAATTGTTATGGTTAAAAAACCTACTGGAAATCAATTTTGAGTAAATCAAAGGGTAATTTACCGTAAGTGAAAGTATTCATTGTTAAAAGATCCTTGTTTTGTCAAACTACATTATATCAAAGGTCATAAGCCTCAATTTATTAGATTGTGAGTTCTTAACACATCGAAACAATCATCAACCTTTTGAAATTTCACTAACCAACATCCAATGCAACCACTGTTTACTTACCTTGGACAAAGAATGAATAGAAATAAATCTGAATGTTATAAACGGATCAATTTGCTTTACTCACTTTCAGCTTATGTTGCACTTGCTGTACTATTCGACCAGGCTCTGGGTTTTCCACTTTTTTAGCGACTTCTGAGAAGATAATGTCCTCAATATTCACAATCTCAAAATTGAACACATTGGCAAGATTTTGGAGTAATGTTCCTTTCTTTGAACCTGGTCCCCCTAGAAATAGAAACATATGAAATAGTGTTTAGACTTGTTCCTGATTTCAGAAAAATAAGGAGCAGAAAATGATCAGAGAACTTTCTGCTTTTTGGTGATTGCATTGTGGGTGATTGATACAATTGAACCTTAACCCTTATAGAACTGGCTCATTTTCAAAAAATGGTCAAAATAATTTGACTTGAAGATTGCCTTTAATTTTCTGATGGAGCAATCTGTCAAAATTTCGAAGGATCAAAATTGTGGTGGGGTTATCAAATTCTGATTTTCGGATTTAGAGCAAATAATGGCCATTCAAAGTCAACTGATATGACATGATATGGAAATAAACTTTCATACCACAAAATAATGGCATTTATTGCCGTAAAACGATTAAATAAAATGAAAAAAAGGTTTTTCACATCCTAGTGCGCATGCGCAAAGGAAGTTAACGGGGAGCATAAAATCATCACAAAGTGTTACATTAAACCATTCTTACAATGTAAATGTGGTATACTGACAAATTATGTGTATGGATTGATTAAAAAAGGATTAATTTACAACTGTTCGTAACTATCATTTGATATTTTGCTGTGATAATGGAAATGTGGGTGTTCAAACATTGCTACAAAAATTTTGTTGCAAGGGGCTATCATTAGTTGAATGGTTCTAAAGTTTGATGTGACGGGAGATATTGCCTGATGCAAAATTTTCTCTATATTTCCTGATCATGTCAAATAAGTTTGACTATCTTTGAAGTATATCATCGGCTTCAAGATAAAGGGTCCTAGGTTTTTATCCCATGGAACTACCTGCAGCCATTTGTATAAACAGTTTAACCCACGGTTATAACTTACCATGGGTTAAATTCCTGGTTAAAACGCGGTAAGCGTTTGTATAAAACTCGCAGGTAACTTTAACCGCGAATTAACCCAGGTAAAAGTAACCAACCTCTAGGACCAAGGTAAGTTGTTTAACCAGAAAAGTTACCGCTTTAAATATGGCCGCCATCTTGTAAATTCGGCCCCGCTTCAAACGAATTTTTGACGAAACGACCGCCAACTGACCAGCTATGGGAAAACAAAATTACGGAAACCCTCCATATTTTCATCGAGAAGCTTACGAGACATGTAAGACCATTGTTTATTGTTTAAATCAACGAAATTTGTGTGTCGAAAAACTAATGAGACATGACCAAGGTTTCTTATTTTCAGACTGACAAAGGTGTTATCTCTGGAGATAGTTGATACACATGCAGACCATTCCTTTATATCCAATACTCAAAGCCAGGTGAGGCTGATTCTATGAATTTGTCATAAGTTCATGTGAAACTTAGATAAGCTGTAATATAAATGAAAAAATGTTGACACAGCAATAAACACTAAAAAATACTGTGCAGTTAAGACATTGAGAAAAAAAACAGTATGTATTGATTATAATATTTATTATATGTCTATGTCTTTTTATACAAAACATAACTTTCCACTGTATACATGAAACTAAATGACAGACTTGACAGAATTCCAAATCTAGATGATATCACATGAGGAATAGGTAAAAAAAGTCTCTTAAATGATAACACCTCAAATATGATTATACTACATTATTCCTGCTCACTTTTGTTATACCAAATATACATGTAACTAACAATTGAAAACATGGCATGTTTTCATGATGATTTTTTAATCTTTATACTATGTTTGAAAGTTTTAAACTAAATTTTCAATGAACATGCTTCTTTTTTTCAGATGCAGCACAATATACAGTGTCCAGAAGATTACAAAGACCTACATTTATCAAATTTGCTTGTACAATATAATTTATGATAAATTTTACAGAAAGAATTTGTGTTTAGCATGGTTTATTTATTTATATGGACTTGACATTGTGTCAATATTTCTGAAATGTTGTGATGCCCAGTACACTTAAAGGAAGAAATACCCCAAACTTGAATGCCCATAAAGGTTGGACAAGATAGAACCATCCACATTCTTCTTGTCAGTCAGAAGATTATCTCATGAAGATCCAAATGCGGTCATCCAGGATTTGAACCCATGCTGAGAAGGGTCATGCAATTTCAAGTCTGTTACTCTTAAGCCACAGAGGTTCCTAGCATGCATTATATTTCCTCTAACACACAATGTAGTGTGGCAGGAAAATATTGAAGTATGTTGTCTTCAAATATTTCATAAATGGATATTGAAATAACTTGGAAATGTTGTCCACTTTCATACACTCTTAGAATAGTTTTCCATGTCTACTCTAGTTTCTGCTGTCCTGGAATATCTGCTTTCTGCAAAATCAAAAATATAAGTAGATAATAGAGTACATTTGACATGCTTAGAGGGAGTGATACAGACAACATGGTTAAATACCAACTGACCTTATATATAAGGAGGAATCCCAGTATTTCTTTAGACTTAATGAAGCTCAGGCCCAATTAAGAAATGCTATTTGTAATGAAACTGTTTCATATGATACCAAGCAAAGAGACCTTCCAAAGACGCAATAACATTTCATCATAGAAACCATTGTCAGTCACTGAAATAGTTAGATGTTTTTAGAAATACATGTACATGTATGTTTGTTCTCATATTTGAGTATCTCCCACAATCTTTTCATATGGCAAAAAAGGAACAATAATCATGATGAGCATTTATCACATTGTTAAAATGGCTATTTCCTGAAGATTCGTTTTACCCTTTTGTTGAATTGGGAACAGAGTTGTATTTAAGGCATTATGAAGAATAATGGTATTTAAATGAACAAGTCAAAGCAAAGAAAAATAGGTGTAGAAAAACATTAACAATGAAAAAGTACAACTGATTAAGTATAGGGAGATTTTCTCATTCAAACTGTCTCATTGATAAAACAATCCATATTGCCCTGCATTTCTATATTACAATCACACATATATCAAAGTTTATTTCCTATATGTACCATGACCTATAGTACATGTATACTTAAAATAATATATTAAAATACATTTACTATACCTGAGAATTACAGAGGGACTTGTGTTCTGAGTCGACATTCATGTATGGTCTGTTTCAGTAACTGAAAAGTTGAAAATATATAAAAACAACTTCAGAAAAATGGAAAGACAAATTGTTTAAGAATGCTTTCATTTACAACTTAATACGATATGCTTACCTCTTTTATCACAACTGCAGCATAAAAATATAGAAGATAGTGTGTCAAATTAAGAAATCTATTTCCATGAGCTATAATGGTGTTCACTTTTGTTCCAATAGTTTCAATGCAACACCTTTTTGGCATTATTAATAAAATGCAGAACTTGTACTCTTTAATTGCCTTGTAAAATCCTGTTTTAGTTTGAACCATTCATTAACTCCCTAATGGAGTAATAAGATGTACATTGAAACTCATGGTTTTCACAGCTGTGTCAACATTGTTTTATTACCCCTTCCTGGGATGCAACTATACCAGGCTAGGACTCTGAAGTGTTTTGTAAAAGGATATTCGTACAAAACCAGTGGGCTGGAACCCAGAACCCTTGGGTAACGAGTCCATCACCTTATCCACTTACACAGGTCCCCCTATGTCTCATGAATCATGTTCTGAACACATATATACTGTAACCAAGGACAATTTTTCACATTTAAAATCCACATTTCATACTTAGTATATCATTTGACATACATTGTACATGTATAAACATGTACAGGTGATCGTTTGTTGAAGGAAGTGTGGCGTTCGTGGAAAGACAAATTGGTTTATACCTCAATTGGTAGATAGCTTCCACAGTGATGATGTGGAGCTTAGCTACCTTACGTAGCTAACACACTAATTCCTTATAGTTTTCTGTTGCAATTTTCTTTTCCCTATTCACAATTTGACGACGAGCATGTTTTGACAATTGTTATTTCATCTCTTGTAGGGCTGTTTTCGATTACGTAATAAGTACAGTTGTGAACCTACTCGAAGTTGAGAATGAAATATCTACGTCTGGATCATTCAGACTAAATAAACAATCAATATTTACCTTTCACCTGACAGCTTTGCGGGAAAATGACGTCACGATCATGTTGCATTTTGGGATTTTTGGTAACTTTAACCGTGGGTTAAAACATACCATTTCTGGTAAGGTTACCGTTGAGTAAAACGTGTTTATACAAACGATTTAACCGTCGTGGTTACCTAACCGCGAATTTAACCGTCGGTTTATCTTAACCGAGGGTATGTTTTACCATCGTTTATACAAATGGCTGCTGGTGACTTTACATTGATCAACATTTCAAAGATTACTGGGATTGAATTTAAGAAGCAGAATCAAAGGTGAAAGTTATGAGAAATTGTTCCACAGTATAATGTAAAATTAACAGGTTTCAACAGGTTTGTCATTATCCTTTTAAAAGAAAACATCTAAAGTGAAAGAAAATCCAGTAGGATGAAAAATTGAAAGAAAAACTTAAAATTTATTTGCACCCTTTTCCCATGATTAAGCATTAAAAGTCTTCATCAAACATGTCAAATCAATGGATAGCTTTGCAATACATGTATAATTTATTATGAACTTTGCATTAAACCAATACTCTCCTAAATATTCAGTGACTGTTGCATGAAAAAAATGAGGACTGTAACTGAGATTGTTAAAACACAAGATAAGACATCCATCTTCATTGTAACTTTTTGGAAGGAACAATTGTGATAGAGAAAATACAAAATTCTAATAAAGATTGCATTGTTTTATTATCACAACAGTTCATTGAAGTCATGTGTTGTAGTGGAAAGCATAATTATTGATCTATCAAGTAATGGGTTAAATTGTAATTTTTCCCAGAGGAAATTTATTCAATAGCATTTCCCCCTATAGATGCACTCAACAAAGGATTCAAATCTCATCTAAAATCAGGACAAGTTTTGTTGATGAACTCTCACAAAGCAATTTCTGCCAGTAACTCTTTCCATAGCAATTATACAATGTTATATACTGTTTAGCCCTTGAAGCAGACAACAGGACAAGTTTTATTGATGACCTCTCACAAAGCAATTTCCGCCAGTAACTTTTTCAATAGCAATTATCACTTTTCCACCTAACGCCACATTTTTGCATCTTGCAACAGGTGACTTTAAAAAAGCATTGTGGTAAAAGGAGAAATTGCTTGTTACAAGCAATTTCTCCTTTTGCCACAATACTTTTCCAATCCTTTCACATATCCACATGTTTAACAAGCTTTTTTAAAGTAGTCTGCTTCGAGTAAAAAAAATGTCGTCTGCAGGTGGGTAAAGAGTTAAACAATATACTGTTTAGCCCTTTACAGCAGACAACATACGCTATTTGTCAAGACAACGTTTTCTTACAGCGAGCAACTCCTACTTTGTTCTTAATATCTCCACCTTCAACTTAATACATTTATCTTTATATGGCAGGGGACAAGTTTATTTATTTTTTTATCTTTTTTTTTATTTGGGTTTAACATCACATCAACATTATTTCAGTTATGTAGCAATGCCCGACTCTTAATGATGGAGGAAGACCCCATACTCAACTGCCCATAGGGGCTGGTCAAGGCGGGTAGAACCATCGGCATTGCGTCAGTCAGTCGGGAGACTGCCTCTTATGAAAATCCATATCCCTCTCAGGATTTGAACCCACGTGGAGAGGGGGTATGTGATTTCAAGTTCTGTACTCTAACCAATAGGCCACGGAGGCCCCACAAGTTTATTTAATAGGTAATACATCTTTGTTCCACTAGGCTTGATGTTTGGCAATTGTTTAAAATGTTAAAGGTCATTAACTCCAATTTTACGATGTCTATCAAGCTTTTACTCTTACATCTATTTGCAGTAAGAGAATACAGTCTATGAAAAACAAAACATAACAAACATTGAAATACAAGGTTATGGTTGTAGTGAGATGATTTTTCTTGGCCATAATGGATAAGTCACCAAATAAAGAACAAAGGAATAACAACAAATACACTTAACGATTTGCAAATTAAGGTTGAGATGGAATTTACAAGACACAATATTACAGGAATAATGAATACATCTTTTTTTCTTTTGACATTTCACAAATGAAAAGAAAGTATATCAAAACCCGACTGAAGGAGGATGTTTTCAAAGCAGGATGATCCTGCTTTTGTCTTCAATAAATGAAAATGTATCCAGACACAAGGAACAACACAATCATAATACATAAATGTTGCAAAGACCTCATTTAATAGTTTTCACTAACATACACAATTTATAGCACCAATAGCAAACAACTCAAGAAACAATTGTAGTAAAACAATAAATTGCTAGTAAAAATCTCACTGTTTCTTAATGTTTTCTAACAAAATTGACAAAGAAGAAACCTCATTTTCATATAATATAAAAGTTGTGAATATCTAATAGATCAAGAACAAGGCCATATAAATACAAGTGACCACTATTTCTTTACAAGACAAACATTGACAAGTGGTTTCTATGGCTGACATCAACTTAGTGCTATACAGTAGTGGGAAAAGAAGAAGCTTCTCATTTAAAAGTTTTTTCTCTATTTTCAACTACATGTACAATGTTTATGTTCTATACAATTAAAGAAATATCAATCTTTTACGTTGCAACTTCAATTGTTAACTTATAGAATTTAGGGAATAAAATCCTCTGATTTGCAAATGAAATGTAAGACAAGGGTAGTGAGATCTGATTAAGATTTTGTTATTTGTTAACCCTTATAGTGCTGGAACTGACTCATCCTAATGAAAACATATTAAATCCAGTGACCTAACCTGTTTGTTTTTCCTAGTATCTTTCCTAATCAAAATTAGGATGCTATTTAAGGTTTTGGAAAAACAGACGACACAAAAAACCATTTTTAGAAAATTACCCAGCATTCTAGGGGTAAAGGCCAAACCTTTTTCTGCACTTTAATTGTCTTTTTAATGGTTTTTAAAGAGTATTTGAGTAAAAATCACTTTTTCATTTAAACTTTTGGACAAGCTGGGCAATATGGACAATTGATTTTGCCAACCCTTATTAGATTATTAAGACCATTTCGAAGTCAACAAATTTTTCTTTTATCATTCACCCCAATGTCATCAATACATAGTTATATTTACCATTTATTGTTGGAAATAATAGTTTTGTTCTTAACTAAACACATTTGTTTATTCAGCTTTGAGAGTTAAAAGTATGTGTGTAAATCAAAAAGAGCACTATTGAACTTCCTAAGTAAATAGAATTGTTATAAACTCTCAATAGCATGCAGTCATTTTAATATGTTGAAGACCATGAATGGTTTCATTGATGAATTATCAAAAAGCTCTTTATTGTTAGTCCTTTACTAAATGATAATGTACATAGCTTTCCATTTGTTGCAAATGACTTTTCAAATTATTGTGGATGAAAGAAGTGACTGCATGTAATGATGTATATAGAGAATAGATGGTTGGTGTCGTGAATCGGAAATGTTATCGGGCAAGGCGTAGGAATATTATCCGGTGAGCCGAAGGCGAAACGGATAATATTCCGATGCCGAGCCTGATAACTTTTCCTATTTAAAGACACCAATCATCTATTCTATTTATCCTGTTACCTTTATCTATTCTTTCAAACAAACAAAATGTAAATAAAACACGAGAAAAACGGAAAAAATAAGTAGAGAATGATGTAAACATGACGTCATATCGTTCTTATGACGTCATGATTAGTCGCGTGCATGTATTATATGGTTAGTGCCGGATATCACAAATGTTATACGGCACCTAGTTATCGGTCCCGAAATGGCACTATTGACAGGATAATATGTTTTCTACAACCAGTGTAATATACCATCGACATCATAGGAAGATAGATTGATACCAAATACATATACAGATATGAGTACTTTAATCAGATGTAAACTTGTGATATTTCTTGTTATTACAAATTACAAACAATTTAACAAATATAACAAGGTCAAACCAGTTCACAGCAAATGAGATCTTATGATTCATAACAACTAACCTATAGATAAGATGGCTCTGTATCAAAATAATACTAATACCATACCAATAAGTGAGACTAATTCTAATGGTAAATGGTTATAATGATCAAGAAACAATTTAGACGCATGGAAACATTTGCTCATTATTGTATCTTAAGATGTTTTGGTGCAGCTGTTAAAAAAAGTGTTTGTAAAAGGAGTATGACTATATTTATTTGCCCAGAATTCTTAAATCATCTTAATTGTGATGCTAAGATTCAGAGATACCACAATCAAGAGTACACACTTATTGATCAGTGTGGATCTTCTCTAATTTTTTATCTCATATAAATCACATATCTACAAAACAGCAGCTAGTTGACGTCCAGTTACTGACCATGTATCCATTTCCATATAGAGACATACTCTTAACCCATTACCACCTAATGCCACATTCTTAAGTCTTGCAGCAGACCACTTCCAAAAAGCATTGTGGCAAAAGAAGAAATTGCTTGTCACAAGCAATTTTTCCTTTTGCCACAATGTTTTTTGTATCTATTCACAATTTACAACAACAGAACCAACATCTTTTTCAGATGTTTTCAAAGCTTTTCTAAAAGTGTTTGATTCAAGTTAAAAAGAATGTCGTGTGCAGGTGGTAAAGAGTTAACTAACATTTACCTCTTTTTTAAGAGAGACAACAGAAAAAGACTGACAAAAATATCGCCAAACACGGCTGTTCATTAGTTTGGATTTGAGGAGATTACATTAATTTGCAGTAAAAATTTATATGGTCTTCTTATCAGTCTATTGCACTATTTCAAAACCTATTGGACTTGAGAAGATTGTATAAATTTGCGGTAAAAATCTAGATAGTGTCTAATTATGGTAAAAATAAATCTATTGCAATTCAGTATTTTAATCACCTTTACCATAAATCCTATCATGTGGGTACTCATCACAATTGTCTGGTAAGTTCCCAAAATACTGGATTACGAGAAGAAATAATGAATGTTGTAGATTTCTTGATATAAATGCTAACTTTTTGTAAAATTAACCCTTAGAATGCTTGGTAAAAAATAGACTGAAGGTAGTCTGCTTTCAAAATCTTAAATATCTGCTTTATTTTAATGAGGAAAGATACCCAGCGTAGCAAACAGGTTAGATCACAGGTCAGCCACCAATTTACTTGGCCTGTGATCTACCCTGATTGCATAGTGGTATTACTAGGCATGAAGTTGGTTCCAGCACTATAATGGTTAATCATGTAGTATATGGGAGATGACGAGTAGCTACATCATCCCTTCACAATATTTCAAACTTTTTTATTTTCTTTAAATTAAGAATCTTTCAAATGTTTTAAAGTGTGAGAAGTAACTTTTCAAAAAAGATGTAATTAAGGAGAGAATAGATAAAGATGAAATTCAGGAACAATGATTGAATCAAATTAATTTTTCCTTAATATTCCACGGTGGAATATAGAAATATCTTGTAAAAAACTATTTATGTCATTGGCAGAAAAAATACTTAATGATCATTCAGTCCAGTTTGAACATCTATGTCAGTACATGGCTAACTGGTATCTTTACTGTTTACCTCTTTATTTCTTGTCTAAACCCTAAATTGTCGATTGTTGATACTCCTTGATTCTTTTGAGTACATGCATTACAGGATTTACTGGATAGACTATGATTAAAACATGCCATGGACTCATACGCGTCCACTTATTCTCTTATACAGACATCTAGTTAACCCATTACCAAACAATAACTACATTTGACCAGTTTGTTGCAGACGACTTTAGAAAACATTATGGGAAAAGGAGAAATTGCGCTTGACAAGCAATTTCTCCTTTTCCCACAATGTTTCCTGCCCTACCAGTAGATTATTTTTCAATATCATCACATGGTAAAGGGTTAATGCAGGGTGTGTTTTTCAAACAGGGATCTGGACTAAGCAAACTCATGATATCTTAATTAGGTTTGTTATGTTTTGAAGCACAACAACAGTATTTCAATTGCAAAGCCCAGCTTATAACAACACACAAGGGAAGCGCTAAGCTTAACTTTCTACAAGGGTAGGACTGTCTGCATTTCAAAAGTCAGCATAGAGACATTACCACTCATAAAAATTCATATCTGCCAGAAACAGATTTGGACCCATTGGGAGGCCAGCCTTATAATTACAATTTCAATATTTCAATTCCTCATCCGGTTCAGATTGATATTGATTTTACTGTACTGTTAATCATTATGTCTTTGAGTTTGATAGTGACAAAATGACAAAAGTGAATTCTTCAAATAGCCAAGCATTGAAATTGAACCTTAAAGCCATACTTGCACTCATATACACTTAATCGAATTGTGAAAGTTCTAGAATAAATGAAAATTAACTTAAAAGTACTTAAGATTCCCTTTAACAGAGCAATTGAGACTGTAACATGTTCAAATGATGCTTTTTAAAGAGTGAATAATAAAAGGCTTGTTTACAATTATATGTTGAATTGTCGAGCACCAAATTTGTGAAAATAGCGGTTTGAAAAAAAAAAAGATAATAAATAGTGCAAGCGTTACATTGTCATGATCCTGTGGGTTTTCGTTATGTTTCAACATACAGTGTAACTATCATAATTCAAAACTCATATTACCCAGTTTTGCAGAGCGCTAGTATGCTTTTAGAATTTTGATAGAAATGATTTTAAGAGTTTCCTTTCTACAAGGTTCTGAATCATGTTAACTTGTCCCATGGGAATCCGTTCACTAATCACAAAGAAATGAACACTGACAACCCATCATCACCATTGTTCTCCTTTAATTTCTTTTCTGAGAGAAATAATGGTCAGTACAACCCTTTACTTTGTTTGAAATCTGGTATGGACAAACAAGGAATGAAGTCAAAACAGACATGCTTTGCTTGTCTCTAACCTTTAACAGATAAAACCCTTATAGTGCTGGAACCTAATACATGCTTATGCAAACAGATTAGATCACAGGCCAGCCGCTAAGTAAACTGGCAGCTGGACTGGGATAAAACCTGTTTGCTACTCTGAGTGTCTTTCCACATCAAAATTAAGAAGATAATTAAGGTTTTGGAAAGCATACAACACAAAAAAAACTATTTTTAGAAAATTACCCAGCATTCTAAGGTTTAATAGTCTTGTTTTCATGTTGGAAAGAAGTCCATAGCTCCAACAGAATTTGGTGAAGTATTAGAGAGAAAAAACAATAAGTATGGGAATATAAACTGGCAGACTCGTCATACTTTCAGCATTCCATATGGAGGAAAGAGACTCAAGTATACTATTAAGAGTCTAGAATAATCAATAAGTTCTTGATATGGAGATCTGCATGCGGGAATTATTTAAAAAATATTCTGGTCTGGAACCAAAGAGATGTATACATCAATCACTGTCAGTTCTACTCTAGTTCTTCATTGTGAAGTTTATCTGAATATTTCCCAAACTTCAAATCATGAACACTTCTAAGGAAGTTAAGTCTGGATGACACAAAAACAAATATTAATGGTTTTGGAAATGGTATCTTAATTCTAAAGGCAGTGGGTCAGTCATTTGTTTGGTAATTTTGTGGATGAATTAGTTAGTTTCTAATTAATCACCATTTTTCATAATTTTTCAGTTTTGTTGAAACATCCAATGGACCCAAACCTGTACTGATTCCTTAAAAGGTGCTTGTTCACATATGAAAAATTTTGAAAGTCTAAGTAAAATGTCAATGACACACTACAGTTTTTGTATTCTTGTTCGACATACAATTGAAAGTAACCATTGACAGTGTAATTAAGTGAAGCGAAAATATTTCTTTAAAGGTCATATTTCCCGATAAACAAAATTTTCTTTAATTATGGTTTTTGAATTAGGTTATGGTTTCGTTGTGACGGAGGTAATGATTTTTTTCTCATATAGAAGCGAAAAATGTTGTTTTTGACTACTTTTATTCACCTTTATCGATTTTTGTGAATGACTTATCTCCCTTGTTGTGACGTCATTTGTGCTTCAAAGTCATATGAACTAACAGTAAGAAGAATCTAGTTCTCAGTAACGACGGTGTTTTTGCACAAATTTCGGACATTTAAAGTGTTGAATTGTGTTTGGGAAACATAAATTGGATATTGAATATGGTATTTTGACAGGTCTTCTGGTGTTATTCTGCTTTTGGTCGCAGGGATGCGAGTTTCTCCCGTTTTCCGACGAACATAAAAGCTGCAAAAAGTTTCGATAAGTTAACTGGACCGTGTTTACTTTACAAATAAGCAAATGATATATTCCCCAAACAAGAACAGTAGGCTGTGTTACTTTCACTTCGAAGACGGCAAGTTTACGCATTGTTAGGCGTTTCCAAAAAAATGATTTTAATGATCTTTAAATGATCGGATTCAATTCAAAGTAATTTATACAGGTGAAGACGCTTCAAATTCATTCTACTTATTGAGTAACCGTTATATTTTCCTTATTTGAAACACACCAACAATATTCACTTTACCTTGATGTATTGGTTTCAAGACTGTCAATTTAAACCAGACAAAGCTAATCTCACTTTCAAACACCAATTAAGCGATAAAGCATACAATCATGCATCTTGTTCTTATTTGCAAAACTTATGTTTTAACATAATCGTAGAAACGTTGCCATTGTACATAAATGAGACAAAATGAAAAATGTACGTTGATTGCTATGATAACAAACCGATTAAAACAAGCAAGTTTCTAATATCTGCCGTTGTCTTTGAATGAGAATTCAAAATAATGAATATTTGATATCCGCAAACGGTCTCTGAACTCATCAACGCAAATGATAATGGGTTCGATCTTAACTTAAGCGTCTGCTTTTCGGAATTATTTAAATCACACATCTCATTTTTTTGCCATTGGTAATATTGGTTTAAATGACGTATGTCACACTGAAATGCAGGTGTTCAAACATGATTATTACAAATTTATATTGATAATTTAGTAATAAGATCACTAAATGTATAATTTACACATTTGAACATAATCTCTTTGTTTACAATTTAATTGAATATTGTCAGTTTATCTCACATACAAAGGGTCAATCAACAGACATCGGACATTACAAGTATTAAGGGTCGTGATGCAAATTAACACCAATCTGCCACATTTGCACAGTATGTTTCAAGTCTCAAGTCCTTTATTGTTTAGGCGAAAGATAGCCTCTGGCGTTAATCTCTTAGATATCTCTGTTGTTAATTAACAGGTCTGACACGTTCTGCTATACCAGACATGAAATAACAAGCGGCAAATCTCACACTTTCAATGCGCGGCAATTAAATTTATCTTAAAAATCCATTGTTAAGATATAACCAATTAAGACCAAACTCTCACAGGATGTTTGGATTGATAAGGTGTCAGGACATATTTATCTCTCAATGTGACTTACGTCTGATACTTTGTCGTTATGATATTCAAAGAAGTGAACATGTTGTCTTTTCTATTAGAATAGTTTGACACTTCAATAAGTATATGATAATCAGTATTCACCAAAACGGTATTAACTCTATGTTTTCAACAAAAAAACGTTTTAACATCAATTTCAAGTTTTGTCAAATTGATATTTAAATTCCAAAATCATAAAAAATAAATTCAAATATGTTTATTTAAGGTTGTTAGTAAAATAAACTATGACGATTTTTTTGTTTAAGCTGTTAATTATTAAACCTGTCCGAAAATTGAATGCTCAATATGTCAAGGCTACTTACACGAGAGAAAACGAACATAAATGTAAAGTGAATATGAAGAACAATTCTTAAGTTCTTAACAGTTGATCTAGAAAGACGACATCGGAATCAATTTCGAATTCATAGACCTCTTACTGGGGGTGGAGTTACTGGAAAGTTGCCGGATGATTTTAACAAATACTCTTGAATGTGCCAGTGTTTAGTTTTGAAATTTGGATGTGTGGTGAAAATGTGAGTTAAAGGATAACCTTCGTATCACAAGTAAGTTGATGTGTAGTGAAAATGTGAGTTAAAGGATAACCTTCGTATCACAAGTAAGTTGGGTTATAATACGGTTTGTTTGTTAGCAATTTATGATCTTCTCCCGTTTCATTTCATGTATAGATAAGACAATGCAGGGTGAATTTGACAGTTAATAGTTATACGATGTACGGTGTTAAGACAATTCGTTTATTCAGACCAGAATCTTTGTTTACTACTCAATTAAAACCTTAATGCTAATACACGATCATTGACGAAAAAGTACTCTTGTTTTTTTTCAACAAATATTAATAAAAATAGCTGTTTCAACAAATTTCGTCAAAATTTCAAGCCGATTCTTACATATGAAAACATTTACAAATCCTTTCAAATTTACGCGTTACGTCACTTACTTTTTTTTCAAAAGAATATTCTTATAATATGAAACATATTCAATAAAGAAAGTGCACTGTCAATCCAAACATTGACTTAAGGATTGCTATTTCGAGGAAAATCGTCCCAATTTCAAGCCGTTCCTTTCATATGAACGCATTGACATATCCTTGTAAATTCACGCGTTAAGTCACTAGTTTATTTTTTCAAATGGATCTTCTTATAATATGAAAACTATCCAGTATAGAAAATTCACTGTCAATCCAAAAAATGACTTAAGAATCATTTATTTCAAGGAAAATCGTCCAAATTTCAAGCAATTCCTTTCATATGAACAGGTTTACGCAATGACAAATCCATGCAAATTCACGGGTTAAATTATTAATTTATCTTTTTTCAAATTGATATTCTTATAAAATGAATCATATTCAATAAAGAAAATGCGCTGTCAATCCAAACTATGACTTTAGGATCGTTTATTTGAAGAAAAACACCAATTCTAACCAGCGATCGCTCTTCACGCCCTTTACATGGCGCATTCAGTGGATCACGAGTGACGTCACAGCAAAGGGAAGTAAGTCATACGAACATTTATTAATCGGTGCGCTATGACGGTGATTTATGACGTAATGCGTTATGCTAAAATGTTGCAAATAATTTCAATGTGATTCTTTTACTTCATATTTTAATTTTATGAAATAAACCCAACCTGTACATATGACCTTTAAGTTTGTACATGTTCTATATGCTGTAACTATACGCACATTTGTGAACAAGCAGCTTAAATACAAAGTAGTGTTTTACTAGACATCTTGCGTTTAAAATTAGGAAAGCAATATTGCAAAGAAACACTTCATTAGAATTGTCTCTCCGAGGCACTTCCAATGATACATCACATTACAGTATTACTTTTTTATATTGTTTTTAAAAGCTAGTATCCATGCATATTGGTTTTGACTTACGCAAACATTTTCCGTAACTCTTAAAATGTTGAGTAATTTTCTAAGAATAGATCTTGATTTTTGTGTCTTCTGCTTTCCAAATCCTTAAATATCTGCTTAATTCTGATGAGAAAAGCTGCTCAGATGCGGGGAGTAGCAATCAGGTAACATCACAGGCCAGCCGCCAATTTACTTGGCAGCTAGCAGGCTTTGATTTAAGCTGTTTGCATGAGCATGAAGTTAGTTCCAGCACTATAAGGGTTAAGTCATTTATAAATCAAAATGGTACCCAGCTCTAGAGATTTCTTATAACTGTCGAAGTCCCATGAATCTGGATCCATAGTGTATTGGAAAATTATAGCTAAGGAACTGATCTCAATTTGTTTATCTCTCTTGGCATTAGTAACGACTTTGACATTTAGACATGAACTCTATGCAAGAAAACTCCAATATTGGGAAACATTTGGACTAGATCACACCATAAACATTTGATGAATTGCACTTTTGTAAAATATCAAATGAAGAAGTCTGCCTATACAGAGAATAACCAATCTGATCTTTTTTGTTTTAGACAGGTTTCAACAGAAGTTAAGTCATATCACAATGTTAATGATCATCCTGTACTGTCTAACCCACACATTGTATAGAAATGACTCGGCAAGAGCCGAGGTTCATGGAAACAAACAACTTTTGCCAAGTCAAGGTTCAAAATTAGTAAGTGTCTATGTGTTAAAAAAAAGGATAACAGTTTACCACCATTTCAACAGCATTTAATGTACATTCTAGGGGTAAGTATATAAGCGATATATTACAGGACAGACCCTTGAGCACTCTGTATTACCAGTATACACAATCGTATCTACTCGGCAATCCCCGTAACTAGTCGGTAGATATACCTCGTAGGCAGTACATGAATACACCAGAAATCCTGGGGTAATTCGCCTTATTTCCGGCGGATAACTCAAAATGCACACAGGCAATAAATATGTATTTTAGATACACACAAATTGGCTATATATCACCATTGAATGTTGTTTTTACCCTTTTCATTAAAGATGATCATATCAACACATCTTTGTTTCATATTTTGTCAATCGGCTCTTCTCGGCAATCCCCGGCTTGTGCCGGGGATTTCCGAGTAGATACAATTGCAAACGAACATGCCCTTCGTTGCTGACCTACTTTCAAAAATGGCTCCCCATTACCTCCGAGGTTATTTTAAGAAATGGCCGAGGTGTTCCGATTGCAGTATACAGTGAAGTTAACTTTCTCTCTAGAATTTAATCTTTAGATCAAAGATGCACACAGGGTTAATCTTTCCCACAGCCTGTCTCAGTGTATAGTTTTGGGCAAATATCTCCCCTTAAAAAACAATGCCAGTGACTTTATCAATGAAACTTGTGATTATGGCTAGATGACATGGTTCAGACAGAACAACTTACGGATAAATGAGGGCACTGGTTCAAGCTTTTACAATAAACCCAGAGAAAATTGATACATCGCATTACCATAGCAGTGATAATTTTTGGCCCAAAAAATCTCATAAAATTTCGAAAAAACTCATTTCTTTCATTCATTTTAATCATTTTTCTATAGAAAAACCTATTGATTTTTAAGTTTGGGTTAAAAAAAAAAACATTGATTTAATTTAGAAAAAATCACTGCCATAGTACAGCAAGATCGAGTTGTACTTAATACAATACTTGTACAGCAGTTGAATTCTACATATATATAAATCCATTGTTTAAAAGGAGTAAGAACAAATCTAAAGAATCGAATAAGGAAAATATGGTGCAAATTATTTTATTCAAAGTATAGTCAAATGCTCACAAATATTGTACTCCAATTATTCGCGTAGACTGAAATCACAGTGGTATGTAGAAATTTGACTACTTTTTGGCAGAGCTCGGTCATTCAGATTTTTTGGACTTCTACCTCAACATTTTTTATATGTAATCAACATTTTGGATACTAATACAATAGTGACACTTTTGAAACTTCACACATAGAAAAAGAAATGGTTGAGCTCCAAATTGTTATGTTTGATTACATATTTCATTGCATATTAATGAAGTACAGGCTGTCAAATGTGTGCAGAAAATCTGTGGAAAAAAAACCAAACGAAAAAATCACGATGGATCTGGACTCGAAGGCGTCAGTCAATAAAGCAATTTTGTTTGTTTGTTTGTGTGTTTGTGCATATATATCTATGTCATGCATCATTAGTTTACAGAAATTACAGAAGTAGAACAGAATAAAACATCAACATCACAAACTTGGATAGCATGTTAGATAGTCTAAATCACATTTGGTATATCACAGATATTAATTAAAAAATTGCCGAAATCACGGTAAAAATGAAGATATTGACGGAAAACCGCCACAGGCTCGACTTTTTTATGTTACTACAGCTATATGGTAATAAGTTACGTCACATGGGCTGTCAAGTGCCTGTCGAGTGATGATGTACACCTCACTTAGAAGATACCAGCGTCAGCGTCCATTTTTGTTTTCAGCGTGTAGTCTTGGTATCACAGGAACATTACGTGACCGGTTGTTCATAGCTTGACGCTATATTTAGATTATGTCGGATTTCCCTCAGATTTATATAAAACGAAAAATGTCAAAACTCATCTATTATGCTATTGGTTTCCCTGCTGAAATGTTAAATTAATCTATATTCCTTTATTTTCGAAAGTTTCAAAAAATAATCCTACGATGCACAGAAACTTTAAGGGAGTTAAGATAAAACTTAGCACTTTTAATAGACAAAAAAAGACATATAACACAGGATGACCCATGAAAGTTTTTCAACTTATTTCCAATGGGGTCCTATATAAAAATTCCAAATTTCCAAACTGATTTCTTGTGCAATTAACTAAGATGGTAATTTGTGCGATTATTCAAAAAAACGTCTTGGTAATATAAAAATAAAGTAAACATTGGTAATTTAGTAAAACACAGTATCAAAAATATTCACAGTTAGATGTGCATTTTGCTGCAGTATTGGCATAACAATTACAACAGACAAATATATGTGAAAATCAAACAAAAACAGTACATGTACATAGTTAAGAATAAAGACTTTTATAATAATACAGTGATAATTCTACCTCTGCATCCCATGTCATATATGTACACAAAAATTGCTGGGGACACATCATTTCAAAAGATATGTGTCCAGCCGGAAGCATTCTCATCAGCACAAGTGATGTTTACAATGTAGTAAACATGATAAATCCTGCAGTCTCATGCTTTCTTTCAATCAAATCTGCATTGTTTTGAGTCATTTAAGCTTAGATTATCATTAATTAACAAGTGCTATACTATTTGACATGATCTTATAGCTTGGATCATTGGTTCTCAGAAGCATAGTTTTACCCTTGGACACATAGTTTCAAAAGATGTGTGTCCAAAAGAAAAAAATAACTTTCATTTCTAAAATTAACACTGTAATATTATGATTATTTTGAAACAATAAATTATTGAAAGACAAAATCAGCTTCTTCAATGTTTTTCATGTTTTTTGTAAGACTCTAAAGAGTTGTCTTTACTTTCTTTTTAAAGGTTCGCTTATTTGTCTCATTTTTAATCTCTCCAGGTATACTGTTCCAGTCCTGGATTGCTTGAAAATAAAAAGTACCACAAGTTGAAGTGATACTATTCACTTGAGGTATACAAAAATTACCATTACTGTATCTACTGTTGTATGAATGTAGATCAGAGACTAAACAAAAATGTTCATGCATATAAGATGAACATTTTTTGTTATATACTTTATGAACATGATTAAGTTTTAGCTGTTTAACTCTATTTTCTACATTTACCCAACCAATACTACTGAAGTCTATAACTTTTAAAGAGGTTCTTAAATCATATCCATGAATGAATCTTTATAGAACAAGTTTTTTTTGAGCCACTTGTAATTCATGTTTTAAATGCTTTATTATATTACTATACCATGAAGAAATTGCATAGTCCAAATGGCATTGTATAAATGAGTTGCAAAGCAAATTGCTTAAGTCTGAATCTAAATCAAAGCGCTGATAGCCCTGAAGGACTAAGGTGTGTTTAAAGCAAGATGATTGAGTATACATACATTTGAAAATTTCTTTGGGCAACATCTCGAGGAAAACGGCTGCTCCTTTTACCACCATTACTATAATCATTATTTCTGTGAACTGAGACTGAACGATAGTCTATTTTTCGAACATCTGGGCATTTTACGATTTCCCATGAGGCAACAATTATAATTATATAGAGCAAAAAAAACCGAGTAAATCCTGACTACATTCCTAGTTCCAAGAAGTTATTGGTCAGCACAGTGAAGGCGGATATTTAATGAGCAATTGGGGTCAGACCGCTATTTGTGTATCGATAAAGTAAAGTACCGTCCCTCAAAAAGTGATATGTAAATTCAACGGACTAAGGTGCTGACGCACCCTTAGTCCAAAAATGGGTCTGTCTGTATAAGAATCTTATCCTTTAGTTTACCTTCTTAATCATATTGTTAACAGTCAATATAGCAATAGCCTTCGAGACCAAAAATCTGGATTACTATATGGTCAAAAATAGGTTAATGTGGCAAAAACACTTCAGGGTCATTCTGTGGTGGCATGATGGATGGTAAGAGAAGGGAACTAGAGACCAGCCAACCTAGGTTCAATCCTCGATGGAAATCATTTATTTCATTATGTACTGTAGAGTCCTTTGGCCAGACACATTTCCTAGCCTTTTACCGGTAGGTCAAACAGGTAGTCAAAATAATTTGACGTGAAGATTGTTTTTTCAGTGTGCGAAATTAAATTTTGAAACCACTAGCCCATTCGGGCTACCAGATGGGATTTTTCACTAGCCCGAACCACAGTTTACTAGCCTGTTACATACTGTCTTTAGAAGAAATTCAATCTTATGTACAGGAAACAACATTAAACATTTAGACATATTTATTTAAAAGCCTAACACAGTGAAATTTGGAAGAGTTGATTTACAAATATCAATAAGATTCTGACAAAAAAGAAGGTTGTTCATTGTGTGCAAAGCCTTCTTTCAATGTAATGTAAGCAGTATATCATCACTTCAAATACCTTTTTATTGAATATGTACCATATATATTACGAATAGAATCATAAAACATGTTGTCTATGTAAAGTAGATATATATTATCTATTTCTGTAAGCCATAATTGTTTGTATTTCTACAAAACATGAAGCTTTTCTCTGTTTTGGCTTAGGAAGCTGATTTGCCAGTTTTCTTCTGGGTTTAGCCGTGACACACAAATCAACTGTTTTCTTCTCCAAAGCATCTACATTTTGCACAGTTGGGCCATTCATGCAATCGTTACTGTCTTATCAGACATTGTTTTGCAATTTCAAACAGTATCGATATTTTATTGTTGCCGTAAGTAAAGCTATCTGGATGCCAGATCCAGTCAAAAGGTTTAAACTGTAACATCTCTCTGAATGACAGCAACGAAAATCGATGCAGATTAAGTCACAGAAAACATCACAGAAATCAAGGTGGCAGAAAAACAAAAACATCGCTGACTTCAATACTTCAGTGTTCATCTCCACTTACAAGAAACGGGTCTAAAAATCTCTGATGTCCAACTTTCTCTTCTTCATTTTGTCTTAAAGCAGACGCATATTGTTGCAAATAGTAAAAAGTGTCTTTGGTACTCAGATAACTAAACGCTTCAAGATGCCAAGCCTCTATTGACTTCGAAGTCAGATTGGGATAAATCGAAATGTCATGATTGCTAAACTGGTTTCTCGCTGTCTACTGGCTCCACTATGTTCGATAGATGAGATACCGGTAACCAGTCCAAAATAACAGATTGGTGATCGAAATTCACTGTCTTTTAATTGAAATATCTTATTACTGTAATTTTTCGGCCGATTTTTACAAATTTAAAAGGAATTTGTTTTCCATAATAAAATGCTTAGAGATATACACTGTTATTATCGCTAGCCCTCTTGGGGAATTCAGTAGCCCGAAACAAAATGAATTAGTCTCGGGCTGCTTTTTATCTTCTGATGGGGCAATCTAACGTCGAAATTTCAAACGATCCAAAAAATGCCGGACTTTTTTATTTTATTTTTTTTGGATTTAAAGCACAAATGGCAATTCAAAGTCAATTGATATGACAACATATGTTAAATGAACTTATATACCACCAAACAATGGCATCAATTTCCGATAAACAATTGAAAATCCACTTATTATGTTTCCCATTCCAGTGTGCAGGCACAGAAAAAAATTATCAGGAGCAAAAATTCGACAACTAACGTTAATTAAACCGTTCTTACAACTTTAATATACCGAATACAGACATGTAAAGTGTATGGATTGATTTAAAAAGGATTAATTCACCACTGTGAGTAAAAGAATTTGATAATTTTCAATAATAATGGAAATAACTGAGACAAAATTGTTGTTGCATTTGTCCCCCATTAAATGAATCATTTGAGAGTTTGATGTGACAGGAGATATTCCCAGATACAAAGATTTCTGAAATTAGTTTGACTAAGCCAATTCAGGTTCAATCCTCAATGGAAATCATTTATTTCATTGTGTAGTGTCCTTTAGCTTGACACATTTTCTAGCCTATCACTGGTACAGTCAACTCGACAGTTTCGGATCATCGACAGTTCCGGATCATCTTATGTTTGTTGTCAAATTTCTATGAATGCGAGGAAACTCTGGCCTTAAAAACTTAACAGTCATTCAGCATATTCAATTAGCTCTTGACAAAACCAGGATAACATTTCCACTTCTGGTAAAGCGATCAGAATCAATTTGGAACAGTTAATTAAGACCGAGACAAGTCACCGGAAGTTGACCTAATTTCAACGATATTTTTTTCGGCGATTTAGACGCTCATTCAAAAAGATAATGTGCACTAAACATTGATATCATTTGTAAGAAGAATTATAATAGAATGTATTTATGCAAAATTTTCACGCTAAAACGGGTCTGGGATTGTATAATTGCATGATGAATGAAGGCAGGTGAACTCGACAGTTTCGGATCACCTGTTTGATTTATAGGGGTCGTCTCAACATTACTTCCGGTCATTTTCGTACGCTCTTAAAAGGAAAAAATAAAATAATTCTTCAAAGGGAAATCGCACAAGGCATGTGTTTGATGAAAATAAAGTATTAATTGATGATATTATTTTCTGTTCTAATTGTCTCTTTGTGAAGTTAACCCTTTTTACAATAAATGATATGACAATTAACGTGATTCGGAACTGTCACATTTGATCCGAAACTGTCGCGATGACCCCGATCTTGTTTTCTTCAAAAACTGAAAAATGGTAAATGAAAGCGGTAAATCATTTGTATGAATAGACAGAGGAAGAACTTTTCGTTAAATTCATATGTTGATTTCTACAGTAAATTGGTTAATACAAGAAAAAACGATCTTTTATCTATTAGTGATCCGGAACTGTCGAGTTGACTGTAGGTCATACATGAAACAAATACTTAAAAACTCAACTTTGAGCATTGTACATAAATGGACAAACAAAAAGAATACAGTCAAACCTGACCATTATGACAGTTCTTATTAAATTTTAAAAAGTAATAGGAGTAAAAACACCGTTTATTATCTAAACGACTGTAACAACAGTTATTATGTTACTAACATAATATAACATAATGCAGTACATAATGTACCAAATAAAGACATGCAAGTTTGACTTTTGCAAATATGTTATTATGTTTCAATACACTTCTTCATAATTAACCAAATGGTGAAAGATTATAAGAAAACGTCTAAGATTGCAATATGAATCCGAAGGATGCTGCGGATGCTGCAAGCAACTTACCAAAAACGAAGATGACCCTCGGTTTTCTATCCAGAATTTTCACACCCGATCCTACTTTTACATGAACCTTAGGTTGCTGAAATAACGACCCCCGCCTCCGTTTCACCTCTGTATCTTTATTCGTGCTACCTCCACAACCCATCTTTACCGTTTTCTAGCAGACATGAACGCTGTAATTTCGCGCGAGGCTGTCACAGTTTATTTATGGAGCTAATTTACATATGACCTTTTGTTGAAAGGTCAATCTAAGGAAAATTGTTGATATTTTTGAGTAGTGAAGTAGTAAAATTCAAAAACCAAGTTAGCTCTAGCCTCGTTTCATGGGTCCCTCGTTTTATCACCATACTGTTTGCATATTTTAAAAACAAAATTTTAAAGCTGTTATAAATTATGTGGTGAAATTCGTATCAGTGAATTTAGGACAAAAACCTTCTTTTTGGAAAGAAAAGAAATAGCCACCTGAGTCTCGACAGGAAGTGGTAACGACTACGGACGGAAGGCGGAAGTCACATGATCACGTGATAGTCAAAATGGCAGATATATAATAAATTTCTGCTGTCAAATAAACTTTACTTGAGATTTTGGGCTATTTACATCTGGTAATTAACTTGATCGGCAAAAAGTAAAAAGGTAATCACATCTGCCAATCAAAAAAATAATCTGAGGGTATATAGACATTTTCTGTTGTCTTAAAAACTCACTATTTTCATTTTTGTTGACATCAAAATATTTTAGTTTCCAGCCGGTCTTCACAAAAATCAAGGAAGTCAGAAAAAGTTTTGTTACATTACAGGATTTTTCGCCTTTGGTATTTCATTCTATGTTCTATTCATAAATGATAAGGACCGCACACCTGTTTAATGTGAAATAATCTGGACCAATAAAGGCACATTCCCAAAAATACAAGAAGGCTAGACGAACCAAATCTCATGGAGATTGGGATAGATACAGAGCATCCCAGAAGGCCATGAACAAAGCTTGTAAGACGGCAAATGACCAGTATGTACATGATCTTGTCACAGAAAACAAGAAGTGAGATAGCTTGGGGGTAGCCCCTATGAAAAAGGATGAGGTGTCTCATGTTGATCGACCAACCAAGGCCGAGATCCTGAACCAGCAGTTTGTCATCTATGTTCACACAAGAGAGCAACTCTCCCTTTCTAGACCTTGGCAAGTCTCCATACCCTGACCTACCACACAATCATGTCACTGTCAATGGAGTTCATAAACGTCTTCAAGGCCTTGATCCCAATAAAGCCACAGGTCCTGATACCATATCATCAAGATTCCTAAAACAGATGGCATACCCACTGGCCCCAATGCTTACTGTCATTTCCCAAGCCTCACTGGACCAGGGTAAGACCCCAACTGGAAATCTGCCAATGTCAAACCAATATAAGAAAGCCACTGCTTCTAACAACAACCATGTCCTGGGGACCCAAATTTGACATGACTACAAGAAAGGCAAACAACAATCTAGCCTTCATTTGGCTAAACCTGTCATCTTGCAAAACACTCATCAGGTCTCAAGTTTAGTACGCGGTATGGGATATCGCAACACAATCAATTACCCACAGTGTAGAGATGGTCCAACGACATGCTGCCAGATTTGTTTCTGGGGATTATAGTAGAAGAAACAGCATTGGAGCCATGATCAGCACAATGTGATGAGAGACCCTTGAATAGCAGAGGAAACAGATCAAGGCAGTGATGATATACAAAATTATAAATAAGCTTGTTGACATCGACATGCCTCCACAAAGAGCTACAACAAGATGCCACAAGAAGAAGTTTGTACTTCCATACTACAGAACAAACATAATGAAGGACTCATTCTTCCCATCTGCAGTCATCTGGAACAGTTTGTCAGTCAGCCTTGCCAGAGCACCAGTCTTTGAAGCATTCGAGTTTTGGTTTGCTGTGATCATTGTTTTTCTTTCCTTTTTTTTTTTATTATTTTTCTTTTTAGTTTGGCACAAGTGACCCTCCTTTACATAAACAACTGTGTGACTATACCTGTCTTGTTGCTGTCATGCACATCACTGGAGGAAGAAGAAGAAATAGAACAAATCTTTCTCTCTCTTCTATTCATGTACCAAGCTCGACATTGATCATTTAATTGAATTTTCTGATGGGAATCTACACATACTAGACTAATACATATGTGCTTCCTATTGACGAAAAAACAATGTCATATCATAATTATTGTATGCAGTTTCGATCCACTCCATCAATTTATATTCATCATCATCATCTTCGTTAATGGCTAGTTGAGTAGTTGGGTTCCATTCAATCCAATCACCATGACGCTTTTTGTGTTAGGAGCATGCACCTAAATTTTTAACACTGATCACATCCGTGTCCCTGTATTCTCTTTTATTCAAATCTAGCATCAACTCTCTCTAAAATGACAATGCATAAAATGCATTTCTATTTTTCTTTCCTTCTCCAATTGTAAAATAGCTAATTACAAGAAACAAAGACTTGCATTCATTAAAACAAAAGCTTTTGATCATTCAGTGACATAACTCGTGTGTCGTGATGACGTTGATGTGGATGTGCATGTATGCCACTTTTTCGCCATATTTAGTGGCAAATGAATCTTTCTTGACACTTTTGACATAAGCAAGCATCTTCTTATGCCTTATTGATCATATTCATAATGGCATACTAAAAAATAAAACAAAATGGCAGCAGACCATTCTGCTCAGGTTGTACAGTATATGATTGAAATCCAATTTTTTCTATTTTCTTATTTTCTTGATCACATGTGTAGCCTATGAACAAAAAGAAAAATTAAATGTTTTTTGTATGACCTTGTGTCTTGGCCAAAGACCATCATAAATGAAATTTGTAGCCTCTATTCAGTGTTAAATTGTGGTTGTCTGATTTCAAGTCAATTAATGATAATGCTTTTTCATAAGATTTGGGATTTTCATCATCATAGTCACTGGCTCAAAATACAACCTGCTCATCTTCAACTATCAAATCTAATAATTCACCTACCTCTACATAAAAATGGTACTTATATAGCTTGTAGGTACAGGAATTCAAAAACACATAAACAGATATTTAAAAGATGTACATCATGTGCTTATGATTATATTAAGACATTTTCAATGGAAACAAAGTGAGTCTGGATGTATATAAATAACAACAGGTGAAAAGAGCCTCAAATGATATGCTTGTTCATGGGATCCCTGGTTGTATTAAGTTTTCTAGAAAAATTGTAAGGAAAGACCTGAAGAGAAGGTTATTGTTGTGATAAATTTTATATTCTATAAAATCTTGTAGCTTTCCAAAACTTTCTTGTTACACCAGTTTTTTGCTTTCCCATTTCAGCAAACTTACAATTTCACAAACTAATTATATAGTCTGCTATTGAGTAATACATGATATCTATGTAGTAAAGGATTGAACCAACTCTTGCTCATTTCTATCACTTTTTAACTGTCACTTTCACAATCTTCAGATACACAAGAAGATGGCAGAATTTTGGTTGATATCAGCACCCGGTGACAAGACTTGTCAGCAGACGTTTGACAAGCTGAATTCTATAACAAATCCACAAAAACTGTCTTCAAATTACAAGTTCAATTTGCCAGACTTAAAGGTATTTATGAACATTCCTAATTTCAGATTCTTTAATGTTGTTTTTTACATCATGGTTTTTACTTGCCATCCATTTGTTCTATCATTTTTATACCCACTTGTCCTTTTTTTTTTTAAAGTTTTAAAAACGTGCAAGTTACGTCACATAGTTAAAGCTGCCTTTTGAAAAGATCAATGCTATTTTGGTTCATGCAATCCTTTAACATATCTGTTGCAAAGATGCACTTATTTTTTTAGAAAAAAGGAAAGTGATTTATTAATGGCTAGGGTTGAAGTTGATATCAGAATGAACAAAGAGTTATTTGAGTAAAATGATGGCTAATAAAGAACCTATCCCCTTTCAGGTTGGTACTTTGGATACTTTGGTTGGCTTATCAGACGACTTGACCAAATTGGATGTTTACTGTGAAGCGTATGTACCAACCATTTATGAATTATTTGTACCCTGTTCTACCCATTTCTCATTCAAGATTTTGTAACTGGTCTTGAAGCATCAGAAGAAAGCAATTGATAAGTTAAAGAACTAGACTGTTCTTCTTGATATTTAGATGTAACAATTGCGACAAAAGAAAAAAGTGTTAACTGTGAACAGTTTTGAAGAAAGCAATTGATAAGTTTAAGAACAAGACTGTTCTTCTTGTTATTTAGAAGTTACAATTGTGATAAAAGAAAAAAATGTTAACTGTGAACAGTTTTGGAGCATTGAAAGTATTAAGAAAGGGATTAACTAGTTTATTACATTTGTTTCACTTCATGTGTATGGGTAAATCAGTTGAAAATCTTTTGTAGATCTATTTTCATCTCTAATTACATTTTAATTTGATAGAACCATGAGACATAACTTAAAACTGGTTATGTTGGTTTAAGTCATATTTGTGGAAGGACTTTACATTGTCTTCTACAAAATTAGTAAATAAGTTGCCAGATGGCACTGGCTTATCGCAAGTTGATATTTCTTGTGTTTCAATTTAATTTGGTATAATTTAAGTTTTAACCCTTGATTCCTCCAACTTTATGTTCTTTATGGATATCTTTTTATGTTGCCTTTCTCTGTAATCATATTACATCAGTCACAAGTACAGACTGTAATTGTTAACAATGATTTTATTACAATGAACCCATGTTTGATACAGTTATTCTTACAGCTTATATGCTTTCATAATATGCATGTAATAATTGGATACATATGATAAAACTGAGTAAATTCTCGTGATGTTAATCCTGATTGATATTGTTTTACATTTGAATAGGGTCACCAAGAAGATTGCGCAATACCTTGGAGAAGTGCTTGATGATCAGCGTGACAAACTGCATGAGAATTTACTGGTTAATGGAGGTGAGGCCAGGGTTTACTGTTTCTCTTAAATAACAGGTTTATGAATAGAGTCAATTTCTATGACTTAATTCTTTATTTCTTTCTTCGAATATTGTGAGTATTTGTTAGTTCCATCATGTTCAGATGATATCTGATGAGTATCAACCATATAGGATTTACTATACATATTGTAGCATTTGAAATGATGATTGAAAAGAGTCTATCTCCATTCTGAAAAGCTACTTTTGGGAACATGGCCGTTATACAATTGTCAAAAAGCTTGTATATGATGGGAATTGTTTTTAATGCAATGAAAGCTATTAACATTATTTTATACACTTTTTATTTCTCTTGCTTTTTCCTCATTTGATTACAATGAATTTGTAACAACAGAAAACAATAACAATTATAGGCAATAAAGTTGTTAATATTCCTTCAAAATAGAATATATATGTGACTTGCACAAATTGAAAGCGACATCAGAACACAAATATGAAAAAATCAAAATAATCATTTATTTTTTATATTAGTTTGAAATAATTATTTAAAAAGGAAAAAGTATCTACTTACTGCTAATCAACTTTTCCTTTTGTCACATTAGTTACTTTGCTGTAGGTGCATAAAATGATTTATATCAAAAAGTATGTTTGTATATCTCTGCTGATATGGAAAACTGATGAAGTCCTCTCTATGATGTTCTAGAATACTCTTTTGACTCATTTTGACTCGAAGAAAAGGGAGAACTATACTACTCACCCGGGCGTCGCCGCTGCCATCACACCTTGATTAAGTTTTAACATACAAGTTTGTATCTCATTAACTACTGTATGGAATGGGTTGATACTTCACACATGTATTCAATGTCATTACTTTTGTTCCCTTCCCAAGTTTCATATGTATTGTTTTGAATTTAAGCAAATTATGCTGCCTTTTGCACCTGGAAAATCTTGGTTAAGTCTTTACATGCAAGTTTGTATCTCATTAACTATTGTATAGAATGGGTTCATTCTTCTCACATGTGTTCAGGGTCATAATCTTAGGTCCCTGACATAGTTTCATATCTCTTGTATTGAATTTAAACGAATCAAGTGGCCTTTTGTACTTAGAAAATCTTGAAAACCTGCAAGTTTGTATTTCATGAACTACTCTATGGAATGGGTTAATACTTCACACATGTGTTCAGGGTCATAATCAATGCTCCTTGACCAAGTTTCATATCTCTTGTTTCTCAAAAACTACTATAGGGAGTGGATTCACACTTTACATATGGACGAAGGGTCATAATGTTATGTTACTGACCAAGTGCAATAACTCTGCTAATGACTTGAAGCAAATTATTCCTGTTTTTGTTATTAGGAATTCTTGATTTATGTTTGGCGTGCTTCCTCACATTAAGAAACAAATTATTTCTCTGACCTTTACCCCTCTCCCACATTATAAGATAGTCGAGCATGCTGTCTAATGGACAGCTCTTGTTCTTGTATTAAACTATCTACAAGTAACTGCCCCCAAGAAACATCTGTAAACTTAGAAGTAAGTTTGTTTTTCCTATGGCATGATTGTATATTTATGTGTTACTTACAGTGGACTTGAACAACTACTTGATGAGGTTTCAATGGGATCTAGCAAAATATCCAATCAAACAGTCCCTGAAAAATATCACTGATATCGTCAGCAAGGTAAGGGTTTTCTTATTTAACCCTTAATTTACACCTGCAGACAGAGACTTAACCCTCATAGTGCTGGAACTGACTTCATGCTTATGTAAACAGGTTGGATCCAGGCCAGCCACTTCGTAAATTGGCAACTGGCCTGTGATCTGACATGTTTGCTACTCTGAGTATCTTTCTTCAACAAAATTAAGCAGATATTTAAGGTTTTGGGAAGTAGACGACACAGAAATTTATTTTCAGAAAATTACCCAGCATTCTAAGGGTTATGAAACAACTGTGACAAATCAGTTTTGCTTGTCATGTCTAGGAAATTAAAGTTTTTACATGAGACCCATTTGTCGCAGTGGTTTATTTAGAAGTTTGTCAACAATCCATCAAAGTGAGCCTAAGTAAAGAATAAAAGCTGCTTTGATGTTGATCAAATTAGACCCAGCCTCACATGCCAAGTATGTTGCTTGTCTGAGTTGTCTGGGCCAATATTCTATCTGATTTTCCAACATAGCATGTTGTTGTCTCCTGTGTAATTGTGTTTCTTTGAGAAAGTCATTAGTTGCTTTGAAAGATTATTATGCTGTAAAGGTGTAAAAGTACTAGAATCATTTATAGATGCACATGGTGGGACTTAAAATCTGTTAAAAAATGATTAAGAATTTAATCCAACCAAACCATCTTGTGAATTTGATTAAAATTAGAGCAAACTTTCCTGTAGACAAGAAATTGAAAAGATCCATTTTGTTTGAGCTGTTTGATGCAATCTACAGGTCATTACATGTGTAATCGATGGTACTTTATACCGACATTTTGATTTATTTTCAGCAAGTATCACAGATAGAAGGTGATCTAAAGACAAAAGCCAGCGCATACAACAACCTTAAAGGAAATCTTCAGAATCTGGAGCGGAAAGCTACGTAAGTGCCACTTTTCATGGTTTTCATTCAATATGAAATGGTAAAAAATTGCCCTAATAGAAAGAATAAAGTCATGAAAATAACAATTTCTGCATGCATTATTTGGTAGAAGCTAATGTTACAAAAGCAAAAATTCACCAGCCCAGTGAAAAAATCCAAGTTTATATCATATGAACCACATTGAAATTTGCATGATTTACCTGAATGAACAAAAAGGTAATATGTGCAGCCATGTTATTTATTTCATGTTATTTGTCTATTACAGTGGTAACTTGATTACACGCTCGCTGGGGGATATCGTGAAAAAAGAGCATTTTGTGCTGGACTCAGAATATCTAGTTACCTTGCTAGTGGTTGTTTCCAAGTAAGTTTTTTACTGTTGACAACTTTCATATGAGCCCTACAGTGGCATAGACATAGAATGGAGTGTATGTATATTGTTGCAATTTGCGGCCATACCAGGTCATACCAAAGAATAAAAAACCACAACAATGAAAGTTATGGCTTTATGGTATTCTCAAGAACATTGATATCATAATTATTGGAAATGCCAGTTCAATATCAAAATGTGATATTGCTGGCTTTCGTCCAGGTAATGCTGCAATGTAGTGTTAAGATTGTTATTTATTTAACCTGTAGAATGCTGGGTAATTTTCTAAAAACAGATTTTTGTGTCATTTGCTTTCCAAAATCTTGAATATGTGTTTAATTTTGATGACGAAATATACTCAGATAAGCAAAAAGGTTAGATTATAGGCCAGCCACAGATTTACTTGGCAGGTGGTCTAGATTTAACCTTTTTCGTCAGCATGAACAAGACACCATTTTCTAATCTGGTTCTTGGAAATTATACACGCAACATGAAAGAGTGAAATGTGTCAATTTTATAAATGGAAAATTGTTGAAATCTGCGTTTTAAACCTCAATTATCCCAAACAAACCTGACAACCCTCCACATTAAAGACAGACACACCACCTTTCTGCTGCCAGGTTTCTCATTACATGTTTAATTTTTTTCTTATAAAGGACTGTCCAGCATGACTGGATGGCAAAGTATGAAACTCTTACAGAGATGATTGTGCCAAGATCCTCAAAGTAAGTAATCACAGTGAATTTGTAACAAATCTTTGCCAAAGTGTGATCGTTTTTTTTTTTATTTCCTAGTTTTGCAATGAAATTTGCAAACTTTATTAGGAAATTTTGTGGCAAAGGTCTATATGCTTATACAATCTTTTTATGTTTGACATATTTATGTTTACTATAATGGTAATTGCTCAATGAGTTGCAGTTCATCTACCCAATTAATTGAACACATACTAGAGCTATAAATATAGTTGAGGGGATCCTGTATGGCTCAGTGATTAGGTGGTGGACTTAGAACACAGGCGTCCCGAGTTCAAGCCCCACCAACACGTCTGGTTTCATGGGATTGACCTTTAGCAAGTCACTTCAGAGCCCTAGCCTAGTACTGGTTGATTCAGGAAAGCTGTTACATAACTGAAAAATTGTTGATATGGCATTAAACACCATACAAACAAACAAACAAAAGATAGTTGAAGCACTTTCCATTTCCTTCATACATATGTCCTTTGATGTATTCTCAGCAGATGACTGTAGAAGCAATTGTGCCAAATAGAAATTTGTAATAATGATTAATTTCTCTTTTTGTCACAATGGTTTCAAACCCACATCACAAAGAAAACTGTAGCTTTCATTTTTTATAGTTGTATGCTTTGAAAATCTGTTTGGTTCATTCACTAAATCACGTTATTTGGAAATATTTTAAATCCTTTGATATGTATTTTTTGACAGAGTAATATATGAAGATGAAGAATCAGTATTGTGCACTGTCACCCTGTTTAGAAGAGTTGAAGATGAGTTTAGATATAAATGTCGAGAAAATAGGTAAGCTCCTTCAAATGATTTTTATCCTTTTACTTCCATCATGGTCAAGACGAGATATAAATTCCATCTTGTGCTGGAAGTTTGTGGTTTTGGTTGCCAAGCAATATCGTATTTAAGACAAAAAAAATGCCAAAAAACAATGGTTCTTCTGGTTTTTCTCCTTGATACTTGATTTGATGTTGATATCATTACAACAAAGGGAGATTTACCTGATGCAAAATGGCTACAAGGTGTTTAGGCAAAAAAGTTGAAATAAATTTTTCTGTAGTAGGAAAGAAAATGTAGCTTTTGAACAAATTATCCTTTTTTCCACACTTCTCTCAAAATGTTACATGAAGGAGACTCATCCATTTGGGATTAGGATGTGATTAGCATCAGAGAATCAGAACATTTATCTATTTATCCATGGTTTTATCCCATGGATTTATCCCATGGTTTTAACCATGGTTTTATCCCATGGTTTTAGCCCATGGTTTTATCCAATGGTTTTATCCCATGGTTTTATCCTAGAAAGTGATTTAATTCATATTTGAATGTCCTTTGGCAAGCCTTCAGTTTCTGTTTATTGGTAGAAGCATGAATAAGTGTGCTTGTGCTGCAATGTGACTGAAATATTGCTAAAAGGGGCACAAGACCTAGAATAGAAAATGAGTATCCAGTAAACGTCTAATTCACCACGATTGTTTGCTATATAACATGGTGTAGAAAATGAGTATTCAGTAAACGTCTTATTCACCACAATTGTTTGCTATATAACATGGTGAAGAAAATGAGTATCCAGTAAACGTCTTATTCACCACAATTAATTGCTATATAACATGGTGTAGAAAATGAGTATCCAGTAAACGTCTAATTCACCACAATTGTTTGCTATATAACATGGTGTAGAAAATGAGTATCCAGTAAATGTTATTCACCATAATTGTTTGCTATATAACATGGTTTAGAAAATGAGTATCCAGTAAACATCTTATTCACCACGATTGTTTGCTATATAACATGATGTAGAAAATGAGTATCCAGTAAACGTCTTATTCACCACAATTGTTTGCTATATAACATGGTGTAGAAAATGAGTATCCAGTAAATGTCTTATTCACCACAATTGTTTGCTATATAACATGGTGTAGAAAATGAGTATCCAGTAAACGTCTAATTCACCACGATTGTTAGCTATATTAAATCAGAGACATAGATAACAGAGATTGGCAACTCCGTAATTATCACCAAACTCTCGCGTGCCGTGAGGTTCTGCGAGATAAGGAAAATGCGTACCTGTTTATCTGTTGCCACGGGAGATGTCAAGCGAAATTGATACTTCTTTATTACAGTAAAATAGCTATGTTTTGGTTATCTGATTGGTTATCTGAAACAACTTCTGGACATTTTGTTTTATTTTCATTTTATTAAATTGATTTTACGTTAAAAACAAAACAAAAAGTTCCAGTAGGCCTTCTTTTTCAATGACAGGCTTGATTACCATGCAATTGTACTTATAACGACAATGTCTTTCAAGCAAAGGTTTAAATAATATTTTGTAATAAATCAAGTGACTCTATTTAGTTGCAGTTAATAACCAAAGCATGAACTTTCCACTAAGACATGACAGTTTTCGTTAATATTAAAAAATTGCTTTCTAACTTCATTTCATTTATTTTGTGTCTTAAAACTGTTTGCAGTGCTAATTTTGTCAAAACAAAACACGTTTTTCATCATGACATTATTTCAAGCCAAATGTTTCAATTTAAGAGAATTAAAAGTATTTTATGATGTAAAAATGCATGTGATGAGAATTTTTGTAAAAGCGGTTTTAGTAAACGAAAGGACACATATGAAAAAACTGACGTTCAAAGTTTCGAATACACCTTTTACCGCAGATTCCTCTAATATTGATTGCAATTCAATAAGTACATAATTATTCTTAAACACGTAACGGTCTGGTCTTATCATGCTGCTGACCGAAATGATTTTAGAAAAAAGAAATGTGAGCTTTTTGAATGGTAAGCTAAAGCAAATAGTCAAAGCACACTACTTTAAACCCAGACAGACTCTTAAAACAGAAAAAATCCTCCCTATTTTGTTGTCGGGAACTTTAGGTCATTAAATTTGAATTTGAATGAGGTGTCAGAGAGTGGACACAGGGTTAGCGCCACACACTTCTTGTGTAATCGCCCTAGCATCAAAAGGTTTTATGACATCAAACTACATATTTTATGGGGTGGCAATTTACAATCATAGCCTGTATTGTCCACTACCGTGATTGACTCTATCACCCTTCGTTCTTCAAATGACACATTTCACTTGACATATTTGCAAGCGATCGAAATTAAGAAGAAGTATGACGAAAAAGGATATATCGTGGTGTTTCTGATTAAGAAGATCAATCCATTTTTTTGTCTATTAATTAAATGGATTTTCTTCTTCTTATATAGGAATATCACTTTGAAAATACGGGAAACTATAGAACTTAGTCAGCATTTAATACGGGATCAATTCAAACTCATTCAGACGTTTTCAGTAATAACACGTTTGATAAAACCCAAGTCACACAATTTAAGTTTTAATTGATGCAAAAATGAAAGATTTTGATTGAAAATAAAATGGCTGAAATCATGATTATGCTTGTGTGGTAAAGTAAACCGGGTATAACCTCGTTATAAACACGACAATCACCATAAAAAAAGCGGGCAACTATAAAACAAAAATAACATTTCAGGAAAATGTCAAGTATGATATGAATCAGTGCATATTTTTTGAGTTTTACTGTGTACAACTATGTTATATTTTGGTTGGAAATCAAGATGGCTGAACTCATTAAGGTAGTAAATGAGACATATTAAGTACGCATTTACTTCTAAATAATCAAACTGAAAATTTGGAAATCGACAAAATCATATTATCCCATTAAAATGGGCATAAATTAGAAATGTTTGAATAAACCTCCATTTAAACATTTTACTTTGTACAAGTATGAAATATTTTGGTTGAAAATAAAATGGCTGAAAATATGATCATGCTTGTGTGGTTAAGTTAACCTGGCATAACTTCGTAATGGAAGCGAAGATTACTATAAAAATGCGGGCAACCATAAAACAAAAATCACACTTCAGGAAAATGTCAAGTATGATATGATCCAGTGCATAGTATTTTAGTTTTACTGTGCACAACTTTGTTAATTTTTGCTTGTAAGTCAAGATGGTTAAACTCATTAGGGTCGTAAAATGGACATAGTCAGTACGGAATAACTTCTAAATGACAAGGAATATCAAACTGAAAATTTGGAAATGTAGAAAAACAAACCCTTTCTTTAAAATGGACTTGAATTGGAAATGTTTGAAAAGCCCTCCTTTAGAACAGTTTGAATCTAAAACTACTCAATTATCACGTTTATCGCACCCAACCACGAAATTGCAAACAATTCAATCAAGTTTGTCGCAGTTTGCCATGTTTATTTCTTTGATAATCGCTTGCTGATCGGTCTTGCTGGATGGAGAAACTTTCTTACTATAACAATATAGTGAATTAGGCAAGAAAATTATTTAATTATGACTTAAAACACGCTTATAAGTGTGTTGCCTATTTCGCGTTTAGTTGAAAATTGCGTCGACAGACAGATCTCGAAAGGTCTCGCTAAATAACGCGTCATGCGAGATATCGCAGAAACCGGCTATAGGTAAAGAAGGAGTTGCCAATCTCTGTTATCTATGTCTCTGATTAAATGGTGTAAAAAATGAGTTTCCAGTTAACGTCTAATTTACCACGATTGTTTGCTATATTACATGGTGTAGAAAATGAGTATCCAGTCAACGTCTAATTCACCATGATGGTTTGCTATATAACATGGTGTAGAAAATGAGTATCCAGTAAACATCTAATTCACCACGATTGTTTGCTATATAACATGATGAAGAAAATGAGTATCCAGTAAACGTCTAATTCACCACAATTGTTTGCTATATAACATGATGTAAGAAAATGGGTATCTAGTAAGCGTCTTATTCACCACGATTGTTTGCTATATAACATGGTGTAGAAAATGGGTATCCAGTAAACATCTTATTCACTACGATTGTTTGCTATATAACATGGTGTAGAAAATGAGTATCCAGTAAACGTCTTATTCACCACGATTGTTTGCTATATAACATGATGTAGAAAATGAGTATCCAGTAAATGTCTTATTCACCACAATTGTTTGCTATATAACATGGTGTAGAAAATGGGTATCCAGTAAACATCTTATTCACTACGATTGTTTGCTATATAACATGGTGTAGAAAATGAGTATCCAGTAAACGTCTTATTCACCACGATTGTTTGCTATATAACATGATGTAGAAAATGAGTATCCAGTAAATGTCTTATTCACCACAATTGTTTGCTATATAACATGGTGTAGAAAATGGGTATCCAGTAAACATCTTATTCACTACGATTGTTTGCTATATAACATGGTGTAGAAAATGAGTATCCAGTAAACGTCTTATTCACCACGATTGTTTGCTATATAACATGGTGTAGAAAATGAGTATCCAGTCAACGTCTAATTCACCATGATTGTTTGCTATTTTACAGGTTCACAGTGCGTGACTTTACCTTCAATGAAGAAGAATTAGCCGCTGGTAAAAATGAAATAAAGAAACTTGATGCTGATAGAAAGAAACAGTTTGTAAGTGACAATATAATTTCTCGATACTCTGGAATGGCTAGTACGATTTCAGATATTTAATGGTATTTTTTATTCTGCTCTCACTAATTGTCAATTGTGTTAATAAAGGGAAGTAGTGTGAGGCTAGGAAAGAATACTGTACGATAGTGGTAAGAGATGAACTGACTTCAAATTGAAATACTGTCAAAGATGGAGTCAAACCGAGACAACCAACCAATTAATCAACTACATACTTTTCACAATGGTGACCGCAAATTCATTTTATCCAATATTTTGTCATGTAAAGTACAACCAGAGAATATTATAAAAGTTATCTTATAAAGTTGATATAGCAATTATGTCGAATGATAGCTCATTACACTTTATGAAATTTTTAGATAATTAGCTTAGAACTTCAATTACTGACTGCAATGAGCATGGACAAAATAGTATGTTCCAGGATACTGTCTTGAAGTCTTACACATAGGTTATTGTAGAAAATTCTAAATGACTCATTCTGTTTGGGGTTGGGTTTATTTTTTTATTCAATAGATTGCAGAAATAAAAAGGAACTATCCAACAAACAAAAAATGAAAGATTTTTTTTTTAAGATTTGAATACTTGTGATTATTAAGTAATCTCCTCTTTGGAGATCTTTTGACTTTCAAATTAGAAAGCTCACATAGGCTCATTATGAACACAACAGAAAACTTTTTTATTTAGATTTGTAAAGAGGACATCTTCTAATTTGGTCTTGTTTGAAGCAAATTTGCGTTTATTTAGAATAAAATAAGACAGCAAACAATTACTTATGATGTTGTGAGGAAACCTTTGAAAAATGAAGAAATTGCTTTAAATGAGAAAGCTTTTCTTTGATGAAAATTAACCCTTATAGTGCTGGAACCGACTTCATGCTTATGCAAACAGGTTAGAAACAGGCCAGCCACCAAGTAAATTGGCGGCTTGCCTGTGACTTAACCTGTTTTCTACTCTGAGTATCTTTCCTCATCAAAATTAAGTAGAGATTCAAGGTTTGGGAAAGCAGAGGACACAAAAATCTATTTTTAGAAAATTACCCAGCATTCTAAGGGTTAATTTGAAAGTTTTATCAATTATTCTCTATCATGATTTATTATCTTGTCTTTGAAGCTTAAACCTTTTGGCGGTTTATTTTATTCTGAACTTAAATGACTTTCAGGGCCCATTGGTAAAATGGTTAAAAGTGAATTTTGGCGAGTGTTTTTCGGCATGGATACATTCCAAAGCTTTGCGAGTATTTGTCGAGAGTGTGCTGAGGTAAGAAAGAAACAAAAACATCAATTAGGATTTTATATCTGAAATAAGAAGACATCACTTAAGATTTTATATCTGAAATAAGAACAAACAAAAACACCAATTAATATTTTATATCTGAAAAAAGAGATTCTGATTAGAGGTGTATCTAAGTGTTCTGCATGTATTTTTAACACATATACAGTAGATACCCCTTTGAGGATACTCAGTAGAATTGGTGCCAAAAAATAAGGATAATGAAATTTAAGAAAGATGGCATGTGTAATGTGTCTTTTAACTAGTTCTCTTACAAAATAATTCATGACCATTTTTAGGTCACCTGAGCACAAAGTGCTCAAGGTGAGCTTTTGTGATCGCCCAATGTCTGTCGTCCGTCGTGCGTCATGCGTCGTCAACAATTTCTTTAAACATCTTCTCCTCCTTAACCATTGGGCCAATCTTAACCAAACTTCACAGGAATGTCTGTTGGGTGATGCTCTTCAAAAGTTGTTCAAAGAAATTGATTCCATGCAGAAGTTTGGTTGCCGTGGCATGAAAAAGGGGGAATTTCTGCAATTTTTAAAAAATCTTCTTGTCTGAAACCACTGGTCAGAATTTAAAATAATTTCACAGGAATGTTCTTTAGGGGGCTCTTTTCAAAAGTTGTTCAAAGAATTTTGATATCTCGAAAAACATGGCCACCAGGCTGTGTTGAACTTTGAACGCGTTTTTGTTTTCACTATATACATGAATGCTAAAATTTATAACTTTACAAACATCTTTTTTTCCAAACCTCTGGGCCAATTGCAATGAGATATCATGTGAAGCATCCCTAGTTGGAGGGAATAAAGATTTGTCAAAAAAAAAAAACCAGTCATGTGACCAAAATGGCTGCCATGCCCATATTTAGTAAAAACCTTAAAAAAATCTTCTTGTCACAAACCACTGGTCGGATTTCAAAATAATTTCATAGGAATGTTCTTTGGGGCCCCTTCTTTATAGATTGTTAAAAAAATATAGATATCTTGAAAAACATGGCCACCAGAGATTGTTGAACTTTGAATGCGTTTTTGTTTTCACTATATATATGTATGCTGAAATCTAAAACTTTACAAACATCTTTTTTTCCAAACCTTTGGGCCAATTTCAATGAGATATCATGTGAAGCATCCCTAGTTAGAGGGAATAAATATTTGTAAAAAGAAATCAGTCATGTGACCAGAATGGTTGCCATCCATATTTGGTGAAAACCATGAAAAAATCTTCTTGTCAGAAACCGCTGGCCAGATTTCAAAATAATTTCACAGGAATGTTCTTTAGGGGCCTTCTATAAAGGTTGTTATAAAAAAAATAGATAACTCGAAAAACATGGCCACCAGGGTGTGTTGAAATTTGAACCTGTTTGCATTTCCACTATATTCTTGTATTGTAGAATTTTTAACAAAATACATCAATTTCAATTTGGATGTCCAAACATGCCAAAAGGATAACAACAAAATGGCAACAATAGATCATACTGGACAAAAGTACGGGCTGATCTTTGAACATACACAATCTGTAAAAGTAAAATATTCAGTTTCCACATTGTAAGAATTATGTACCATTTTAATGTCCCAGATCAAGCAAACAGTGTCAAACTTGTAAAATTGGAATGAAAAATAGGTTAATGCATAGAGGCACAAGAAACTATGTCTAAAAATCTCAAGTGAGCGGTTCTAGGGCCATTATGGCCCTCTTGTTTTTGTATCTTAATGTTATCTCCCAGATTGCTTTGGAAATCTCTATAATAGCAATGGGTTGACATTTGTTTATGACTTAAAAGTATTGTTTACAACTTCTTTTTTTCTAAAGGTATTTGCTGGCAATATTCAAATAAAATTAAACCCCTGTAATGGGATGGTGAAATCATGTCGGTTTATTTGTCTGTTAATGTCGAATCATTTTCTGCATAATGCCTTTTAGTAAATTTCTGTAAAAACTCGCCTGTTCATTAAGTCTTTAAAACAAGCTGGGCAATACAGGGAATTGATTTTGCAAACCCTGCTGCCTTAGTCATAAGACCTGAACCTGTCTTTATTTACATTGCAGATATGGGTTACCTGTAAATTTCCAGGCCATGTTGTTGCTTCCATTTAAAAAGCAGCAGAGAAGACTGAGGGAAGAATTGAACCGTCTGTATGATCACCTTGACAACACAGCACTTGGTGCGATGGATGTAAGTCATGGTTGATCTATCATTACTTCATTATCATCATACATGTTCAAAAATGACTTACTTAACACTTTTCCCAGTGGTTAAGTTGGCGGACTCAGGGGTCCCGGGTTTGAGCACCATTGACACCACTGGTTTCATGGGAGTGACCTTTGGCAAGTCATTTCAGAGCCCTAGCCTAGTACAGATGGAGGAGGAAAGCCTAACATAACTGAAAATGTTTTTGTTATGGAGTTAAACACCATACAAACAAACAAAAAAGAATGATGAATTTCTATTTAACACTTTCCCTATTCAATATAATGTACAGCAGAATCTTTCGAAATATGAGGTCTTACCACCAGTAAACATTGAGAACAACAGTAGACTCCAGATAAAAAGTAAGGAGATTTACAGTTTAGTGGTGGTCAACGAGTAGAGATTATCGTATGAAAAGGAGAAACAACCCCTCTAAACCCATTATCAAACAATAACGACATTTGACCAGTTTGTTGCAGACAACTTTGGAAAACATTGTGGGAAACAGTGAAATTGCTCTTAACAAGCAATTTCTCCTTTTGCCACAATGTTTTCTACTCTATCAGAAGACTATTTTTCAATTTTATCACATTTTGAAATTTCGTCTGCAAACTCTTTCAATTTTGGACAGTTGAAAACTTGGCGTTTGGTAATGGGTTAAGTAACTTCTCCTATAGGTGCTTCAAATTTGTCATCTGGAAATTGAGAATTAAGCAGAAAGTTTACTTTTCAGTATTTATAAATTACATTCCGACTTTATTTTTTTATTTATTTCTTTTCAGTCCAACGCAATGGATATACCAGGCATCAGTGGCATGGGGACATCAGACTATTATCCTTATGTGTTCTACAAAATAAACTTAGACTTTATTGACAATCCACGCTGATTTACATTCCAAGACAACAGTACTTTAGGAAGTTGTTCATATTTCTATACAGTAATAGTTTGTTATATTGCTTAACATGACTTGTGGCTTGATTTTGATAAATGATAACCCTTTTGATGAAAATACATAAATGATTAAGCAGAGTTCTATATAAGGGGAATGTTTTCTCGTTAAAATCTTAATTCTTTTCCGACTCTTGCTTTGCAGTATATTATATATGTACACATTTCTAGTCAAATGTTAGTTGTAATTTGATGTTTAGTACAAGCAAAAGACATGGTGGTCTCTGACAAATAAATCATGTTAACCAATTACCTTTGAGAACAGGGATTGCACAATCAGTTCCAAGCAATATTTTACCTTTATTAAATCCAATGTTGTTGGTGCTCATCAGAACCTTCCCAAGACCACTGTATGGAATTTTTCTTGCTTCAAAGGATTTTGAGAAATAACTGTTACTGCAGAGTTAACCCATTACTAAACAATAACGACATTTGACCACTTTGTTGCCGATGTCTCTTGAAAATATTGTAGGAAAAGGAGGAATTGCTTGTAAGGAGCAATTTCTCCTTTTTCCCACAATGTTTTCTACTACATCAGAAGATTACATCCCAATTTCATCAAATTTTGAAATGTCATCTGCAAACTCTTTCAATTTGGGACAGCCGAAAATTTGGCGTTTGGTAAAGGGTTAAGGGATCTTATATAAGAAACTTTGTTGAAAACATTGCCATAAAAGAAGAAATATCACTTACCACCATCATTCTTATCATGAGAAGTAATTGTGAATACACTGTATATATAGGAGCACTGAAATCCTTGATATAAGTCTACTTATTATGATGTCATGTATATGAGAATAATGTTTTAGTTGTTGCATAGAGATGTATAACCAAGAATATGAGGAAGTTGTAAATGTGTAGAATTAGATTTTTAAAGAAAAAGCAGTCAATATTGCCAATGTTTTTGTTCAATTTTTCAAATTTTTATTTAACCAATATTCACCGTATATGTTTTACATAGATTGTGAAGGAAGCTAATTAAAGCTTGTTCAAAGCCACTCTATGCTTCTATACAAAACAGTCTAACCACATACACCCAAGTACATTCCTATTGAAAGAAATTCATGAACCTTTCAACAAAAGGAAGTGTGAGAAAGTCGTAATCAATTGTGTCATCCTTGGAATTCATTTCAAACATTTTCTGGATTTATTCTTAAATAAGCCTGAGCCCTTTTGTTGTCGAATCAAAATCAAGCGTATGTCAGACAAATCCCTCCACCTTATTTTGACTGACTTTGACCGTCTCTCCCAACTGACTAATGGGAGACAGATGGTTCTACCAAAATGCTTGATCAAGCTGTGGTGGGGGTTCAGTTTACATGTGTAGACTTTTTCCAATTTACAACATAATGATACAATAAAAATTATTTCTTACCAATCTAGAAGAATCTTTTCACAAAGGTTTCAATCTCCAAAAACGATTTCACAGGTTTGTCAGATCAGTGATCGTGTTGCAAACCTTGGTGTGGCTACCTTTAGCTCATATACATATGCAATTTAATGCACTTGTTATATTAAGGGATTAGATAATCTTCCTTTCACCCATTACCTCTTAAAGGATATTGGTCCAAATCAAAATTATGATAAAACAAGAATTTTCTTGTTTTTGGAATGTCATCTTTTCTCAGGATTTTTTATTAATTAGTAGACCACATTTGAGTTAAAATGAATCTGAAGAAAAGGATGAAGGTAAAGATATTTTTCATTGAGTAATATAGACAACTGACGGAATGGACCAATAGGTCAAAGATTTGTATTATTTGTATAATAATCGAGAGAAACTGTGATCTAAGAGATGTTAATAAATCTTTATTGTAAGTGTCACTTTCTTTTCTGTATTCATATGATGTGGAAGCATATTGCAATTTTAAACTGGATTAGATATTAGAGGACAAAAGCTGTTTGCGCAATAATACTCCAGTCATCATTTACTATCAAATCATTCAAATAAGTTAAAATCTTGTTTATTTGGTAGTCAAATAAACCCAATCATTATGGATTTAAAGACATGTTTTTTTATCTTAATATTGGTTGAACTTCTGGAATTTTTGTCATTAACCTTCAAGGTTTTTTCAAAACCGAAAGTTTCAAGTTGTTGTAACACAAAATTTAAATTTGAACATTGACTTCATTAACTCAAGAGCCAGTGAGTCCTGTGTTTCTGGTAACCTGTAAGCCTGTTTCGTTCGTTTTAATTTTATTCAGTCTCATATATCAAGTTGGACACCCATTTGTTGACGACAAAGAGGCAGACCCAAAGTTACCCGATTTATGTCAGTTGATAAGGAGATGAGGAAGGAAAACTTGAGCTAGGGCCAAGAACAGACTGGCTACATTGGCGAACTTTGGTTACATCCTTGTGCGCAAATCAGCGCAATGAAGACTCGATAAATAGATAGATATCACATATTGAGTAATTTGGGCATATTGCTTTGTCTTTTCTGTCCACCTAATATTAGTTCGCTCGTTCAAAAGTCAAGGTGAACACCATTCTGGTCAAAAGACAAATTTTGCTATTAACCCTTTCCCAAACAACAAACTTTCGACTGTCCCAAATCAAAGAGTTTGCAGACAACATTTCAAAATGTGATGAAATTGAAAAATAGTCTGCAACAAAGTAGTCAAATGCCGTATTGTTTGGGAAAGGGTTAATGATAAAATGAAAACCCTTGGACCTAGGTTCTTCAAACCTAAGAGAAATGTAAGACTTCTTCTCTCCCTTTTAGCTTTAGGTCACTAAAAGGTCAAGTTATAGAATTGCTTCTAGAATGAAAAGAAATTAACCCAAGTTCTTAAAACTGCCTAGTGCCCTCTATCTGAATGATTTCTTTACCCAAATCTTTCAAGGTCGTATAATCTAAGATCAATTTCACTTCGCAAAATGTACCCTTCCTCGTACATGAAAATGATGGGACATAGTTTCTTGAAATAATGAAGTTTAAACTTATTCATTTTAGATTGATTGTGACTGAAGCTTGAAGCTTATTTAATTCACTCTGGATGACTGCTTCCTTGATACTACACCAGTACTCGCACCAATTTGTGAGTTAGTCCTGGCAATTTTCACCTCGCCTAATGGAGATTCAAACCTTGGACCCTCGGAACAAGAGGCAGACACTTTACCACTGCTCAACTGTCGCTCACAAAAGAAATTCTTATTATCATGTAGATCTATCTAAATATCTTCAATCTATTCATAGGTCACTTGGACAAAGATTAAGATCACCATCAATCCACAAAAAGTGTTCCTGATAAACATCTTGTCATACAAGGAAATAAAGAAAAAAGAAGGAATGTAGCTTATTATGAGTTTAATCTCACTTTGAATAAATAAATAATTCGTATTTTTACAACAATTTGAAAAAACAATTTCTGTTAAAGTGACCCATTGGAAGGTAACTCTTTGCCATATAAATATCTACATTGTACACCATCAGTACTTCAAAATACATCGTCATCTCGTGGGTTCACTGCAAAACTATAGTCATTGCTTCATAAACGTGAAGCACTTATTATAGTCTTGCACTGAACCCTCGATCTGTAAAGTTTGTTCAGGTGATTTTCTTTGGGTTTTTTACACTTCATTGTGAAAGAATGTGATGGTACATGTGCAGACAAATCACCTTTTCCACTTATAGGCTCCTATGACTTGCTTAAATTAATAGCATAGTAAAAAAAACCTAAACCTTTGCCATAGTAGCGAAAACTATTATGATAAAAGGAGAAATTGCTCGTCACAAGCAATTTCTCTTTTTGTGAAAACGACTTCTCTTCAGTCTTCTTATAAGGTGTGTTAAAACAAGCACATGTATGTCACGTTTATGGAGGGTCGTCATTAAATATGACAGAGTAATAGTCCTCTGTCCTCTGGTATGAAGAAAAAGGTTTTATCTTAACAAAACTTGATACAGTCTGTTTTGATACACGCTTTATCTTTATCTAAAGCTTTAATGAAAGTCCAGAACTGTTAATGGCAATTTTCTCTATGAATGCACATTGAAATTGATGAACATGAGAATGTTGTGACAAATAAACTGTTCCTTGCTGTAATCAATATTTTCCTTTATCTTACATAATACTGTCAATCACTGTCATGTTCACTTCACATTGGAAACAAATTTTACAGACCCAACATTTATTTACTGAACCTGTCTAATAACTCTGCATAGAGGTGTTAGATTCCAAGTTGTTTCCCCCTTCAATCCAGGTCATCATCAGGACTCCAAAGGTCAGAGGTCACATTGGAGGACCGTTTTCCTAAATTCTCTGCTAAATCTTGAATCTTCTCCTCCTTGGTCATCTTGGAATACCTCTCTTCCTCAGCCTTTATGTCAAACAGCTTGTTGGTGGCAGACTGTGGCATGTTGGTTCTCTGCTCTGCAATGAGCTTCTTCATCTCCTCATCCTGGCTCTTACGACTGGTACCCTCCTGTTGTTCCTGTGATGCATGCTGGGTAGAATCCCCCGTGCTGACTTCCTGTATGAGAGATTTGCACTTTTCCATCGTTGGTTCCCTGCTCTCAGCTACAATTGGGGAACCAGGTTCATCATCTTCTGTGTCGCTGTTGTCTGAGTCAGAATCCTCCAACATCTCTATCTTGGGTCGGAACTTATTCTGTAATTCATCAAGTTTATATCAAAACTAAACACGCAATTCATTCATCAGTTTAATTGATTTAAGCATTACGTTATCAGAATCTCAATAATTGTTCACTACTCATTATGGAATGATGGAGGAAGACCACAGATATATAACAGCACATAAGGATTGAAGTACAAAGACCTTGAATGAATCCATCAAAATTTGTCAGCTAGCAGACTGCCTTTCATGAAAATCCAAATCTGTCTGTGTGAGATTCAATGGTACAAGGTAGGTAGACTAGATGGACAAAAAATGGACAGTCAGTCTACGCACAAAGAACTTGTATGTAAATGATCAACTGAATGTAAGTTTTGAAAGAATTGTGAAGATCTGTGAAAAAAACTCACAATGTTTTCATCCTACAAGTAGAATTACTTATTTTTCTATTTCAACACTTGTTACTTATAAATGTTTACTTCAATGTTTCCCTTAAAAAAATTGTACTGTAAAACCTCAATCAATAAGAATGCAAATCAAAATGGAGACACTCAAAATATTATTGAGATAAAAAATGAAATTAATAGTGATGCACAGCTTTTAATTCAATCATTAAAGTTTAGTTAGCTGCCTAATTAAAGAATTTTAAAATCGATTTACTGAGAGCAATAATTATTGGTTAAATTAAACACTAATAAATAGGTCTGTAAGATTGAGAAATATTTACCTCATTTCTACTAGACATTGGCATTTCAATGGTTTCTACAGATTTCTCATCTGAAAAGAATTAGGAGGGGGTTTTCACTACAGCTTATTAATTTCTCACATATAAGTAAGGAAATATTTTATTTTATATACCGTACATGTATACAAACAAAAAATAAAGTTTACAACAAATACAGTAGATAACACCAAGTCCTATTGGCTACCATTTTTTTGAATTGCAGCACAGTTACTACTTATATTTTAGGAGAGACAACTGAACTGCTAGTTGAATCTCATTATATGTGTTTAATGGGTCTCGATTCACAAGGTAGGATTAAATATGTAAGTGGGCTGGTTAGTTCAGCTGGTGGAACTTTCACTCAATTAGACATCCTGCGTGGCTCAGTGGTAAACTCAGAACACGGGGGTACCGGGTTCGATCCCCACCGAGGCCATTTAGTTTCGTGGGAGTGGCCTTTGGCAAGTCACTTAAGGCCCTAGCCTAGTACTAGTGCACCCAGGAAAGCCGTTTCAGAACAAGGAAAATGTAGGAACGGCCCTGACGAAGAGGACCCATATGGGACCTGTGACGGGTAATGACTCTAACCTAACCTAACCATATAATGACGTCACATATGACGACATGAATAGTGGCATGTATGAGAGTTATATGGTAAATGCAGGATATCACAAATGTTTCACAACACTCAGTCAACGGTCTGAAAATGGTACTGGTGACATGATAATATGTAATATATAATATCAGCAACAGTTTGTTATGTTTATGGGAAATATTCCTCTTGTAAATATTACTTGTGTATAACATACTTGTGCTAACACACTTATTCGCAAGTAATGTTTCACTCAGGAAATTATTTCACATAAACAAATCAAGAACTATGTTTGGATCTGTCGTGAAACTACTAACAAAGGATGATTACCGGTAAACAACTTACCTGTCATTTCTGTAATGAAGACTTTGGTGCTATCTGTTTTCGTTTGTTCTGAAAACAAAATAAATCTTTTTTTTATGAAAAGGACATACCAAAATCTTTTCTGTTTCAGTAATATTCATTTATGGCCCAATAAACAACCATTTATTGAGGAATCATGCATGTTTGCTGCATTTATTTTTGTAGTAAATTAAAAAATAAATGCTAATATACTAATAATAATTTCTTTCCCTTACAGTTGCTTTCTTCATTACCATTTTGTAGGAGACAGTTAAAATTTGTTATTTGTTTATTAAGGTAAACTTATCTCTTTCCTTGAAATATAGTCTCTAGAATTTAATGCATCTATATTAGAATCCGCTGTGACTAAAGGAATATCTTGTCCACTTACTGCTTTCAATTTGGATTTGTCAGTATTTTTTTCCCCCTGTTTTTCCCTTCTTTCATTGATGTGCATGGCTCATTTTGGACCATTATCATACATGTTACCATGATTTTCCACCTGCACTAGCTTGCTCAAGGAACTCCATGAATAAAATATGGTGGTGACATTGGTAGTCAAACCTAGCCTAAAGTCCCCTAAACTAACCACTTCATCACTCCAGATCCTCACTAAATACTGTATGATGGAGTTGTTAACCCTAAGAAGGCTGGGTAATTTCCAAGAAATAGCTTTATTGTGTCGTCTGCTTTAGAAAACCTTAAATATCTGCTTAATTTTGATGATGAAAGAGACGCAAACAGGTAAGATCCAGGCCAGCCTCCAAGTAAATTGGCAACTGGGCTGGATCTAACCTATGTGCATAAGCATGAAGTTAGTTCCAGCACTCTTAGGGTTAACATCAAGACAGAAAGTGAGGGGTGATTTCACTCACTGTTAGAAGAGAATATTCCTTCATCTGCTTGCTGTGATTTTGGTTTGACGAGAGGGATTTCTTCTAGGGGACCATTATCCTTTGTTTCTGTTATCTTTATACTGGTTCCCTTCTTCTTTGTGTTGTCTGTGACATCAGATATCGTCAGCCTGGTACCAACTTCCTCTTCTATAAGCTGCTCTGTTACGTCTACATCTTCTAGCTCTGGCATATCCTGTAATTAATTAATTCATAAATTGACGTTTTTCCACATTATTACCCAAATCAAACACATTGTACATAAATGTAAGATGGTTGAAAAGAAAAGTTTTATTATTTGTGATACAGCTTGATGTCAAACAACACAAAAATGGTTTCAGTGATTCTATTTTATTAACTTCCATTTCGCGAAAAACACAGGCCATTTATGGCCGTTGGTGAACCAAGTCCGAACTAGATAACAGGGCATGGCTTCATATCATGTCTAAAGTATGTCTATCAGAAAAGTGAAGGGATTTATAGGCTTCCACAGAACCATTGACTATATGACAAACAGATTATATTACACCATTTAATGAAGACTGCATCAACTAGTCATGTTGATCAGTGTCAAATCATAACTTTCAATTTGAAAAACCCAAATCAAATGCAAGGAAAAGACTACTTGAATATTCTGGTTCATATCTCTGGAAAAAATTACATAAGTATTAGGTCATCAATTTAGCTGTCTAAATTCCTTCAAGGAACAATGTTACCTTGAGATGTATCGGTTTTGAATTGACATAGTTTCAACTGTAAAGTTGAAGATATAATGGTTCTTATAGCCACTTTAAACTATGACAGCAATTATGAGTTTGTTTTATTTGTTTGTTTACATTGCATCTAGTACATATCAGTCATATCAGCAGACTTGCTCATTACCAATGAAAGCCGACCCCAAGTTTAACTGCACATAAAGGCTTGGTCAATCTTGGCTATTCTGTGGATTTTTAAAGACAGTCAAAAGAGTACCTCTCATGGGAATGTATATCTATTTGTACATTTCAAATCATACTGAGAAAGGCTGTTGTGTATTTAACATGGGCTAGATAATAAAGATGTTTTGCCATTGATATCCATTTTGGTAATCATTTGAGTATAGAGAATACAGGTATACACATACATAGAGAGATACAGAACACATACTGAGTTTGGAGTCTTAGTGCCTCATGAATATACATCCATTAACCCTTTACCAAACAATAACGACATTTGACCACTTTGTTGCAGACAACTTTAGAAAACATTGAGGGAAAGGAGAAATTGCTTGTAACAAGCAATTTCTCCTTTTCCCACAATGTTTTCTGCCCTATCAGAAGATCACTTTCCAATTTAATCACATTTTGAAATGTCGTTCAAATTCTTTAAATTTGGGACAGTCGAAAATTTGTTGTTTGGGAAAAGGTTAAAGAGGCCATGTTATATCAAGTTCAACACCCTCATTACTAGGCCATGAAGGCATTACCTTTTCCCCAGCATCCAATTCCCCTTTCTCCTTCTCTAAGGCCACTTCTCGCTTTGTCTTGTAGGTGTTTGAGAGCCAATCAATTGACTCTATGTCCACTTCATCTCCCTCACCCTTATCGTCAAGTTCCTTCTGGAAGCGATTCGCTAGATTGGTAATCCTCTGTTTGCCTAGAGCTGAAAAATAGAACCAGAAAGCATGAAACCCAGTCAGGGCTTTTTATCTTTGAATTGGGAAGAGGCCCAAGGCTGTTGGATTTAGGAAGTTCTATTGCTGACATTGTTGGATTGGTATACCAAAAAGCTAGTACAACTTTGAGTTTTAAGGTAAACAGAAGGATTTTAAAGTATTTTCAAATTAGAAAGGTTCCTTTTATAGGCCCCTGTTATATAACATGAAAAAATCATGCTCGTGGTACCTTAGATGGAAATAACTGAATAAACTTTTCATTGGACAAATAGCATTATCATATAAGCATTTATCTAAACTTCTCCATCTAACATTGTGTTTGTGAACTAATTCAACCTTTCACTATTAGTTCAAGCATAAAAGGCCCAAATGCAGTAAGTTTAATTTCACTTTTTTGCATGCAGTATTTCCAAAACTATACAGTAAAAGCTTTCTTTACCCTTTACTTAAAAACAAATTTTCTACTGTCCCAAATTGAAAGAGTTTGCAGACTACATTTATAAATGTGATGAAATAAAAAATATCTGTCTTACAGGTCTAAAATGCTTTCAAGGTTGTATAGCAAATGATGCCATAGACAGTTCGTCAGGCCTAATGTTATCGTAAATTTTTTCAAAAACATTCACAACCAAGAGAACATGATATTTTAATTAAAATTTTTAATTGTGTGCAAAATCTGATATATGTATACATAACATGTATTGCATTATAAACATAACATGTTATAAAGCAATTTTAACAAATATTTCAACAAAGACATGAATTTACAGAAGAGCTTTACATTCATTTAAAGGTGTATTCAATTGGTTTTCATTGAGCATAATATATATATATACTTTGACAGATTAAAAATAGTTTTCTTGGAAGGATTTGATGATAAAATAACAAATTTATGCATATTTGGCCATGTATGATAGTACTTCTCTATATATTTTGATCTTAGATTTGATTGCTTTAAACAAATTAATAAAAAATGAAATTCATTTTCTACTCGTCTAGAATTACAATTTATGCATGAAACGTGACACTGCATACAACTAAGACTGACAACAGCTTACCCTGAACACTGTCCATGATCTTCTTCCTTTCTTGATCTACCCACCTATCTCTTTCTTCTCTCTCGGCCTCTACGCCTCCCTTAGCCCTGAAAAAACATAATTGTTTGCCAGTTGGGGTTTTACATTGCATCAACAGTTTTTCAGTTAAAAATTACGATACCATAATTAACGTAGGAAAATCTCAACATTGAATGTCCCTGAGGGCAGGTTAACCCTTAACAAAACGCCAAATTTTTGATAAAGTAGAAAACATTGTGGGAAAAGGAGAAATTGCTTGTTAAAAGTGTTTTCCAGAGATGTCTGCAACAAAGTGGTAAAATGTTGTTATCATTTGGTAATGTGTTAAGCCGGGATGAACCATTGGCATTCATATAGTCATCTGGGAGACTACCTCTCATGAAAATCCAAAACTACCAACTTAAACACTCACACCATAATACCTAATTTTAGTGCATCATTTACCTGAAGAAGACTTAAGGAACTAATGTGACAGAAAACATATTCCTTATAAGATCAAAATAACTTTTACCCAATATTAATAGAAAAGGTTGTTTTTTCGTTGATATTTTTTTTTTTCTGTTGATGCTTATCGATTTTTACAAATCCTTTACGAGAAATGAAAACTTTCTAACTCTTTCAAAAGTTTCTTGCATCACATATCATTTAAACCAACTGTTAAAAGTATTCCTGAAAACCTCCCCTTTTGTCAGAGTTTTCTGATTCCATTATCGATAGATTTATTTGAAAATATTTCAATGAAATAATTGGCCTTTCATAAAGCGTCTCAGAATAAAAAGCAAGCTTATATGTTTATTGTATTATCTATGTATATAATGTATCATCTTTTGTCATAATTTAAGTTGATATCAAGATTCCATAATGATGATAGCGTTACTTGATAAAAGTTTCAGATTCTAATGACAATAATCTTTGTTTTCCAGCACCTATAGCAGAAAACTTCAAACAGGCTCTTTTATAGAGAGCTCATTTTGCCACCATGGATTGTACCTTTTCATGCAAACCTGCTTATATAGGTTTTATCCTATCAAAAATTCAATCTATGGACCAATAACAGTGTGCCAAATGATATTTTTTATATCTGTCACTAGATCATCTGTCAGTAATGATTTTTCGTTTTGTTTCCTCTTTTTTCTTTTTTAAAATTCATTTCTTTAAATCCCATATAAAAGAATAGATGGTCAAGGTGTCTTGAGAAGGAAAGGTTATCAGCCTAGACTTTTCCGCCTTTGGCTCACCCAATATTTTACCTATGCCTTGCCCGATAACATTTCCTATACAAGACACCAACTATGTACATTATTATAGTCTTACCATGCCTCAGCACAAGCTCTGTCCTTCGGGAACACAGGCCTGTCATCTAAATACTGTAATCCTGTCTGGAAAACAAGATACGATATTTTTCAAAAATGTTCAGTCAACTTAAAACTTGTTCAAATTGTGAATCATACTTTCATTTCTCTGATTATTGTTTGATTTAGTGTCCCCTTTTCAACTTGTTTTCACTTTTTTGTTCTTTAAACTTGTCTTGATCTTATTTCTCATTTTCACTTTTTCATTCTTTAAACTTGTCTTATGATCTTATTTCTCATTTTCACTTTTTCATCCTTTAAACTTGTTTTATGATCTTATTTCTCATTTTCACTTTTTCATTCTTTAAACTTGTCTTGATCTTATTTCTCATTTTCACTTTTTCATTCTTTAAACTTGTCTTGATCTTATTTCTCATTTTCACTTTTTCATTCTTTAAACTTGTCTTGATCTTATTTATCATTTTCACTTTTTCATCCTTTAAACTTGTTTTATGATCTTATTTCTCATTTTCACTTTTTCATTCTTTAAACTTGTCTTGATATTATTTCTCATTTTCACTTTTTCATTCTTTAAACTTGTCTTGATCTTATTTCTCATTTTCACTATTTCATTCTTTAAACTTGTCGTGATCTTATTTCTCATTTTCACTTTTTCATTCTTTGAACTTGTCTTATGATCTTTATTCTCCTTTTTCAACACAATGTTAGTTTTCCTTTTCTAAATGTTAAGACTTTTTAACTTCCTTTTTTTATTCAATTATCCAAAAATTCAACATATAAATCACTTCTGTAGACTTCTTTTACCAGATTAAAAGCGTGAGCAGACAACAATCAAGGATTAAAAATGTAAGTGTTGAAAATTGCATTTAAGCTACATAAAAATAAACGCAACTTACAAGCTGGACAATCATGTGTTTTCTGTAATTCTTTATTTTACGAATAACTTCATTACCCATCAAACTCAACACTCTCTGAAAAAAAAAAAAAAATACAAAATCATCATATCAAAATCAAAGCTCTTTATGCCTATGAGATAGTTTCCCTGTTTTCTCATTGGTTTTTTTACATTTCATTTATTATTGATCAAGAAACATGCCAAACAATAGGTTTGTATGATTTAGGGTTGCTGGTCCAAATTGAAAGCAATCGCAGATGACCTATGTGAAATTGAAAATTAATACTTTCTTCGTGATCTTAGGAAAAAACCTTTGAGGCATAATTTGACCCACCTTTAATATCATAATAACTACTGTTTCAAATTGCTTTGACCCTTGAAATTGCAATTACACATTATATTCAGCTATGTTTTGGACACATGAATGTGGAATGTGTTTCCTTGCACAAAAAATTAATCGGTCGATTCTCAGACAAGTTGGGATTCGGAGATTTCCTCATCCCTGATAGACACAATATGCAACTAATACCCACCAAGTTTTTCATCCTGACAAAAACATCTACGATGTCAGGGTCATCTATCTTGTTGTGTGAAAGGTCAAGGACACTGAGGTTTTCACACTCTGCCAGATGCTCTATATCCTTGGCTGTACGAAGCTTACAGTGAGTTACCTGCAAGTTGTGTAGGCTTGGAATACACGCTGCCAGAATAGAGAAAAACACATAGATGGAATTTCATTGACTAATAACTTCAAACATATATAGTCATGCAATGCATACATATTTCAAATGAATGTACAACCATTCAACTAAAGTTGCAAAGAAACAAAAAAAAGAGCAAATTTTGTTAATACCTACAATGAATCACTAAAATTTTAAGCAAAGATAAAAAAAAAAGTGTCAATTTGAGGGTGGCAAATTTTGTAAATTGTCAATAGAAATTGCAGTATAATGTCCAAAGCACTAGTTTAGATCATAAGGGTCTGTATTTATCCTGGGGTGGTGTGGGTTAATTCTCAATATTGATCAATACATAGTACAGAGTAGCTCTTTTCATCAAAATTAAGCATATATTTAAGGTTTTGGAAAGCAGATGACAAAAAAACTATTATTAGAAAATTACCTAGCATTCTAAAGGTTAAATCAGGATCAACTTTATAAAGATACATACACAAGTTTTCAATTTTAGAAATCATATTGCTGCTAAGGTTGAGTGTGTCTAGGTGTTGTAATGGATCTAGATTCTCTATCTTTTTGATACAGTTTTGATGGAGGTAGAGACAGCGTAGCTCCGTCTGATTCTCAAGATTCTCAATCTTCGCGATGCCGTTACTCTCCAACCAAAGACACTTCAGTCCTGTGTACTCCTCGAGACTCTCGATCTGGTAAATACCTGAAAAAATATCAGTGAAAAACTGTGTAAATCCTCATTCTAACTTAACTCTCTCATCAAAAACACTTCAGTCAAATATTTTAACTCTTCTTACTCCTCAATTTGCTAAATACCTTGATTAAATAAGTAAATAAGGAGGTAATTGAATATCAAAATTGTGTTATGTATGAATATACAACAAAGTTGAATATAAATACAAATACAAGACTACTGTGAATACATGGAAAAATATCAGGATGTTCTAAATGTGTTTTCTACAAAAATCACTACTATTGACAAAATTGTGAGTTCTCAAATTTAAAAGCAATCAGCAAGTCAAGTTTGGAAATATAATTCATATAGTATGGAAACCAAATTGACAAAAAAAGGAAATGATTGTTTAAGGTGCTTGTTACTAGAGATCATTTTTAATTATTTAAAATGTATACATACAGTGAATTAAAATGCGTTTTAATCCAAAAGCATAACATTTTGAGATCTACCACATAAAGACTGTTAATACTTATATAATATGATAGTTCCTGAATTAATATGCTTTAAATAACTTCTTCTAATTGTGTGTTAATATAACATCAATAAAATAATACTGTTTCAACAGCATATTATTTTGACTTTCAAATGTTCTCTTCTGTGTAAAAGCACCTTTAAAAAAGCAATTTTCACATTTTCTTTCTCATAAACCTTCTGAGGCAGATGTATGAAAACATACAAAGGAATTGAAGGGTTAGAGCAAGTATCTTACCTTTATAGTGTAAATAGAGGACATCATTTAGATTGGGTGTCAGGTAAAGTTGCATATCTTTACAATGCTGGCGAAGGAATTTCTTTGTTAATCTGAAATAGATGTAGATATTTCGATGTTTGTATATGTAGATGCAAAGTTACAAGCCTTTATGAGACAGGTCCCTAACTGTATCAAACCCTCAAACTCCAACAAATAGGTCCCTAACTGTATCAAACCCTCAAACTCCTACAAATAGGTCCCTAACTGTATCACACCCTCAAACTCCTACAAATAGGTTCCTAACTGTATCAAACCCTCAAACTCCAACAAATAGGTCTCTAACTGTATCAAACCCTCAAACTCCAACAAATAGGTTCCTAACTGTATCAAACCCTCAAACTCCAACAAATAGGTCCCTAACTGTATCAAACCCTCAAACTCCAACAAATAGGTCTCTAACTGTATCAAACCCTCAAACTCCAACAAATAGGTTCCTAACTGTATCAAACCCTCAAACTCCAACAAATAGGTTCCTAACTGTATCAAACCCTCAAACTCCAACAAATAGGTCTCTAACTGTATCAAACCCTCAAACTCCAACAAATAGGTTCCTAACTGTATCAAACCCTCAAACTCCAACAAATAGGTCTCTAACTGTATCAAACCCTCAAACTCCAACAAATAGGTTCCTAACTGTATCAAACCCTCAAACTCCAACAAATAGGTTCCTAACTGTATCAAACCCTCAAACTCCAACAAATAGGTCTCTAACTGTATCAAACCCTCAAACTCCAACAAATAGGTTCCTAACTGTATCAAACCCTCAAACTCCAACAAATAGGTCCCTAACTGTATCAAACCCTCAAACTCCAACAAATGTGACGTCAACAACCTGGATAATCACTTTATTTGTGTCTGCATTTGTTTTAATGATCAACAGAAAAGGTATAAGAAGAAAGTTTACTATTACAAACCATATATGTTTAAATTTATTGAACTCTTGAAATCAACGAATAAAAATACACTGTTTAGAGTTGGAAAATATACAAAGGAAGCTTTGTCATTTAAAGAATCATTTGGTTAGGTGTTTTTAAACTCATCCTCATGATACATACCTTTTTTTTCCATACACCATGTGATATATTTGTTTTTAAAGCTACTGTATGTATGTATAATGATGTACTGTAACGAACCGAGCAAATGAACCTCTCAAAGACACAAACACATCCGATCAGTGAAAAACACTGTCATACACTGAGCGGTTGTGTTGTCTATATATATATACCAGCATGTTCTCTCAAACAGTGCATTAGGTTCCTAATTTGCATAAACGTTCAACGAACGTTAAATAACTCCCACTTCCGAGAAGACTCGTCCCGAGTCTTGGCCCTTGGGAAACACGTGGGGAAGGTACCTCCGATAGAAGGAGAAGTCTTTATCCCACCGCTGCCACCAGTTGAAACGCGCCCGAGCGAGGACGCTAAAACAACGACTACTATGCACACAAAATTAAACAAAGAACCAAGGTATATACAGGGCCTTTTCCAGGGCTTCAACGGTTATACAACACTAGGTGCCTCGCTTCAATAATAGGCTTTAAAGTTCTACTTAAATAGGCTAGGCCTCAAAACAACACCAGTTTCAATAGGCCACCAGCTTCAATACGCCACTAGCTTCAAGATGCTAAGTACTGGCGTCAATAAGCTTTATGCTTCAAAAAGCCACAGGTCTCAAAGAGCTAACTTCACTTTACCAACATGACAAGATTGACCCGGGCTACACGACTTCTTTATGCCCCTTAATATCCGTTGTCTATCGCCGGACTGGGCCGACTGGCTTGCTTCACCTCTCTTTTATACCCAACTATTGAAGCACCACCTAGTGTTTCCGAACTACACCGTGTCCTTATGGACATTGCCGTATCAACTACTATTTGATTCCATGAGCGATTGGAGATTGCAGAATGATGATTGAACTAAGGATGTTAATATATATAATGAATCGATAGAGCGGGCGGGCATGTAGCGTACATATACACACATACAATTTAAATCTCGAAACAATCTGATAAAAGCCGTAAATACTAAACAGTTAGTTGAACGAAAGAAGATGTTATCCAAAGGGCGTCGATCAAACAAAGGAAGACAACTTTGTTTGAAGTATAACGTTATAGCTCTACTTTCGCCCACCAAAAAGGTTTGTACAAAACAAGTTTGCTACAGTACTTTGTACAAGTGGTAAAATAAAATTATGTTCTGTTCCTGTTCTGTTCTGTTGAAGTACATAAATATTCATGCAGGATTACTTTGATTATGTTTGTTTTCAGCAATATTGCACAGACAGGGCAGAACTTTGCATGGGATAATGCGACTCTACTCCTGTGTTAAAGCAGCTGTCTGCCATGTTTAGTACCAGATATTGTTAATCATTTCAAGAAATCATCCAGATTATCACTAGATGTCTAGAACAGGATTTTTCTTTTCATACCAAAGAACCTTCTCAAAGAGAACCATGTATTATTTCAGATTCTATTTTCCCTTTCCATGTTTTTTGTATCATGTGAAGCAAACCTTATAAACAGACCTTTGATAGAAGTGAAGTTGTCATAGCTAGTATGTAAAGAAAGGATCCATTTCATTTACCTGAAATATTTATTTTCCTTTTCTTCATCTTTTTTCTCAATTTGTTTAGAGTCTTCTTTTTGTACTTGTACAGAGCCAACTTCACCTTTCTTCAGAGTTTCCGAGTCCCTGTCTCCGCTCCCCTCCAGTGGGGGCATCTCATCATTCCCTGAAAATGTATGCTTTACATCAATGACTTTTCATATCTATTTAATTGGGTTGAAAGTTGCATTGAATTTATATCAGTTACAGTTTTATATTGCAATGTCAAGTTGATTGTTAAAAGAAGAAGACCCAAGGTAAACCTGGCAGAGTCAACCTAGGTAAAAGCACTGTTCCTTTAGTCAGCCGACTAGGGCTGGGACGGGTACCCCAATACCTGATTTCAGGCTGGGTACAGGCCACTACTTGGGAAGCAAATCACTGCCTGTTATCCGACGTTATTTTTACCTGGATGTGTAAATAAGCACTTGTTGATGAGTGAATCAGAAACTAGCAATCAATTATCCACAAAATATTTCTCAACATGAGCACAAATTCGTCTTAGGCACTATACTCTTCAATTTGAAGGCTGCTTGTCAGCTATCCAAACTCAACATTTTTTTGTTCTGATCGTCGTAGTAAGTCACAAGTGCCGAGAACCATTACTCAGGGCAATCTACATTTGAACTGTAATCTAAAGGAGGGAAAATTTATGGATCTAAGGGAGGTTATATCTGCTTGGTTACCCGTGGGAAATATCCCCTCTGGTACACGAGTAGTAAATTGCTACCCTTTCCGGCTCTCCAGGCAACCAGTTACCGCTTTGAAATCAATATTTACCAATGCAAAGATATGAATTCATTGGGTGAGCCTTTCACCGTATTCACCGTATTTGTTTTACATCAATTGTGAAGGAAGCTTAAAGCTTGTTCAAAGCCACTCTCGATGACTGCTTCCTGGATACTAAACCAATAATCACGCCGGTTTTGTGGGTTAGTCTAGGCAATTTTCACCCCACCTAACAAGGATTCAAACCCAGGATCCTTGGCACAAGAGCCTGACGCTCTACCCCTGCACAAATGTCGCCGTGGTCAGAATTCACTTCTCTGACCACTAGGCCACATCACAGGGTCAATACTATGAGTGAATCATCCTTGCTCTTGATACTTAATAAGACACAAACACATCTGACCAGTGAAAAACACTGTCGTACACTGAGTGGTTGTGATGTCTATATATATACAAGCATGTTCTCGCAAACAATGCATTAGGTCCCTATTTTGCATAAACATTCAACAAACGTAACACAACTCCCAATTCCAAGAAGACTCGTCCCAAGTCTTGGCCCTTGGGATATACGCTTTGGAAACACAGCTACAATCAGGAGTTATGTAAAATTGCTTACTATTGTCAGTAGTTTCTGGATCCTTCTCATCAACAACTTTAATATGGACTTTCTTCTCAACCCTGTCAAGTCGGGTATCAGCAGGAGGGGCTGAGACTTGAGGCTCCTCTATTATTTCTTCTATCAAAGGCATATTGATAATCTGATAATAAATATATGAGACAAAATGTATTCAATTCTCTCTTGTTATTTGCTTGCTTTTTTCACGGATATATGTTTAATGTTATGAAAAATTATATTTTCTTATCTAATTATCTATTCTATCTATTTTTCTACATTTTTTTTTATAATTTCTCTTTTACTCAAACAAACATTTTTTCCGAATATCAAATTATCACCAGGCACTATTTCCTCTAACATTCCCTTTCTAAAACGGAGTATCAACATTTCAAATAGGCATGGCATATTCTAGAGAATTCTAGCGATGTTTTGCCCACCAATTCCCTACATTACAAGTCTCTGGGACGCTACAAAACCCAACCAAAGTAGCGTTGCATAATTTGCTTAGAGAAAGTTATCCAATTTAATTCATTCTTTTAAAAATTGAAATACAATACAGTCAAATCAATTAAATCAGTTAAACACACCTTTCACCGATTTCTACCAGAGGTTTGTGTACAACTGAGTGAAGTAGCGTGTATCGGCTTGTGAATAAACACACAGGTTGTTGTAGTTGGATGTAAACAACAAAGATGGCGTCGTAGCAACATCAGAGAACTTTCAAGGGAATTAACTCTCTTACAGGTGCTCGGTAGCCTGGGGCCTGGCCCGTTCGTATACCGCGAACTAGGTGCGGGTATGCATGGGCCAGGTGTCCTTTTCATCAAATGTTAGCTAAGAGCTAATATTCAGAACAATATATATATATATATATTGTTCTGAATGAAATAAAATCTTTCAAAATCATAGAAAAATGCAATCTGAACACATTGGGTTTATCCAATGAAAACACGTCAACCCTTCCATACACATTGAACTACTTAAAGTGCACGCTTAGAAAATGTGTTATACGCCAGATGCCGATTTACCCGAAAAATTGTAACCCTACACTTATATCCGAGTAGCCTGGAGTCCTGGCCCATGCTAACCCGCATTAGTTCGCGGTATACGAACGGGCCAGGACCCCAGGCTAATATCCGAGGGGTATTTCACAGCTCACGGAAATACCCGAGTAGTTCCGATTGAGAAAAATAGCCGCCATTCTGTGACGTAATCGCACTTAAGAGAGCCCCGGACCTCTCTTAGACTTAAGAGCGTATTTCGCTCGTAACTTCTAAGAGCAAAAATTGATGAAAAGCGACTGAGAGAGAAAATATGACTTTAGAGCGAATTCGCACTTTAAATAGACCGTTGATGAAACGGGCCCATGGCCTCCAGGCTAGGTGCTCGGGCGCAATCTGAACACACCGGGTTTATCCAATGAAAACACGTGTATTTCACCAATAGGGCGTCATCCTTATTATTTCAGAGGTGTTTTCGTTGGATAAATCCGATGTGTTCAGATTGATTTCACAGCTCACGGAAATACCCGAGTAGTTCCGATTGGCTCAGGCGATCTGAACTCATCGGGTTTATCCAATGAAATCGCATCGTTTTTCAGCTCACGGAAATACCCGATTAATTCCGATTGGCTCGGTACATACGTGTGTGTGTGTGTGTGTGTGTGTGTGTGTGTGTGGGTGTTAGTGGGATAAGGGAAAGCAAAAATGATGGACCCATACAGGCTTTAAACTTTGCTATGTGTACACGCATATGTGGCTCCCCCCTCTGTAGTCAAGATAATTCGACGAGAAGTTTACCTTTAATGGTCTGATGGGGGCAATTTAATGGAGAAATTGAAGAATTCAAAGATATCTCAATATTTCCCAATCGCGTCAAATTATTTTGACCTTTCCTCAAGCATATGTAATCTTCCATTTTGTGTGGGAAAAAAAAAATCTGAAAACAACGATTTATTTATCATTTCAAAATTGATAATAACCAATCAACAATTTAAAATGTCCGAAATGGTAGTTTCATTTATGGAATAATTGGTTGAAAGATAACCAAAAGAATTCGTACAACACCGGAAAAGCAATTATGTATCGGTAGCTCTAAGTTGGTTACCTTTTCGTATTTTATATTTGAATGTAAATATAAGTCAGAGAATCATATTTGTTTTTGCTTTACGAGGGAAAAGGTGGGAGCAATACTTACCATTGATCTGTGAACAATACGTAGGACGACACACCTGGATACGCAATACCTTAACCCCTTACCAAACGCCAAATTTTCGACTGTCACAACACAAATTGGAAGAGTTTGCAGACAACATTTCAAATTGTAATGAAATTGGAAAATATTCTTCTAGGGGGGTGGGGGATAGAAACATTGTGGGAAAAGGAAAAATTTCTCTCCTTTTTCCGCAATGTTCTCCAGAGCCGTCTGCAACAAACGGAACAAATATCGGTATTGTGTGGTGATTGGTTCATACCTTGGTCTTCGGGTTAAAGGCAATACAATCTGTAATTCCCACCTCTGTACATAGTCTTCTTAGTATTGTAACTTGGGTATGCGTGGATCTGGTGTTTTATTTCCTACCACTCCAATGTTTGTCAAGTTTACAGTTAAACTCATTTATGTCCTTAGCATTAACAACCTAATCGGGTAAAGTGTTTCAGTTGTTTACAACTTGTTGCCCGAACGAAAACCTACGAATGTTCAATCTGTTTCTCCTTTTTTGTGAGCCTCAACTCAAACATGTCTATGTGTTAATAATGAAGTTTAAGAAGGAGAACTCTTCTCTAAATTCAAATATACACCAAAAAAAATGTCAATTTCTAGCGTGATGGGGAGGGCAGTCCGTGCGTATTTAGCCCGCACTGGGGATACATGTATAGTCTACGCACGGGCCGGCACCCCGGGCTAGAGATTTTCTTTACTGAGACATCATTCGTTCGGAGCGTAAGGGAACTTTTCTCTGGTACATGATTGCAAGAGAGTAATGGGTATATTCCTTTAACCCTTACAGTGCTGGAACCGACTGCGTGCTTATGCAAACTGGTTAGATCCAGGCCAGCCGCCATGTAAATTGGCGACTGGCCTGTGATCTAACCTGTTTGCTACTTTGAGTATCTTTCCTCAACAAAATTATGCAGATGTTTTAAGTTTTGGAAAGCAGACGACATCAAAACGTATTTTTTTGAAAATTACCCAGCATTCTATGGGTTAAAAGATATTCGCACTGGTGCATCCATAAGTCTTTGTTTGACCGCAAATTGCGTATCTGATTGTGTCCTTTGATAAAACCCTTTTTTCCATATAAAGCACACATTAACACACATGTAACCGACAACTACAGAAACCACTGTTGTTAACACGAGAAACTGTTCGCAACAAGTACTTCAATCCACCCATTTGTCATCAAGCGCGTAGCCAGGCATACCCCAATACGCAATGGCATATAATTGGCTGGAGAAAATGAAAATATAAAGTGGAAGAAAATGCAACAAAAATAGAAACCTAAAGGGGTACGGTTTTGTGACAGTGAAAAAGCTAAATAGCGTGTCTCAAAAGTCCATGTATCTTTCTAATTCAAACAAACCACTTATAGATGCATCCATGACAAATGCCAGCTTCGATGTTTTACGTCTTACAACTTTTGATGGTAAGAGTAGCCTAATCTAGTCTATCTATAGCCAGTTAGCTCTACATTGCGGCGATGTAAACCTATTAATATATTTCGTAAACATTTTTACCCCGCAGAATTCTTAAATGACGGAATAGGCCACGAGCGATGTTCCACAATATCTTGATATTTCTATAGATTTTGGTACCACGACAAATTCACTGAGGGCAATAAGAAAGTTGCTCTTTTAAGTGCAAAATGGCACTATGTATATTAATACAAGGTTCGTCACAGGTAAGTCAACATCAAATGCTGATGATCATGTTGAACGCAAATGATTGTAATTGAATTTGAAGTCTATTCAACTTGACTAACTGTTAGACAATATGCATGTTTTGTTACTTCAAAGAGGCATTTCGTTTCGGACAATCCTTGCCTAAGACAAAAGTTATTTTTTTGCAACGCTATGTCACAAATCAATATAGATATTGGTCCTTTTACACAAAAGTGTATACGTGTTTAAATCTGCTTCTTCTTTATTATCTTCAAACTATACTGTATGCCAAACCTACTAACATTAGAAGCATATGACGAAGGAAATTGGTGTAATTAGCCAGTAATTCTAACTTACCTAGTTGGATTACCTACGCTCGATGCAAACAATGAATGTTATATATTTTGTGTGACCCTTTCACTCATGTTTATCATAAACAAATATGAAAACTATACATAATTTCATCGTAAATTCACCAAAACATCTAGACAGAATAGAAATTGAAATGGTCGAAATAATTTCGCAAGGCTATTCCTGTCAAATCGAAGCGATTTTATTTTATTGAAATATTTTTTTTTATATTTCAAAGGTTCTTGAAACTATCTGTTAACTTGATATTATTGAGGTGAATTGAAATAAAAAAGAAAATCAGACTGAAGTCGTATTGTAAATGCGAAGTTTTCGATTTGACTGACCATGCCGCACTGCATTCATTATTTTATGGGTTTATCAACCTTCGTAATATGATCGTTTACAAACTTTCGAAGGCGAATCAATGGAATCTCGCTAATAAATGTACCAAATCGTAAAAAAATTGTCAAAAATCAAATACTTTATTAGGCTGAACCAAAAGTTAACGCCCTTCCTAAAATAGATCAAGTTAAGATTTTAGGACGAAAAATTGAACTTGAAAAGTTGTGGCAATCGTATATGCCGCTCTAAAATATGCATTAAAAGTACACAAAGAATTTTGCTGTCTTTTTTGTCAAAATATTTTTGGAGAACTCTACAACCTAACCAAAATTCGCCACAATGTTCTGGCAGCAACACTTTCGGATTAAGGCGAACAATATCTACCTGCCCTTTATGGACCACCTGAGTGTTGAGCTGATCGCCAGACTATGGCAGGGCAACTGAGCGCTTTAGACGCAATTTCTACTCCATATTAAGGCACATAAAACCGTCAAGGGAATAGTATTAGACATGTATACTGATTCGAAAATAATATTGTTTACCGCACCCTCTAAGAGTATAGAGGCATACAATTTGAAGATACTAATTCAGCATTAATAATATGCACTTTACAGTCGAATATTCCCATTGAAATTGCTGTCAGTACACCTCAAAGTATCGCAGGATGTTTACGAGATACTATTTGATAATATTTCTGGGAGCCTAGTCATATTAGACTGCATCGCAATGTGTTTCGGCTAATTTCAAAATACAGAAAAAATATTTTTATCTAATGACTTCGATATCTACATGCATTAACACAGCTGGTGAACGCTCTGCCGCACTACCGCGGTGCTGACGACGAAATTTGTTGCTCAACTTCCGGTTTAGCGATTTTAGGGTAGGTTTTTGCTATTTTCCTACATTTTCAGACAAGTAATCGAAAATCTAAAAACATGATTCAAACCTTATTGAATCCAACCGCCTATGGGTAAAGTTTGTTTCAGTTTTAAACTCGAGGAATTGGCCAATATATCGTAATTTTCCTCGTCGATGCAATGCAGAATTGCAATTCGAAAGTTTGCAACCGCACCACCAGGTAAACATTATTATATTCTATTCAAACAAACCTAAAGTGCAGCAGATTTTAACACCTGGTAGTTTTGAGTAATATCATTGATCAGACTATCAAATTAGCTGACATAAAATGGCAAATTGCATGATATTTTACTGGTTTTGCGAACGGGGTATCGGAAGAATGTATTTTCGCGTTCTTCGGCGAGGAAAAATTACGAAATCTCAGCAAATTCCACGAGTTCAAAACTGAAACTTTACCTATAGGCGGTTAGTTACAATAAGGGTTGACTCATGTTTTTGGATGTTTGATTATTCGTCTTAAATTACATAAAAAATCAAAAATCTATCCTAAAATCGCTAAACCGGAAGTTGTGCAACCGATTTCGTCGTCAGCACCGCAGTAGTGCGGCAGATGCGTTCACCAGGCGTGATTAAGTTGCTTTAAAAGATAGAGTGACGATGGTATATACAATACATGTACATTGGAGCGCTGTTGAACTTATCGATAATCAAAATGCATCAAGGATGGTTAAATTCTAAAAAGGCTATCTCAAAGATTGAAATTTTAATATTTTTACAATAGAATGTCTTCCATAAATAAAATGACCTATCGAGTTATAGGAAACTGGATTGATGTTATACATCTCATCTCTTATCATAAACGTCTAGTTGCAATAAGACCCATTTGTGTTGCAGATCTATTAAGCGTTGAAACGGTTAGTTTTGTATACAACAATCTTTTACTTCTGAAATAATTGACTGGCAGTGTCTTGGATCAATATTATTGATTTGATTGTCCGAGAGCAATACAAGTACTATTCATAAACCATATATTTTCTAAAATCTGTACGGAAGGTCTTTATGCTTATTTCACGAAAACAACAGATAAAAAATCTACATGTTTTTGTTCAAGTGTTTACTTACAATAGCATTTACAATAAAGGCATTGTCAGTTGTAGTATATCCATATCTAAAACCAAGCTGTGATGCATCAAGTCTTTCAAACGCCTCGAAGAGAAAGTATCTAGTTTATTTAAAATGATAATGTCAATTTTGCTTAAAGGCACATCAAAGAAGAGGAGTACAAATAAATTACTGAAAAAGTATATGGAGCTCTTTTATTATATTCATAAAAGTCATGAGAATTAGTTGAGGAATGCATTGAGACCCTTTTGAATAGGCTCATTTGAAATAAGTTATGTTGTGCTTGAAATATAGTTGTTTCCAATTGAACCTGTTTATCAACAACCTGTTTGTTTACATATTCAAAATAACAAATTCTCATTGGTCAGTTCAAAAATGTGTGTATCAACTGTCAAGCTCAGTGATGAAGAATCAGGGAATCTGAGTTATAAAACTCGCTAATCTGGGTTATTTCTGGGTTACTTTCACATTTAAGTTGTGCTGATGGTGTTTTCTGGGGATAACTATTTGAATATGTCCAAAAGTTTACCAAATAACAGAGTTTGATATAGCATTAATCTCCTTTAATGTGCCTTTAAAACGTTGATTAATGATATACCCTTGAACTTTTTGGGACATTTATGCTACCTTTCTTATGGACAGTGACGTTGACGGATTTTATTTCATTGTGCAAGGAATTCTCCCGTATAGAATAAACGCTTAAAGAGAATACGGGCGAAAAAGTACAACGGAACACTTCCTACCAATAAACCACCATAGCATTACATTACACCATTTAAAATTGGCTCTTATATATGCATAATTTAAAGAATTAAATGATCCGAGTTCAACTTTGTTTTCAACCGGACGAAGACATTTTGAATTTTAACGAGAAATATCTAAATGGTGAATTACAAGAAATGTTTGAGGAATCGAATATACCTATTACAGGGGACGAAATTTTAAAGGCCTGTAGAGATTTGAAATGTGGTAAATCAGGTGGACCTGTTGCACTTATAAACGAATTCTTTAAACAAGGTAATAATGATATGTTAGTATACATAGAAAAACTATTTAATATTATTTTAGACACAGGTATTTTTCCTGAAAGATGGTAAGAATGACATATTGTTCCGATACATAAAAAGGGGACATAAATGATGTAGGGAATTACAGAGGAATAACGTTATTTAGTACATTAGGAAAACTTTTTACTAGAATTCTTAACACGAGATTAAATAGTTGGGCGGATAACTATAAGGTATATGTTGAAGCCCAAGCTCGTTTACACAACAAATAAGTACGGTTGATAACATTTTTATTCTGCATAATGTTATATTGCACACTCTAAGCGAAAATAAACAGTTTTATGTTTCCTTCATACATTAAAAAAAAACTTTTGATTTTGTTGTGAGTGATATCCCTTGGTTCAAATTACTGAAATATGGTGTGAGAGCCAAAATCCTTAATGTCTCAAAGTCAATATATTGCAACTTGAAATCGAAGGTTAAGCATAACGTGCAATTAAGCGAGCCACTCACATGTACACTTGGGCTTGCCCAAGGTGGATCAGTTTCGCGATTTTTGGTTGCCATGTATGTAGATGACTTAAAAGAAACCTTTCTCTTGAATGGTTTGAATGGAATAAATGTTGATCTATTAAAATTATGTGTGTTGTTGTACTGTGATGATATTGTCCTTTTAGCGAATAATGAGAAAGATTTACAGAAAGATCTGAATATTTTATACGGCTTTTGTCTAAATTTGGAAACAGTTAATGTTGAAAAATAAAAAAAAAATGGTAAAAAAAGAGGTAGACTTAAAAGAAACATGAGATTTACATACCATACTATTGACATTGAAATGGTTTATTTAGGAAAAGTATTTTAATGCAGTGGCTCTTTTAAAGAAACTCACTCTGCATTAGCAGGTCAGGCATTAAAAGCTATTTTCAAGCTTAAAACATTTCTTTATGAATTCACTAACATCTCTATAAAACATACTATGGACTGATTTGATAAGCTTGTTTTACAAATTTTAACATACGAAAGACAAGTGTGGGGTTTCTCAAGGGCAGAAAACCTAGAAAGGGTATATTTCAAATTTCTAAAACAACTGATAGTTGTAAGACAGCAAACACAGAACAATTTTATTATGGCGACATTGGTAGAACAGATTTAAAAAGGTTTAGATTTATTTGAATCATCCAGTATTTGTTAAAGTTAGTTCACTACAAGCACATAAAATACACTAAGTGTGTCTATGATATGATGTTTCATGACTTAGACAGGTTTCCATACAGACAATGTTGGTTATTTAAAGTGAAAAACATGTTGCAGTCACTTGGATTCAATAATGTTTGGTAACAACAGTTTTGGAAATAAAAATCACTTTCTTTACATATTTAAACAAAGAATAAATTATCATTTAATATTGCAATGTCAAGAAGAAATTACTAACTCGTCAAGAGCAGATTCTAATAAGTTACATTCGGAATTTGGATTCCATAGTTTTTTAATTTATGTTAATATAAGAAAATATAGACATGCATTATGTCAACTAAGAACAACCTCCCATAGGCTGGAGATAGAATCAGGAAGCTGACACAAACCAACGCCAATACCACGGAACGATCGCAAATATTCATCTTGTAATACTTTAGAAGGCTAATTTCATTTTATCCTCGAATGTCCTCTCTACCATCATATCAGAAAATTGCTTTTTGTATTGACCATGTATGAACCAGAACCGTGCTAAATGTTGTAGCTTTCATTTTATAAAATACTACAGGCAATACATTACTTGTGTTTTCATATTGATAGTGACTACCTTAAAGCCATACTTGCGCTCATTTCCACTTAAATTGTGAAAGTTATAGAATAATTGAAAAATTACTTTAAAGTACTTTAAATTCCCTTTTACAGAGGAATTGAGACTGTAACACGTTCACATGATGCTTGTAAAAGAGTGAATACTATAAGATTTGTTTACAATTAGCTATAAAACTAGGTCAACTGAGAAACGTTGGGAACCAATAAAACCCAAGTAATTCTCTTTTTTGAAGGTTCACTTTGTTAATATTGGAAAAGAATGACAGTATTTTTATGTGTTTCACATGATTTTTCTAACCAGGTGATCGCCACTCATTAATCTGAGTGCTACTTGCTATTTTAGATGTTACTAGAATGTAAACAATGATGTTAAATTGGTGGGCACCAAATCTTTAAAAATAGCACGTTAGAAATAGAAAATAAAAAGTTTAAGCATTATCTTGTCATAATCCTATGGCTTTTAGCTATATTTCAACATAACATATTCTATCCTAATTTATAACTCATATTACCAAGTTAGCAGTTGTTCTGAACGCTAGTATGCTTTTAAATGCCATTTTGATATATTGCAACTATATACTGATGGGTCTGTGGCCTTATGTATCAATAAAGTATCTATCTTTTCTCGACATTGGACCCAGTATGATAATTTGAAGGAGTGTATCCTATATTATGAAACCCCGGCATATAACATATTTCCACAGGGTCCACATTAAGTAGTTCCATGTATATGGAAGTGTTGGACATCCTTTTAAATTATTTTTATTGGTATCTCATAAGTAATGGCGAAATGATAAGTTGTGACATATAAAGATGTGTCCTTCATCAAAATAAACAACTTTTCAGATTTCACATTTAAGATCTATTTTTGAAAACGATAGTAAAGTGATGTCATTCTCGCAGAAATCAATATGGCGGCATCCATATTATTTCATAGGCGTTTTTAATGGATAAACCCGATGTGTTCAGATTGCCCTTTATTATAAAACACACTTCACAGTAGTCTATGGCTGCGCATAGTTTAATGCAGGTGAAGACAACCGCGTAGAGAACAACCAATTCATCTTATTAAATGTTGGACTAAAGTAATGTTAAAAACAAACAAGTACTTTGAAATAACGATATATTGCTTTTGCATCTCACTCAATTGCTTTCCCATTGATTGCATCATGTATTTATGGAGGTAGCTTAGGCCTTGTGGTAAGAGGACTCAAGGTCATATTTCACCTCTCCATGTTGGTTCAAAATGCTGGGAACCGTTTATTAGATTCTTGTAAGAGAAGTCTCCCTGTTGACATGCGGAACATTGATGATTCTTCACCACCCCTCATGGATTGTTCGGCATGGCGGTATCTCCCATCGGCTATGAGCATGGCATCGCACCATAACATTTATAATGATTGACGCAATGTAAAACCAAAATTTATTAACAAACAAAATCATTTTACTTTATGGAGGGGTTTCAACATTGCATGTTGATTGTGACACCATGTGTTTTCATAGGATCGTTTTACAGATCATCTGAGACAAATGCAACATCATTCATAGTTAAGTTAATGTCATGTGTCTATAACGATGTTTGATCTCACAAAGATAAATTGTTAGTTGTCAAATATAACTAAAGTAGTTCATATGCTCAATGTATTATATCAAGCCACATATGCGTTTCTGAAAATTTTCGGTTTTCATGAAACTTTTTAATAAATAAAAGAGTAAGAATAATAGTGTGTTTCAGACAGAAAAAAATAAAATGCAAAAAACAATTGACTGTGAACACTTTTATTACATTTTCACCGAAATATATTACAGCAAAACAGGCCAGGAAGTTCTTTAACCCTGAACAAGCGTCTGGAGGCTGAAATGAGTAATGTAAGTTATAAAGTTATGACAATGTGAAAACGAGAAAGGCTCCATTCTCTCAAATCAAACAACAATGTGAAGAGCCCTAGTTTATTCATACTAATATTTCACTTTCTCAATAGCTGAATCGACTGCAGAATCAAACTTTTATTACAATGCTGTTGGAGGTTCGAACACTAGAAGTTGCAAAACTTAGTTTGAAATTTAATGATCTCACCAAGAAGTGAGTGATGCATTTCTTATTGCGCAAAAAGAATACATGCACTCACATTAAGTAAGGAAATACTAGAGTTGTGAATCAATTTACTAACATTCCCGGTGTAACATAAATAGTGTTTTTGTGGGTGTTTAACTCCTATGAAAATAATTCATTTTAAAACTTACTACTGGCAAGCTGGTCCACAAAGGCTTCCAAAGAGAGCTCCACCTGGAATGGTAGCCAACACCGAAGGACAACCTAACTCACAGGCTGCCTCAGAGGTATCGGATCCAAGTGCATCTTGTAACTTGTGAGCCAGTGATTCAACTAGAATAAATGTTTGTAGAGTTATCAATAAAGACAATCCAAGATGTTCAGCAACAAACTACTTAGTAGCGATTTGGGTTCTTCGCGTGTATTGAAAGTGATTGAAAGAACCCGCTTTGGCAATTGTAACTGCCAAGCACTGTTTAAGTAATTAAAACAATAGTAACGGTAAAGCTATGAAAATCTTATAACAATTTTATTCAAACTTGATGTGAAAATTGGATGTTGTAGTAAAAATATCGATAAACAATGTGAAAATGACCATCTGTATGCTCACTTGATCATGAAGAGGAAAACTCAAGGCAAAATGTAAAAAGAGTAAGATATGGTAATGATCATTATATGTGGTAATAAAACAAAGCTGAGTAATCTATAATAAAGGAATTAAGTAGTTATTTTCTTTGTCGTTGTCATTAGTATTGTTAACTTGTTCTTTCAAAACAAAATTAGAATATTTTGATTAACAACGTAATTTAATACTTTGAATTCCGCAATACGATACTATGCAAAGACCTGAGGTATTGTGCCGAGTGACTTTAATTGAAGCGACCTACCGACATTGAAAATGCTTTGAAGTGCTTATAAAAACATAAACTTCAGACATGGATACCGAAATCAATGTAATAGATAAATAGAAAGATGTACCTGTAACTTTTCCGAAGATGAATCTCTCTTCAATGCTGGCGCACCAGACAATTGGCAAAAGGACGAGGATGGCCAACAGGACTCTCATAGTGGAAAGCTGTAAATAAGTGTTAAGAAAAGTGTAATATAATACTTTTTATGTGTCGAACAGTATAACGATTAACGGTAAATTTTTAACATCCTGTATTATGATCTTTTCGAAAACAAAATGAAATAAAGTTTCATAGTTGATAGTTTTGTCTATTTGTTTACTTGGAAGCTATTCTGAAACAAACGTATACACTGCATCCGAATTTAAATACATTGAATATAGATATGAAAGTTCGAATTAATACTTTATGTTTCGTGTTTGAAATTCATTTGTTTCGGGACTGGTCATCGGATATAACAAAACTTTTAATCGGGCTTAGCCGCATATTTAAAAGAAACTTGACGCGATATAAAACATATATAAACATTCCTTGCTTGCACATGTCTGTCAGAGGAGACATGTGAAAACACTGTTTACAAACATGCCATTACTTATGAAAATATTGTGGTTGGATAATATTTTGCTAATTAATTGTTTTATCTTCTTTTTTATCAACATGATATGTTACACTTGTATTGATTCAAAATGTGTTTTCAAACTTTATTTGGAACAAAAGTTGACTTTAAATAAAAGTCTTACCTTCAGGTCTTCGGAACAGCTTGCTGTAAAGAACTAAGGATTGGGACTCCATATTTATACACCTACATCGCTGTCACGTGATTGGTATTACGCGGCTGCGTGGTGTTTCAAAGATAACTAAATCTAGGTGAAGTCAACGGACTCAATTGTTATCAATAAGGTCATAAATAAGTAGGCCATGATCTTGAAGAAAAGTTCTCTTCTGGCCGGAAGGTCATTGAATTCATGAAATTGAATCTCAACCTTAAAAGTCATTCTCAAACGTGCTCTCGAGTATAAGATGTTAACAATTCGAGCACATCAAAATGGAAAGAATCTTTATCAAATATCTCCCCAAATAATTCATTAGTTTAAGCTTGCCAAACTGTATGTTTTATTCGATATGACATTTGGATATATAGTAAAACATTACGCATGTAACAAATATTCGAATAAAAGCTGTGCGAATATAGGTCCTCTCCTCAAGACTCGGTACATTCAGCAAATATCTTTGCGTACTATTACATTTATCGTAAAACGGTTTATAAATCGGTGAAAAGAGACAATAAGACACTTAGAAAACAGAACTGTAATTGAAGTGTCAAACTGGTATTTTTCTCAATATATCTTTAGTAATTTACATAAAGTTAAGCTTTGGAGTTGTGGATGCGGAAAAATGTTTATGATTGGGACATGTATGAGACAGTATACGTCATATGTTATCTATTTTAAAAAGCGTTTGTTATCTGAAAAACAGGCAGAATAGAACAACAACACCATTTACGTTCTAAAAGGATTTCAATTGTCAATGGCGTACAAAAAGACTCTAATTTTTAAAAGAACCTAGACTTTCTCTTATTTGTTATGATCGTGACTTTGAAATAAAAGCAGTGTTGTCTGGATTCATCTTAACCGCATTTATAAAGTGGCGACTGAACGAATCTTTATTTTGTTTTGTTTAAACATAAATGTTGACTGTTTAAACATAAATGTTGACTGCTTCAACCGCATTTATAACGTCAGTTCGAAACAATGGTGATATTTCTTCTCTTGCCCTAAAGTAAATTGTGTTTGTGATCTCTCTGGTCGTATCTAAAAATTATAAAATGGTTCTGAATGTCTTGTTTCTTCAGTTAAGAATGTCTCTCCAATAGTAGGAGGGACATTCATGCATTTCGATATATACTTGAGAAACACGCAACTATTAGGAGTTCATGTTGTCTGAGTCTGTGGCAAAATGATTATTTTCGAACAGGGAATGTTGGTGAAGGCAGTCCATGTTGATGGGATAAAGGTATTATGAAGTTTAGGTTAAGGCCGATAACATTGTTGTATAAAATTGGTCAATTTATGATTCCACCTTCTCTGATTAAAGAATTCTCGATTACATTCCTTCCATAGATCTCTGCAAATAATAGTACGAGTTTAGAACAATATGTAACATCATGTAACCATGTAGGAGCCTTCATTGGAAAATGATTTAAGGGTTCTACGTGGCTCGGTAATTCAGGTGGCTGACTTGTAAATGGCTCGTCCAAGGTTCGTTCCCACCCGTGGTGCTGGTTTCTTTGAAGTGTATTTTAGTGAGAAACCTCGAAGGTTAAAGTATAGTACCGGTTATATAATGACAGAGTGTTGACACGGAGTTGAACCCTATAGACTTTAAACACAAACAAGTTTAACTTTGAGGTTTTGTTTATAGATCTTCCTTCATTACATCCCAATATTTCAAGGTACGTCTTGTGAAGGAAGATTAATGATTTGCAATGACATGCAGCAAAATTATAGTTGCATGAAACTGATTCTTAAATATAGCTTTGGTATGATTTGTATGATAACAACACAACCCATTAAGAGAGATGATTATCTATAGATGTCTGTAATTGTCATCTTATGGACCTGTAGAGTGTGATAGATAGTAAGGCTTGTAATATTTACACGAGGCATTACAAGAGATTCAGATTTAGTGGTTTTGGATTGCAGTTTTCGTGTCGAAGCTAAAATTGGAAAAAAGAACTAATTAAACAACTTTCACAGCCGACCAACTATTCCCAATCTCTTTCATGGTAAACAATTTTAGTATACTATTCCGGAGACATTATGTTTTGCTAACATCCTCCTTTTTAATGAAACGATTTGAATGTTTCATATTACCAAAACTGTGAAAAAGATTTATAACTTAAGAAATGAGACGTTTACTGTGAGCCTGTTGTAACGTTGAGAAATGACAGCGATTTGACTGAACAGATGCGATCAAGTTTTGTGAAAGATCTTTGTTTGGTTTGTGGCATTGTTGATAGCGGCGGTATAATAACATTGCTTCCAATTGATATTGCCTTGCTCATGTACTCCCAACGAGCCAAGAGTCTCATTATAGACAGGCGACGAATCACATTGGAGGCTGGAATGGTGAAACTTTCGTTAATGGAATATGCAACTGATGGTAATCCTATATAACTCTTGACCGATATGTATTTATGATACATGGCCTTGTAATACGTTTCTGAGTTACCAATTAGTATCACTGTATAAACCAACTGCACCAGAAAACATACAAACACATATAACATATCAATATAGAATCCCAATAAGAAATGCTAGTTTTGGGACTAAAAACGATACCTGATTGTTAAATGAGTTTCAAGGAAGTCGCTATATACACCCTTTGTTTTCACCTACGTCATACTTACCCACAATTCATTACGCTTAATCCCTTATCAGCCATTTTAATGCCCTAGAAGACGACAGATGTAAAGGGCGTAAAGAGCGATTGCTGGTTAGAATGGGTGTTTTTCTTCAATTTAACGATCATTAAGTCATTGTTTGGATTGACAGCGCATTTTCTTTATTGAATATGATTCATTTTATAAGAATATCCATTTAAAAATATAAAGTGGTGACTTAACGCGTGAAGAAGCAGGGATTTACTGTCCTAGAAGACGACAGATGTAACGGGCGTGAAGAGCGATCGCTGGTGAGAATTGGTTTTTTCTTCAAATAAACGGTCCATAAGTTATTGTTTGGATTAACTGTGCATTTTCTTTATTATATAGGTTTTATATTAAAAGAATATCCATTTGAAAAAATAAATTAGTGACTAAACGTGTGAATTTGCAAGGTTTTGTCAATGTGTCCATATGACAGGAACGGCTTGAAATTGGGACGATTTTCCTTGAAATAAACGATTCTAAAGTCAATGTTATATTGACAGTGCATTTTCTTTATTGAATATGTTTCATAGATAACAGAGATTTGCAACTCCTTCTTTACATATAGCCGGTTTCTGCGAACTCTCGCATGACGCGTTCTTTAGCGAGACCTTTCGAGATATGTCTATTGACGCCATTTTCAACTAAACGCGAAATAGGCAACACACATATTAGCGTGTTTTATGTTATAATTGAATTATCTTTTTACCGAATTAACTATATTATATTGTTGGAAAGTTTCTCCATCCAAGAAGACCGTTCAGCAAGCGATTATCAAAGAAAAAATATGACAAATTGCAACAAACTTGATTCCATTGTTCGCAATTTCGTGGTTGGTTGCGAAAAACGTGATAATTGAGTTGTTTTGGATTCAAAATGTTCTTAAAGAGGGTTTTTCAAACATATCCAATTTAAGTCCATTTTAAAGATGGGTTTATTTTCCTACATTTCCAAATTTTCAGTTTGATATTCTTTGTCGTTAAGACGTTATTGCGTACTAAATATGTCCCATTTACGACCCTAATGAGTTCAACAATCTTGATTTCCAACCAAAATATAACAGTTGTAGCAAGTAAAACTAAAAAACTAGGCACTGGATCATATCATACTTGGCATTTTTCTGAAGTGTTCTTTTTGTTTCATGGTTGCCCGCATTTTTTATATTAATCTTCGCTTCCATAACGGATTTATACCAGGTTTACCTAACCACACAAGCATGATCATGATTTCGGCCATTTTATTTTCAACCAAAATATTCCATACTTGTACAAAGTAAAATGTTTTAATAGAGGTCTTTTCAAACATTTCTAATTTATGTCCATATTATTGTGATAATACGAATATGTTGATATCCAAATTTTCAGTTTGATATTTTTTTTTCATTTAGAAGTTATTGTGTATTAAATATGCCCCATTTACTACCTTAATTAATTCAGCCATCTCGATTTCCAACCAAAAATTTCCAAAGTTGTAGCAAGTAAAACTTAAAAACTATGCACTGTTTTATGGTTGCCCTCATTTTTAAAGTAATCTTCGCTTCCATAACGAAGTTGTACCAGGTTTACTTAACCACACAAGCTTGATCATGATTTCGGCCATTTAATTTTCAACCAAAATATTTCATATTTGTACAAAGTGAAATGTTTTTTATGGAGGTTTATTCAAATATTTCTAATTTATGTCCATTTTATTGGGATAATATGATTTTCTACATTTCCAAATTTTCAGTTTGATATTCTTTGTCATTTAGAACTTGTTGCGTACTAATTATGTCCCATTTACTACCTTAATGAGTTCAGCCATCTTGATTTCAAACCAAAAATTTCCAAAGTTGTAGCAAGTAAAACTACAAAACTATACACTGGATCATATCATACTTGACATTTTCCTGAAGTGTTATTTTTGTTTTATGGTTACCCGCTTTTTTTATGGTGAGTGTCGTGTTTATAACAAAGTTATACCAGGTTTACTTTACCACACAAACATACTCATGTTTTCAGCCATTTAATTTTCAACCCAAATCTTTCATTTTTGTATCAATTAAAACTTAAACTGTGAGAGTTTGATTTTATCAAACGTGTTATTACTGAAAACGTCTGAATGAGTTTCAATTTATCCCGTATTAGAATGCTGACTAAGTTCTATAGTTACCCGTTTTCAAAGTGATATTCCTATAATTCCTATACAAGAATAAGAAAATCCATTCAATTAATGGACAAAAGATAATGGATAGATTTTCTTTATCATAAACAACACGATATTTCCTTTTTCGTCATATTTCTTCCGCTGGCAAATATGTCAAGTGAAATGTGTCATTTGAAGAACGAAGGGTGATAGAGTCAATCACGGTAGTGGACAATACAGGATATGATTGTAAATTGCAACCCCATAGAATATGTAGTTTGATGTCATAAAACCTTTTGATGCTAGGGCGATTATACTTGTAGGTGTGTGTGGCGCTTACCCTGACACCTCATTCAAATCTAATGAGCTAAAGCTCCCGAAAACGAAACAGGGATGATTTGTTCTGTTTAAAGCGTCTATCTCGGTTTTAAAGTTGTGTGCTTTGACTTAATTTCTCGTTGAGACATCATAATAAAAATGAAGGTGCAAGACACACTTTTTGCTTAGCTTAACATGAAAAAAGCTCACATTTATTTTTTCTACAATCATTTCGGTCAGCAGCATGATAAGTCCGGACACTTACATGTTTTAAGAATAATTACGTTGTTATTGATTTGTAATCAATATTAGAGGAATCTGCGGTAGAAGGTATATTGAAAAACTTTGCACGTCAGTTTTTTCTTACGTTTCCTTTCGTAAACTAAAACCACTTTTACAAAAATTCTCATCACATGCATTTTAACATCATAAAATACATTTCATTTTCTTGAATTGAAACATTGGGCTTGAAATAATGTCATTATGAAAAAAGTTTTTTTTTTCTTTACAAAATTAGCACTGTCAACAGTTTTACGACACAATAAATGAAATGAAGTGAAGTTTATATATTGATAAAAACTAGCATGTCTTAGTTGAAAGTTCGTGTTTTGGTTATTTACTGCAACCAAATAGAGTCACTTGATGAATGATTTATTACAAAATATTATTCAAACCTTTGCTTGAAAGACATTGCCGTTATAAGAACAATTGCATGGTAATCAAGTCTGTCTTTTAAAAAGGAGGCCTACTGAAATGTTTTGTTTTGTTTTTAACATAATATCAATTTAAAAAAATGAAAATGAAACAAAATATCCAGAGGCTGGCTCAGATAACCAATCAGATAACCAAGACATAGCTATTTTACTGTAATAAAGAAGTATCAATTTCGCTTGACATCTCCCGTGGCAACGGATAAACAGGTACGCACTTTCCTTATCTCGCAGAACCTTGCGGCACGCGAGAGTTTGGCGATAATTCGGGATTTGCCAATCTCTGTTATCTTTATCTCTTAAATAACCTTTTGAAAAAATAATCAAATTACTAAACGCGTGAATTTGCAAGGATTTGTGTTAATGTGTTCGTTTGAAAGGATCGGCCTGAAATTTGGACCATATTCCTTAAAACAGCTTTTTTATAAATATGTGTTGGAAAAAAAAAACATGGGTACTTTTTCGTCAATGATCGTGTATTAGCATTAAGTTATTAATTGAACAGTAAACCAGAGACGTAGATCGAAATAAACGAATTGTCTTTAGTTTGAACCGTACATCGTACAACTATTAACTGTCAAATTCACCCTGCATTGTTTTATCAAGGCATGATATGAAACGGGAGAAGATCATATAATGCAAACAGAACAAACCGTATAAACCCAACTTACTTGTGATACGAAGGTTATCCTTTAACCCACATTTCCACCACAAGTCCAAATTAAAAAGTTTCGTTCCTCATAAAGTATTTTCAAGACTAAACACCAGCACCTTCAAAAAGTGTTTGTAAGAATCATCCGACAACTTCCCAACCTTCATTAACAGGTCTATGATTTCGAAAATGATTCCGATATCGTCTTACAAAATCAACTGTAATTAACAACTTAAAAATTGCTATTCATTTTCACTTTTCATTTGTGTGCGTGTTCTCTCGTGTAAGTGGCATTGACATTTTGCGTAATAAATTCTCGAACAAGGTTAATCTTTAAAGCCAAAAACAAAAAAATCATCATAGTTTATTTTACTAACAACCTTGAATAAACATATTTGAACCTATTTTTGCGATTGTGCAATTTAAAAGTAATTCTGACAAAGTTTGATTTTGAGGTTAAACGTTTTTTCTTTGAAAACATAGAGTTAATACCGTTTGGGTGAATACTGATTATCATATACTTATTTTAGTGTCAAACTATTCTTACAGAAAAGAGAACATGTTTACTTCTTTGAATATCATTATTTGTAGTTTCTATTAAAACACAAGTATCAGACGTAACCTACATTGAGAGATATAAATGTCCATACACCTTATCAATCCAAACATCCTGTGAAAGTTTGGTTGTGATTGGTTATATCTTAACCAAGTTCCAAGTTCCAACATTTATTCTCCCAAGTATAAACATATATACAGTAAGGGGAAATGGCTAACCAATACAATTGGCAAGGTGCATAGTACATTTCCAATAAACAATTTTATAACAAATCACAAAAGTTTAAATGCATAATGACAATTATAGTGTTTGATGTCAAATAGAACATCTAAGTCAGTTTAACAAAAAAACAACCACAAATAGATACAAAAATAAAATAGAATGAATAACTTTCATTCGATTAAATGCTGTTAGATTCTAAATAAGATGGCATTTTTAAGTGCATACAAAAAACAAAAGAGATGAAATTTAAATGGTGTTGGCATAATTTGACTACTGAAATTTGCGTAATATCACCGATAAAAACTTGCAGAGTTGCTTTAACTTTTGTATATCATTTGATTGTAACATCATCTTAAAGCGTGCACTTGTATCAACAGTTTGGGAAAATGACAAAATTTTTAACCTTTCGTTATTGAAGAAGGGACAAGCGAGTAAATAATGTGATTCGGTGCCAATTTCATTAAGAGAACAAAGTGGGCATTTGCGGTTTTGGAATAATGTTCCGTCATAACGACCCGTTTCAACTGGCATTCGATGATTAGCAGTTCGAAATTTAAATAGGATTATTTGTTCTCTTGGAGGTAATATTTTTAAATAGTTCTCAAAAAGATGTTCTTCTTTGAAAGTTTTGTATATTCTTCCTTTATTTGATTGTATAAGTTGTGCATTCCATGACTGTTTAAATTGGTCAATAAGTATTTGTTTTAATTGTTTATGCATGGAAGGGTTATTGTGGAGTGGCTGTGAAATCCAGATGTCACTCCTACCACATGAATCTAAAATTTCCTTAACTTTCTTAATCCATTTATAATCTACATTTTGGTTATACATAAATTGATAAATTTGAAAGGATAATTTTCGATTATTTCCGATAATGAGGCGATTCCAAAATGATAACATGCGTGTTTTTATAAGAATATCAATAGGATACCGTCCTAATTCTCCGTACAACATGTATAACGGTGTGCTTTTTCTAGCAGAAGTAATTTTACGTAAAAAGTCTTTGTGGACGGTTTCTAACATATCCGTGTTTTCAAAACCAAATATCTCCGAGCCATAGAGAAGAATAGGAAGCACAGTATTGTCAAATAATTTAAGAGAGAGATCAACAGGTAAGTCTACATATTGAATTTTTGTGAGAAGTAAAAACATTGCCTTCTTTGCCTGTTGTACAAGATATTTCCTGGCTTCCAAAAATGAGCCGGTACGTGAAAAAGTAAGACCAAGGTAGTGGTAAGTATTTGTGATTTCAATGGTCTGATCACCCAGGACGAACTCATTGTTAACATTTCTAGAACCAAATACAATAACCTTTGTTTTAGCAATATTAACTTTTAGCTTCCATGTAACACAATAGTTATGAAATGAGTGTAAACAAGTTTGGAAGTCCTGGGCATTATCTGATACAATAATAGTGTCATCGGCGTAAAGTAAAGCTAAGAGTTTAAGCCAGCAAGATGCATCATGAGGATTTACTAGTTTTACACCGATAACTCCAGAATCTTCCAAATATGATTGAAGGTCATTAATATATAAGGAGGATAAAACGGGTGAAAGATTTTCGCCTTGTCTTACTCCAATATCAGATGAGAAGAAATCTGATATAGACCCATTGTGTTTAACACATGACTTGATGTTTTGGTACATATTATATATTATTTTGAATACCTTGCCATCTACAACATTCAGGAGTTTTTGCCAAAGCCCTATTCGCCAAACCTTATCGAAGGCTTGAGTAAAATCTATATATGCACAGTATAGCTTTTTCTTTTGTTTCTTTAAAATCTCAATCAATGAATAAAGTGTAAAAATATGATCAGAACAACAGTAACGTTTTCGAAAACCTGCTTGGTTTTCAGAAATAACGTTATTTGTTTCTAGAAAATTAGTTAATCTTAGGTTTATTACAGCAGTGAACAGTTTACCAAGACAACTTAAAATTGTTATAGGTCTATAATTACTCGGATTAGATGGGTCTCCTTTGTTTTTATATATTGGGATAATAAAACCCTTGGACCAAGAATCGGGAATAAACCCATATTCCAAAATAATATTAAACAGATTTTTATAAATTGGTAACATAATAGTTTTAGTTGATTTTATATATTCATTAATTATGTTATCAGAAGGGCTTGATGCCTTTGCGTTATTAAGATTTTTAATACAACTATCTATTTCTGCATCCGTTATTGGAGCATCAAGACTGTCGTTGTTGAATGTTTCTCTATTTATAGAAAAATCATCGACTTCATCCGTTTCATTGCAATTTATAGTTTTAAAATGTGTGAAAAACTCATCTATTGTAGGAACTGTCGTTTCGTGGCTTTTGGGCTTGATATTTTTTAAGAAGTTCCAATACTGTTTCGGGTTTTTAGAATTTAGATTTCTCAACTTCTCAGCGTTTTTAAACTTATATTCGTTTATATAAAAATTCATTGTTCGTTTATATTGTTTACTTGCATGCTTTAAATTGATTTTATTTGTATTTGTTTTATGATCACTATACACCCTTTTTGCTCTGTGATAATTACTTCTTGCTTGTTTACATTTTCTACCAAACCATGGCTTATGATTATGTACATTTCTAGAGGCTCTGTGAAATGTGTTGCTTGGGAATGTTTTAAAGGCTGCATTTTCAAAGAGAGACTGTATTTCTTTAGTAATAGTGTTGACTGTATTCATTGAGTGAGGTGAAGTGCACATTAATGAGTTTATGGATAATGCATGGTTGTTGTCGATATTATTTAAGAATGTGGATGCTGAACCTTGAGTCCATTTTGGTTTGGTCGAGGCGAGATTATCAATCGGTGCACTGTCGAATTCATCATTGTTTGAACATGATTGCATCACTAATTTAAGGTCCAGTGCAGAATGCCCATCTGAAAACAATGGGTCGGTTTCGCAGACATCAAATGTTTTAATGAGTGCAAAGACGTAAGGCGAAGCAATTGCGTAATCGATTGTTGATGTGTCTCGGAAAGTAAAATTACCAATATTGCCATCTGATCCACATCGGCCATTAAGAATAAACAAATTATTGTTACGACAGAGGTCAATAATACGAGAACCGTGTGTGTTGGTAGACGAGTCTTTGTTTGCTCTTTCTAAAGGGATCGACGACTGGCGTAAAAGTAATTCACTGTATTGAGAGGCATCCGAATCATCGTAAATATAAAACGCGTCATTTAAAAATGGGTCAAATTCTACATAATCAGAAATACTGGACGTTCGTGCATTCATATCACCCATGAGTAAGAAGTACTTGTATGTACTTGCATAAGTCATTAATTCCTGTTCAAAAGTACTCATTTCATCATCATTAAAAAAGCGTGAACCTTCGGGCGGTAAATACACTGCCCCAAGAAACAAGTTCTCGCCAAGTTTTGTATATGATCTATCGATTGTCAACCAAAGAACATAGTCATGATTTGAATCAATTGTTTGAACAAACTTAAACAAACTTTGGCGCACATATACGCCAATACCCCCTGATTTACGGGTGTAGTTCTGAGCTCTGTGTTTTGGTAAAAATACATATCCATCAATATCAACAATGTCAGTCGAATCTGTTTTTGTTTCAAATAGACATATTATATCGAACGATTTGACGAACTCAATGAAGTCAGGATAGTTTAAACGGTGTTTTAAGCCACAAACATTTAAAGAGCACATTTTCAAGTCAGTCAAATTCGACACACTGTCTGTACTGTTCAGTTCAGTTGCATTTCCCGGTCTGTCCTAAGCATCGTTGATAGGTTCGGTATCTAACATTTGATTAGTTTGTGTTTGTGTATTTGTGTCCCATGGGCGCCTTATTTCGGGATAGGGTTCAGCACTTACAGATGCCTGTCTTAGGGGAGCACATCCGCGTCTTCTGTAAGCCATGCGTCGGGTAGGCGATCTCGATTCGTGATGACGCGACCCCTTTGATGATACGGCGGTCGATGTTTTCGTAGGTAGCCGTTTGGGTGACTGCTGCGAATTGTTGATACTAGCACGTGCATCTCGATGTTCCGGTTGGGATACACAATGATCGTGCACGTGAGCTGTGTGAACCACTGGGTTAGCGGAAGGCACGTGAGATGTGGGATGCTCGTGACGTACTTGATGAGTTGAGTTGTTGGCCTTCACCTTGGTTGGAGCAATTCGATGACCTGTCATTATTTCGTCCCAGTAAGGAAAATTATTGCGCACAATTTGACCATCCTTCACTATTTTAGCCGGGTACACCAAGCTCACTTTACTTGAAGGATTTCTTTGTTTAAGGTCTTTGAACTCGGCCCACAGGCTTTTCCTTGCTTCAACAATCTCCTTTGGGTAGTCACGGTTTATGCTGTATGTCGAACCTTTGAGTTTACGAGCAGACGATATAATTAGCTCTACATCTTGGTAATCTCGGAAAGCTACAATAATAGCACGGGTTTTTCCATGCCGATACCTGCCAAGACGGTGTGACCTGTCAATTACAATTTCCTTTGATATTCCAAGCCTTTGATTAACAAAAGTCTGTATGATCATCATACAGTTTTCTTGTCTATCCTCTGGGATACCAAGGAACAATAGATTATGTCGGCGGCTGCGTGCTTCAAGGTCCATAGATTTGTACTCTAATAAAAGCAATCGTGAATCAAAGTCGTCCAACCTATTGTCTAAACATTCGACAGTATCGTGCATTTTTAAACATGTATCCAACTTGGTTTCAATATGAGACATTCTAGTGTTATTCGTCACATTATTTATCGTAACCTCTTTATATAGGGCTGCTAGTTTTTCATCCATAGTCAACGACTTAAAATCATTAATGTCAACGCTTCCATCTGAACTAATTTTCTGACGTTTTCGCTGATTTACAACGTTTGTCTCGGATGAGAAAACACTTTCTTGCAGCGTTGTATAAGTCTGGGATTCACGGACTTCTTGGCTTTCGTAACAGTCGCCATCTTGAATATTTACTTTATCAGTTTGTTGTGAAATTTGACTTTGGTCTAGTGACATAATTTAAGTTTATAAACTGTCAAAATGACAATTGATGTACAAACTAGATGTTTACTTACATATAAACACTAAAATAGTCCTTTGTTATCACTTTATAACTTAGTTCACAATTTTATTCACAACACAGTGTTAAAACCCGTTTGTACACCTTGACCTTGACCTTGACCTTGACAATGGATATTTTAGCAAGATTTAATTGCCGCACATTGAAAGTGTGAGATTTGCCGCGAATTATTTGATGTCGGGAATAACAGGAAGTGTCTGACACGTTAATAAACAACTTAGATAGTTAAGAGATTAACACCAGATACATGGGGTGCAGCTTGTACACAAAGGAATAAATCACCCGCTGGGCAAATAGTAAAGTTAATTCAAACTGGGGCTTGATTGGGCAGAGATTACAGATTAATCAATAGACTGGCTCGAGATGACATTTTTCTCTGAGCAAAGCGCACAATTCCTTAATGCTACTTCTTTAAAAATTGAACATGTTTCACTAAAACAATGTCTTACACTCCAACAAAAATCGGCACTAAAACATTTGTGTAAATTCCTTAGAGAGATAATGAAATGTTTGTATAGTGCTGTTTTTCCAACACCACCAAATTGCTCCTAATGAAAGGGAAAAAAACTTATAACGTTGTTGTTCATTCTTTCCCCCCTTCCTCCTATTAATTTTATTTTTCTCCATTTTTTTCTAATTTTTTGAATATTTACTATTTACTATGATTATTGTATTATATGCACGCTCATAATTTAATGGTCGTTACATAATGTGTCTTTATAACATGAAACGATTCTATGAGGAAAACGTAATCACCTTTTTTGAATGATCTGTATTTCAGATAAATTCTCTTATACTTACCATTGATTAAATACTCATAATGTGAATCTGCAACATCGCAGGCTGAAACTTTCATATGACATACTTTCCCCTCTTATTACATTTAACAGCATATCAGTAAATATCCCGCATGGATATGTATATATTCCATGCGTGATATTTACTATATTTACCGGTAATATGTTTTGCATTTTTTTTTCTTTACTCATTTTCTTTCTCCTATCTGTAAAATGTTTTGAGTACTGCGCTTTTATTATCAGGATTATTGTAATAATGTACACTCATTAATACATTGATATTTCAAAAAGTGCCTTTATAACATGGAATGATACTTCGAAGAAAGCTTTTATCACCTTTACTAAATGTTCTGTATTTTAGATAAATTCTCTTATAATTACCATCAAGTAAACACGCTTAAAGTGAATCTGCAACATCGAAGTGTTTTGAGGTTCATGATTTTCATTCTGTTGTTTCACATGCGCCCATTTCGTTACTTATCAAAACAAACTCTTTACCAACAACTGACTGTCTTAGTTCCTTTGATAAAATTGTGTGGGGTGATGAGCGTTCTCACGAGTTTAAGGAAGCTGTTGATTCTCATGTTTTATCACTTGATAGAATTACTAATCTAATCATTTCAGGCGATGTTGAAATCAATTTAGGCATTGAAAGCATATCAAAGTGTCTTTTTGACACAGGATTTTCTCTATTGGTTAGAACGATTAATGCAAATAAGAGTAAGATATTTAAAAGTATATGGTTTAATAGGCAGTGTTTTGCTGCAAGGAAAGAATATCGCATCGCTAATAGAAGATATCGTGTAACGAAAGGGGTACAGACAATTCCCCACTAGGACAATAACCCACTAGGACAATAACCCACAGGACAATTACCCACTGGACAATTACCCACCGGACAATACCCCACATTTGTGTCAAATAGGACAATTCCCCACTGGTAAAATGAAATCGTCATAAAACATTTGTTTTCAAGAATCTGAATTAAAGAAGTATTAAAATATATTTTCAAACCATTATCTTCAACTTACACATGAAAATATATTTATATTACAATAGCCAAACAAATAACACATGGTTGAAAAAAAGATCAAAAGATTGGTCCATTCACAAATCTTTTTGTAATGAGAATGAAGACAATTCCCCACTTTTAATAAATAATAGCAATGAAATATATCTTATGATATGTTCATGAATCTTTCCTATTGAGGCAATGAATTAAAACTAATCAAAAATCAGTGACCATGGATTTAAGCATATTATTTGTGCATAATGTAAATGTAGAAAAGAATGAATTGCAATTCAATTATCCTTTCAATAATTATCAACCCATTTATTGATTTAGGCAATTGAAAACAGATTTATTGATGAATTCATATTTTGGTAAGCTTTTTAATTTTGGATTTGGATTGAATAAACGATTGCTTTGCTCCACACCTTTAATCATCCTTTAGCTTCACCTTGCTAATGAGGTCTTTAATTGATATTTGATATATCAATAATGTACATGTTTTTCAGTCTGTGATAGATTTTCACATCTTAATTCTTCATTTCTTGTTTTTTTTAAATTGTTTGATCATCCATATGCTTCCTTATATTTCATCCCCTTAGACCCCACATTCCACCTACTTGAAACATGTAAGCATTTAAAAATCAATATCATAATAATTCACAAAGAGTCTTTTAATTAGAATCTTCAATATTTGCAAAGTAAAGAATTTCATATTATGTTAACATTTTGAATCAACAGTCCAATTAATTGGTCATTTATATAAACTTGACTTTTGCAACACTACTGATTATAAATTGTTTCATGCATTCTGTACAATTCTTTTATCAGTATATATTTTTGAAGACAAAAAAGGAACAATGCTTCAAATCTCTATTTTGATAATTTTCCGCTCTTATTTTCATTGATAATTATAACAGATTACGTAAATAACGCAAAATCTACATTATAAATGAATAAACATAATTTATTTGAATATATGTTTTATATCAAATAGTGGGTAATTGTCCCAGTGGGCAATTGGCCTAGTGGGTAATCGTCCTAGTGGGTAATTGTCCTGTGGGTAATTGTCCTAGTGGGGAATCGTCCTAGTGGGGTATTGTCCTACACCCGTAACGAAATCCCGTTTCAATGCGAGCATTCTTTTAACTAAAAAACGTTTTTATAACTCGACCAAGAGACGAGCATTTGCCTCATACTCCTTGAGCTTTAGGAATAAGATGACACGTTTAGCAAAGTCAAATCCTAAAGAGTATTGGAATGAAATTAATAAAACTAGAAAAAAGGAACATGAGAAAAGCAGCATATCTAACTTAGAATTTTTGAATTATTTTAAGGAAACTTTTTCAGGTGAAAATATATTTTCTGACCTTCATACAGAAAATGAGAGCAATATTTCATATATTGATATTCTTGATCGAAATTTCGAAACAAGGAAAGTTGTTTTTGCAATAGAGTCATTGAAGCGAGGCAAAAGTGGAGGTAGCGATTAATTGCTGCCAGAAATGTTTTTAGAATGTAAACACTCGCTCTCACCTATACTTTGTAAACTTTTTAATCATATGTATAGCAACAGTGTGTATCCCTCAAATTGGTCTTCAGGAGTAATTGTCCCTGTTCCAAAGAAGGGAGATAAGTCTGATGTAAATAATTATAGAGGGATAACGCTTACTAGTATATTTTCGAAGACTTTATCTAGATTTTATCTATCATGTTAGAAACCCGTCTTAGAGATTAGGTCGAGAGCAATCAATTGATGACAGACTTTCAATTTGGTTTTAGAAGTGGTAAAAGCACAATCGATTATGTTTTCATACTTAATCCAATCATTCAAAAAGTACTTAATACAGAAAAGAAAAAGCTTTATTTTGTATTTATTGATTTTAGAAAAGCTTTTGATAGTGTTTATCGAAATGGATTGTGGTTCAAATTGATGCAACTTGGAACATCTACGAAAATTGTTAATATGTTAAAACCCATGTACAAAGATGTAAAAGCTAGTGTTAGACATCAAGGGGATATTAGTGAAAACTTTTTGAGCTTGAGCGGTCTCAAGCAAGGGGAGCCGATGTCACCTCTTCTATATATTTTGTTTATTAATGATATGTATGAGAGTATCATGTCTAATACAAATGACTATTTTACTTTAGATGATCTCAAACTAATTTTATTACTTTTTGCTAATGATGCTGCACTTTTTTTCATATTCAAAAGAAGGATTACAACTTCTTTTAGATAATCTTAAAACTTATTGCGATCGATGGGGTCTAACAGTAAATACAGATAAAACAGTAGTAATGGTTTGTCAAAAGGGGCGCCCAAGTCCGGATCCAGAACTATTATATGATGGATTAAAACTTAAAAATGTAACTAATTTTACTTATCTAGGTGTCACACTATCTTACAATGGCAAATACTTCATTACGCAGAAGAAACTGTCTGAACAGGCCTCTAAGGCACTATTCGCACTATATACAACACTTAATCAACTGTCTCTTAATATTTCAGAGAGACTTCAATTGTTTGACTCTCTAGTTTTACCAATCATGACGTACGGGCTAATGTTTGGGGTTTTCACAAAGCTGATGATGTCGAAAAAATATATTTAAAGCTTTTGAAACAGATACTTTGTGTAAGAAAGCAAACACCCACCGCATCTGTTTACGGTGAATTTGGAAGATGCCCCCTTCAAGTTTTACGAAAAAATTCAATTATTAAGTACTGGATCCGGATAAATAAATCCCCGACTTCCCTAATGTACAAAATATTTTATATGAAAGATAATGGCGTCTATGTTAATTACTTGTATAAAGAAATTGTTAAATTGCTTGACTCATTTGGTTTAAGTTATATGTATAATAACACTGTACCTAATATAGATGTCAAAGTCATAGACCTTCGTACTAAAGATGTGTTCATTCAAAATCGGTTCTCAGATCTAGAAGGTTCTCGGAAGCTTCGATGCTACGCATCTTTCAAAACTACTTTTGTGTTGGAAGAATATCTTAATGGTATCAGTCAAGAAAAACATAGAATAGCACTTTCTTGGTTAAGATGTTATTCTCATCATTTGGAGATAGAGTCAGGAAGGTATAATGATACTCCTATAGAGAATAGGATCTGTAAAATGTGTCAGCAGAGCGCTATAGAAACAGAGTACCATTTTACACTTGTTTGTCCTTTTTATCGTAATTTCAGAACGCAACTGATACCAAAGTTTCATCATACATGGCCTACTTATGACAAATTCAAACTATTGTTAAACAACCAAAAGAAGAAAATTGTATGAAACTTAAGTAAGTTTATATATCTAGCGAGTCGAGTTCGGGAAACTGAAATTACCCAGCTTTAACAATGTTAATTTATTACTAATATGAATGGTTAATTGTCTTTTTATATATGTATACCCATACATAAACACATTTATTAATAGCATTCTCACACTTTTCTCCTTAAGGAATGATATTAATGTAAAAGTGTAAAAAAATACTATGTTCAAAAATACTTTACTGTATTGTTTTTTTGTTTGTTTTTTTAATTTATGGTGTTTGTCATTATGATATGTTTATATGTAAGCAACAACTTGTATAAGTTATGCTAATAAACTTTTGAACTTGAATTTGTTAAACTTTGACATGGCGTACTTTCCTCTCTGGTTATATTCAACAGCATTGCATTACATATCACGCTGTAGAGAAATATCTCTTTCATTCGTGATGTTTACTACATTTGCTGTCTAGAGCCCGAACAGAGTTGTACCTGGAAATGTGACCTATTTATGGTAAGCGGCTCGAGTCTTCCCCCTCCTTGATTGAATGAAGTTTATAATTGTATGTTAGTTTTTCTTGACATTTCCCCATGTTGTATTCTGTAAATACATGGGTGTAATAAAAGATATGTTTTGTTCTGTTCTGTGTTCTTATTTCTAAGGCTTCTTATCTCTACATGACTACTCTCCTCTATCCGACTTCTAGTACCCGGGTGGTTGAAATGGCTGCCATTGCAGACGCTCATGGCTGTGATATCATATGAAAACGAAGGCTAGCATCACAGCATACTGATGAAAAAAACACGTTATGAATCAAATTCATAATCCGACAATTCCGGAAAGATAAGGAATTGTTAAAAGGGTTTAACATTATCTTAAAGAGGATTGTAGTTGTATAAGAAAGAGGCGAATAGTCATTGTTATAGGGCATAAAACTAGTACGAAGGTGGCGCAAATATTCATTGCTTGTTAGTTTACTCAAAGTACAAGGGTTTCAAATGCGATTGGAGGCTTTGGGGATAGAGCTGTTTCATTGGATTTCGTTTGACAAATAACAGACGCATCGTCATATTCAAACGAATGCACAATGAAGTTGCGAATAATCAGTCCGAATTCTGTCATCCTTATGACCCTCATCCCGTGGATTTAAATAACGATACTGCTCCTTGAATTCCTTTAAGGTATAGTCTCCAATTCGATGGACTGCCGATGGTTTTACCGGATTTGATAAAGCCTTAAAGAGCAGCTAAGCCTTTGTTATGTCTCCATCCCTAATTGGGTAGGTATTGCAATGTTTTTAAATACTGTCAAAACAATGAATTGACTGAATTAATCAAAACCTTAACCCTAATAGTGCTGGAACCAACTTCATGCTTATGCAGACAGGTTAGATCCATGCAAGCTACCAAGTAAATTGTCAGCTTGCCTGTGATCTAACCTGTTTGCGACTTTGATTGGCTTTACTCAACAAGATTAAGCAGATATTTAACCCTTTACGGTATATAGCGCCGTTCGCCGCCTTATTGATTACCGTATAAAACCCTTTTCGCCGTTATACCTATTAACGTATAAAACCTATTTTGACGTTCTATCGATTACCGCATAGAACGCTTTTTGACAGCTGAAAAACTGATTCAACTTTAGCCCTTAATAACACATCTTTGCACACACGTCATTTTCTCCAAATTTTATTTTCCTCTTAAATAAATATGTCTTCTTTCATTTCCGATGATAGAATCATAGGGTAAAAGTTTAAACTTTTGCTCTAGAGAGAATCTTTTGATAATGGTCTCACGATACGCTTATGGAAATAACGCTATCAAATTGAGATGAAGGGAATCCAAATTACCAACCCAATTAATGAGAAGCCTTCCGGTCATAAAAGATCAAAACACTGCCGATTTGTAAAGACTCGATAAGGATTTCATGCAATTCTTTAGTAACTTTACACATTTCTAAAAATACTATCCAATTAAAACGAGAGCATACGGCACGCGACCTGTAAAGGATGTTTATGACACGGAGCTATTGTTCAAAGTTTAAAGGCGATTGAAAATCGAGCCGTCAAATAATTGACGTTATAAAGACGGCTTTTTTTTAAAAATATTTAGCCAATTTGGTGTTTCCGATCGCAAGTCAGACATCAATGTAGATTCAGAGCAGTAATTTGATCGTTTTTTAAGCCTGAAGATGATGAAATGTTGATAAATATTGGCAATTCACGGACAAGCAAATTAGATCATTCCTCCGACTTTGACTTCACCCATGGACACGTATTTTACGGAAATATTAGCATGTTTCTTTGCCAAAATGAATTGATTTTTACTGTTTTACATTTATAAGAAGGACCAGGTTTAACTTCTTTACAAAGCAATATTGCGTTGAAAAACATTCTTTTCTTCATTTTGGAAACTGTTTGAATGGGCATTGAAGTAAAACAATTCAGTTTTGTTGAGAAATATACAAAGACAAAGTATGTATCTCGAATCATGAATGGTATTTTTCGGCAACAAAATTCCCTGCAATTGATGACAAAACAGAAAAACAAATTAGGAATCTCTCAGGGAGAACACATAAGTCATTTTATTACTTTTGATTTTGTATAATTCACACTGTAATATACATTTTCATTGTTTGTTTAATTTTCTACAACTTAATCCTGATATGAATGTATCACTAAATAAAAAACCCCACCAACTTAAAGGAAATTTTGTTCTCGTCGTCTTTTATTCTTTGAGAAAATCTATTAGATGAATGTAAAATGCATTAATTTGGGTTTGATTAACAGTACCCCCATCAATAACAATTATCGGAGATACTGTATGCCCATGTCTTACTCCCAACTGGTAGTAAAAGTTATGATGTTAATAGTGTCCTTGTTCGTTTCGAAGAGGTCAACAGTGTACATTAAAAAGTGGATTGAAGAATTGAGTAAAACTGTCGCAATTCGTCGCTCATTGGTTGATGTATTCCAGCAAACTGTATGTTTTATACTGTTCTTTCTACTTTTAATCAAAAGGATATTAAAGTTTTATGCATTATACAAGAATGGTAAACGACCAGTTTACATGTATACAAAACCTTATCTACACGCCGACTGAGACATTTGGGTTAATGTTATAGTGGATAGGACATTACATTGTTATTAAAACAAATACAATTTTGCTAGTAGAAACTTAAAGAAAGAAAAGATAGATGTGTCAATTCATTGCCTTATCGGAATATCACCATTTTTTATAAGGATCGTTTGCTGACTTAGACATACAATGTGTTGTTCTTATATCGTCCATACTTCTCAAATGTTTTAAAGCTACATGTATACCAACTTGTAATAGGCCAACCTCAATTATATCACTGTTGCATTTTGTTTAATGCCCCGTTCCCATACTAAATTCGTAAAACTTTTGTGACATAATAAATGCTGCTATTTCGCTTCCCTCAACTTTCCAGTCATGTCATTGGTCAAGACGCGTCACGTGTGACCCCATAAAAACCATAGAGGGCTAGCAAGAATTTTAATGCGGTCATCATGTGATATATTTAAGCTCCGCCTATACGACAATGTCAATTTCAAAAAAGAATCGACCGGCATTGTTGGATTATCACCGCTTCGATTATTCTGATCCAATTTACTTAGATAAAACACGTTTATAAAGAGTGATGAATGCATAAATTGGGATTTTGGGATAGAAACTTGCACATGGAATTAATCTTTGAAAGATTTATATCAGGGAGCATTCACACCTTCTTCTTGTTTTGGCGAAAAACCACCAAAGGAATAAGCTGTGCTGTTGACAACTTGGTGTATGGACAGTTTTGATTTCTACGCCTCGACCCTATATGCATTTTACTGACCCCCTAAAAATCGGTAGAGGGTCAGCCGCAGACCCAATGATTTATATTATTTTATAGATATCTCTCCGGAACTGAAAGTTTCATAATGGCTTAAGAAGGTTGTTCGTTTTTTTAAAAAGAATCTTTGTGCATATATTTAGCATGAATTCTCGACATTGGACCTAGTGTGAAAATTCGAAGGAGTGAATCCTATTTTATGAAACCACGGCAAATATGATATTTATTATAAAATAAATGTTTTTATCTTCAAACGACCACACTACATTCATGAATGGGGTAAAGGGCTTATCATAGAGTGCGTTGAGTATTTGGCGGTTCCCTTTGTACCCCACCGCTAGTTTGTAATAGTTGTTAGGTAACGTCACGTTAGGATCAACCAATGAAATTCATTCATTGAGCTTTTACATGTATACATGACATGCTTAAATTTTCTTGAAAGAAAATCATTAACCTTCCTCAACCACTCCGCCACCCGGCTTGTTTATGCACCAAATATTTACATATTTATATGAAAGTTTGATAGTAGCTGGGTGATGATGCCACATTGTTGATCAAAAGATTTCAATACTGACAAAGTAATTTCATTCTAGTGTGCATCTGATCCCAGCTGTTTGAATGTATGACAGTATGTGTTTTTGGTATGAATTATTATCGTCATTTGTTTGAAATAATAAATGGCCACACCTCATTTAATTATGTGTTTTAGTTGATTCTTTTCCTATGTGCAAATACAGAGCTTCGTAAAGTCAGAGGGAATATTCTCAGAGTTCATATTGGTTCTTTTTTGGAGATAAAACACATTTCTGCAGGGTCGACATTAAGTTGTTCAATACATATGGAAGTGTTGGACATCATTTTAAATCATCATTTAACGGTAACTCATAAGAAATAGTGAAATGATAGGTTGAGACATATAAAGTTGTGTCATTTATCAAATTAAACGACTTTTAGAATTCACATTTAAGATCTATTTTTGAAAACGAAAGTAAAGTGACATCATTCTAGCGGGAATCAATATGGCGGCATCGATTTCAGAGGCGTTTTCAATGGATAAACCCGATGAGTTCAGATTGCCCTATATTATGAAACACCCTGCCCAAGAGTCTATGGCTGCTCAAAGTTTAATGCAGGTGAAGACAATCGTGTAGAGAACAACCAATTCATCTTATTAAATGTTGGACTGAAGTAAAGTAAACAACAAACAAGTCCTTTAAAATAACTAATAATTACTTTCACACTCGATTCCTTTCCCATTGATTGCATCATTTATTTATGGGGGTGACTGAGGCCTAGTGGTAAGAGGACTCAACGTCACTTTTCACCTCTCCATGTTGGTTCAAATTGCTGAGTACCGTTTATTAGATTCTCGTGGCAGAGGTATCGCTGTTGACATGCGGAACATTGATGATTCTTCACCAGCCCTTAAAGGTTGTTCGGCATGGCAGTATCTCCCATCGTTTATGAGCATGGCATCGCAACATAACTTTTATAATGATTGACGCAATGTAAAACCAAAATATGTTAACAAGCAAAATCATTTTAATTTATGGAAGGGTTTCAACATTGCATGTTGATTGTGACACCATGTGTTTTCATAGGATCGTTTTACAGAATCATCTGAGACAAATGCAACATCATTCACAGTTAAGTTAATGTCATGTGTCTATAACGATGTTTGATCTCACAAAGAAAATTTGTTAGTTGTCAAATTTAACTCATGTAGTTCATATGCTCAACGTATTATATCAAGCCACATATGCGTTTCTGAAAATTTTCGGTTTTCACGAAACTTTTAATAAATAAAAGAGTTAGAATAATAGTGTGTTTCAGACATAAAAATAAACAGCAAAAATACAATTGACTGTGAACACTTTTATTACATTTTCAACGAAATGTATTACAGCAAAACAGGCCAGTAAGTTCTTTAACCCTGAACAAGCGTCTGGAGGCTGAAATGAGTAATGTAAATTTATAAAATTATGACAACGTGTAAACGAAAAAGGCTCCATTCTCTCAAATGAAACAACAAGGTGAAGAGCCCTAGTTTATTCATACTAATATTTCACTTTCTCAATAGCTGAATCGACTGCAGAATCAAACTTTTATTACAATGCTGTTGGAGGTTCGAACACTAGAAGTTGCAAAACTTAGTTTCGAAATTTAATGATCTCACTAAGAAGTGAGTGATGCATTTCTTATTGCGCACAAAGAATACATTGCACTCATATTAAAAAGCAGAGATGGTATTTTAAAGAATGTATTCAAGTAAGGAAATATTAGAGCTGTGAATCAATTTACTAGCATTTCCGGTGGAACATAAATAGTGTTTTCGTGGGTGTTTAACTCCTATGAAAATAATTGATTTTAAAACTTACTAGTGACAAGCTGGTCCACAAAGGCTTCCAAAGAGAGCTCCACCTGGAATGGTCGCCAACACCGAAGGACAACCTAACTCACAGGCTGCCTCAGAGGTATCGGATCCAAGTGCATCTTGTAACTTGTGAGCCAGTGATTCAACTAGAATAAATGTTTGTAAAATTAACAATAAAGACAATCCAAGATGTTCAGCGATAAACTACTTAGTAGCGATTTGGGTTCTTCACGTGTATTGGAAGTGATTGAAAGAACTCGCTTTGGCAATTGTAACTGCCAAACACTGTTTAAGTAATTAAAACAATGGTAACGATAAAGCTATGAAAAAATAAAATCTTATAACAATTATTGAAACTTGATGTGAAAATTGGATGTTGTAGTAAAGATATCGATAAACAATGTGAAAATGACCATCTGTATGCTCACTTGATCATGAAGAGGAAAACTCAAGGCAAAATGTAAAAAGAGTAAGATATGGTAATGATCATTATCGGTGGTAATAAAACAAAGCTGAGTAATTTAATATAAATGAATTAAGTAGTAATTTCTTATCGTTGTCATTGATATGGTTAACTTGTTCTTTCGAAACAAAATTAGATTGTTTTGATTAACAAACGTAATTAAGTACTTAATTTGGATGCCGCAAGACGATACTATGCAAAGTCTTGAAGTATTGTGCTGAGTGACTTTAATTGAAGCGACCTACCGACCTTTATGAAAATGCTTTGAAGTGCCAATAAAAACATAAACTACAGATATGGATACCGAAATCAATGTAATAGATAAATAGAAAAATGGACCTGTAACTTTTCCGAAGATGAATCTCTCCTCAATGCTGGCGCACCAGACAATTGGCAAAAGGACGAGGATGGCCAACAGGACTCTCATTGTGGATAGCTGTAAAATAAGTGTTAAGAAAAGTGTAACATAATACTTTTTATGTGTCGTACAGTATAACGATTAACGGTAAATCTTTAATATCCTGTATTATGATCTTTTCGAAAACAAAATGAAATAAAAACTGCAGGTTTATATTTTTCTCTATTTTTTTACTTGGAAGCTATTCTGAAACAAACGTATACACTGCATCCGAATTTAGATACATTGAATATAAATATGAAAGTTCGAATTAAGACTTCATGTTTTGTGTTTGAAATTCGTTTGTTTTGCGACTGGTCATCGGATATGACATAACTTTTAATCGGGCATAGCTGCATAGTTAAAAGAAACGTGACGCAATATAAAACATATATAGACATTCCTTGCTTGCACATGTCTGCCAGAGGACACATGTGAAAACATTGTTGACAAACATGACATTACTTATGAAAATATTGTGGTTGGATAATATTTTGCTAATGAATTGTTTTATCTTCTTTTCTTTCAACATGATCTGTTACACTTGTATTGATTCAAAATGTGTCTTCAAACTTTATTTGAAACAAAAGTTGACTTTAGATAAAAGCCTTACCTTCAGGTCTTCGGAACAGCTTGCTGTAAAGAACTAAGGCTTGGGACTTCAGATTTATACACCTACATCGCTGTCACGTGATTGGTATTACGCGGCTGTGTGGTGTTTCAAAGATAAATAAATCTAGGTGAAGTCAACGGACTCAATTGTCATCAATAAGGTCATAAATAAGTATGCCACGATACTGATGAAAAGTTAAGGTCGTTGAATTCATGAAGTTGATTCTTATCTTCAAAGCCATTCTCAAGCGTGTTCTCAAGTATAAGATGTTAACAATTCGAGCACATCGAAATGGAAATAATCTTCATCAAATATCTCCCCAAATAATTCATTAGTTTAAGCGTGTCAATCTGTTTATTTTATTCGATATGACATCTGGATATACAGTAAAACATTACGCATGTAACAAAGATTCGAATAAAAGCTGTGCTAATATAGGTCCTCTCCTCAAGACCTGGTACATTAAGCAAATATCTTGGCGTACTATTACATTTATTGTAAAACAGTTTATAAATCGGTGAAAAGAGACAATAAGACACTTAGAAAACAGAACTGTAATTGAAGTGTCAAACTGGTATTTTTCTCAATATATATTTAGTAATTAACATGAAGTTAAGCTTTGGAGTTGTGGATGCGGAAAATATTTATGATTGGGACATGTTTGAGACAGTATACGTCATATGTAATCTATTTTAAAAAGCGTTTATTATCTTGCAAACAGGCAGAATAGAACAACAACACCATTTACGTTCTTAAAAGGATTTCATTTGTCAATGGCGTTCAAAAAGACTCTAATTTTTAAAAGTATCTAGACTTTGTCTTATTTGTCATGATTGTGACTTTGAAAAAAAAAGCAATAATGTCTGGATTTATCTTAACCGCATTTATAAAGTGGCGACTGAACGATTCTTTATTTTGTTTTGTTTAAACATAAATGTTGACTGCTTCAACCGCATTTATAACGTAAGTTCGAAACAATGGTGATATTTCTTCTCTTGCCCTAAAGTAAATTGTGTTTGTGATCTCTCTGATCGTATCTAAACAATATAAAATGGTTCTGAATGTCTTGTTTCTTCAGTTAAGAATGTCTCTCCAATAGTAGGAGGGTCATTCATGCCTTTCGATATATACTTGAGAAACACGCAACTATTAGGATTTCATGTTGTCTGAGTCTGTGGCAAAATGATTAGTTTCGAACAGGGAATATTGGTCAAGGCAGTCAATGTTGATGGGATAAACGCATTAGGAAGTTTAGGTTAAGGCTGATAACATTGTTGTATAAAATTGGTCAATTAATGATTCCACCTTCTCTGATTAAAGAATTCTCGATTACATTCCTTCCATAGATCTCTACAAATAATAGTACGAGTTTAGAACAATATGTAACATCATGTAACCATGTAGGAGCCTTCATTGGAAAAGGATTTAAGGGTTCTACGTGGCTCGGTAATTCAGGTGGCTGACTTGTAAATGGCTCGTCCAAGGTTCGTCCCCACCCGTGGTGCTGGTTTCTTTGAAGTGTATTTTAGTGAGAAACCTTGAAGGTTAAAGTATAGTACCGGTTATATAATGACAGAGTGTTGACACGGAGTTGAACCCTATAGACTTTGAACACAAACAAGTTTAACTTTGAGGTTTTGTTGAAGATCTTCCTTCATTACATCCCAATATTTCAAGGTACGTCTTGCGAAGGAAGATTAATGATTTGCAATGACATGCAGCAAATTATAGTTGCATGAAACTGATTCTTAAATTTGTCTGATTTGTATGACAACAACACAACCCATTAAGAGAGATGATTATCTATAGATGTCTGTAATTGTCAACTTATGGACCTGTAGAGTGATGATAGATGGTAAGGCTTGCAATATTTACGAGGCCTTACAAGAGATTCAGATTTAGAGGTGTTGGATTGTAGTTTTCGTGTCAAAGCTAAGAATTGGAAAACAAATCATTGAACAAGTTCCACAATCGACTTTCTTCTGAACTATTCTCAATCTCTTTCATGTGAAACTATTATAGTATAACTTTCCTGAGACATTATGTTTTGCAAACACTGCCCCTTTTAACGAAACGATTTGATTGATCACATTAACGAAATTATGAAAATATTTGGTAATGGAAGAAATGAGACGTTTACTGTGAGCTTGTTGTTACATGAGGAAATGAAAGCGATTGGTTGAACAGATGCGAACATTTTTTGTGAAAGATCTTTGTTTTGTTTGTGACATTGTTGATAACAGTGGTATAATACCATTGCTTCCAATCGATATTACCTTGCTTGTGTACTCCCAACGAGCCAAGAGTATCATAAAAGACATAAAAGAGAGGCGGCGAATCACATCAGAGGTTTGAATAGTGAAACTTTCGTCAATGGAATATGCAACTGATAAAAAACCATATGACTCTTGGTCGATATGCATGTTTGATACATGGCCTTGTTATAAGTTTCTGAATTACCAATTAACATCACTGTATACAACTGCGCCAGAAAATATACAAAAAAATTTAACATATCTATATAAAATCCCAATAAGAAATGCTAGCTTATTTTGGGACTTAAAACGATACCTGATTGTAAAATAAGTTTCAATGAAGTCGCTTTACAATAGCATCACAGTATACTGACGCAAAACACGTTATGAATGAGACGGCACCACAATCTGAACACATCGGGTTTATCCAATGAAAACACATGGAAGCAGAAGAAAATATCCGAGTAGTTCCGATTGACAGCACCACTCATAGTCAAGTTAATGTCATGTGTCTATAACGATAGGTGTTACGTCATTTCTACCATGTATGATCTCAAAACGATAAGTATTTAGTTGTAAAATATAACTAAAATAGTATATATGCTTATGGTAATAAATCAAGCCACATATGCGTTTCTGAAAATTTTCGGCTTTCACGAAACTTTTTATAATATAAAATAGTAAGAATGATAGTTTGTTTCAGACACAAAAATTAACATCAAAAAACAATTAACTGTGTTATGAACACTTTTATTACATTTTCAACGAAATGTATTACAGCAAAACAGACCAGTAAGTACTTTAACCCAAGTGCGTCTGGAGGCTGAAATGAGTAATGTAAAGTTATAAAGTTATGACAACGTGTAAATGAAAAAGGCTCCATTCTCTCAAATGAAACAACAATGTGAAGAGCCCAAGTGTTTTTATTCTAGTTCACTATCTCAATAGCTGAATCGACTGCAGAATCAAACCTTTATTACAATGCTGTTGGAGGTTTGAATCACTGATAGTTGCGAAAATTAATTTCGAAATTCAATGAACTCACTGAGAAATGAGTGATGCATTTCTCATTGCGTACAAAGTATACATGTACAATGCGTATTCACATTAGAAAGCAGAGATGGTATTTGAAAGAATGTATTCAAGTAAGGAAAGACCAGAGTTTTGGATCAATGTACTAGCTGTTCCGATGTAACATAATTAGTGTTTTTTGGGTGTTGAACTTCTATGAAAATAATTGATTTTAAAACTTACTACTGACAAGCTGGTTTACAAAGGCTTCCCAAGAAAGATCCACCTGGAATGGTCGCCGACAACGTAGGACAACCTGCCTCACAGGCTGCCTCAGAGGTATCGGATCCAAGAAAATCTTTTAACTTCTGAGCCAGTGATTCAACTAGAATAAATGTTTGTAGAGTTAACAATAAAAACAATCCAAGATGTTCAGCAACAAACTACTTTGTAGCGATTTCGGTTTTCACGTGCATTGAAAGTGATTGAAAGAACCCGCTTTGGCAATTGTAACTATCAAGCACTGTTTAAGTAATAAAAACAATGGTTTTGATAATTATGATGATAACGGTAAAGCTATGAAAAATAGAATCTAATAACAATTATTGAAACTTGATGTGAAAATGGATGTTTTAGTAAAAATATCGATAAGCAATGCGAAAATGACCACCTGTATGCTCACTTGATCATGAAGAGGAAAGCTCAATGCAAAATATTGAAAGGGTAAGATGTGGTAATGATCATTATCTGTGGTAATAAAACAAAGCTTATCTATCATAGAAAATTAAGTAGTCCTTTTCTTTATCGTTGCCATTGGTATTGTTAACTTGTTCTTTCGAAACAAAATTAGAATGTTTTGATTAACAAACGTAAATAAATACTTAATTTGGATGCCGCAAAACGATACTATGCAAAGTCTTGAAGTATTGTGCTCAGTGACTTTAATTGAAGCGACCAACCGACCTTTATGAAAATGCTTTGAAGTGCCAATAAAAACATAAACTACAGATATGGATACCGAAATCAATGTAATAGATAGATAGAAAGATGTACTTGTAAGATTTCCGAAGATGAATCTCTCTTCAATGCTGGCGCACCAGACAATTGGCAAAAGGACGAGGATGGCCAACAGAACTCTCATTGTGGATAGCTGTAAAATATGTAGCACGTAAAATTTACTATTTATCTGTATATCTGAATCTAGAAGATCGCATATCACAACAAGAATAGCACATGATAAAGGAAAGATTCGGGAAAATAAAGTCCACTTTTTACTTAAAGGCCCGTAAAAGTAGACTTATGCTATGTCAACATATTTTTTTTTGTTAACTTTTTAACCTGATCATGTGATACACACATTTTTGAACCGCCCAATCAGAATTCGTTATTTAGATATGTATAAAAACATATTGTTGATACACTTGATTAAATTGGGGACAATTGCATTTCATGCACAAAATAAAGTTTATGTTTACAAGGTTATCAAATAGGGTATCATATCATTCATATCAATGTTCATGACTTTTATGAACATAATAAAAGAACTCCATATACTTTTTTCAGTTATTCATTTGTACTCACATCCTTTCATATGACTTTAAAGATACTCTCTCACAGATGTGTGCATTCGGAACGTCAATTGTTTTTATTCACGTGACAGCATAAAATATATTTCATTATAAATGCCTCCCTTTAATTTTTGATTTTCACATTGAAATTAAAATACCATGAATGAAGTTGGCAAATAAAAACTCCAATCCACGAAAACATTTTATAACATGAAACTTGATTTTAAAATGCCTTGTGTTCTGTTAAATCTTTAATCTTGTTATCCTGAAAAACCCATTCTTAATCTTCAGCTTACATAAACATGAGAAAGTAGTCACGAGACAAATCGTGATGTCATGCGTGACTCAGAAGCCTTACAATGACCTCAGGGACAATACAACCGGCAGTTTTCTACTCAATAGGCCTTACAATGATCACAACCACGGTCAATTTAACCGGTGATGGTTTACTCAGTAGACCTTACAATGACTAAAGGGGCAACGCAACCGACAGTCTTCTATTCAGTAGGCCTTACAATGATCACAGCTACAGTCATTTTAACCGGTGATGATTTACTCAGTAGGCCTTACAAAGACCACAGCCACGGTCATTTTAACCGGTGATGGTTTACTCAGTAGGCCTTACAATGACCATGACAATGATTTTTTCAAATTTTGTATTCGACAAAAAAAAAATGACAATTGATATGTATATTACAAATAAATGAAGATATTTAGACATTCCTTTTTATATAATTTTCTTATTTTTCAATATGTGATGCAAAAATTAAATCTGGAAATACAAAATGCAAAAAAAATATTTGGTGGCGTATTAGTTTTTCTGTAAAATGACAGTTTCCATGGTAACCGTATTTGAAAAACATTTTTAAAAACAACTAAAATAACTTTTAACTTGAAAAATAGAAGCTGGTGGCTCAATATGCATGAGAAATAGTTATTAGTGTTAATAAACTTTTATAGTTTTATGGATAATTTGATTATTCTTTAAAAAAAAATGCATTCAGTAAATTTTATCCGAATAAAACGTTTATCCGTTTAATAATCGAGTACCTCTTCGGTAACTGATTATTGTCTCCCTTGGATGCGCAGATAAGGTGCGCAGAAAAAACTACCGAAAACGTCCTTAGGATCAGGAGACACGCACGAGAGGCCCAGTCTCCCAAAATATTGAGACCCCAAAGGGGGGCCCAAAAACAGAAAAAAAGCAAGTTTTTTATTTGTTTCAAAGACAGGCTATCTCGTATTTAATTTGACAATTTAGTATGTCACTATTACAAAATATCAACTTGACGTGAATTTCAGAAAAGAAATCCGTAAACAAGTCGGCTATTTCTTAAATGAGGCCCCTATGAGGAGTGCCGTCAACTTATTTATTTATGGAGCAATTTGTTGTCATGACAGCACATATAAGACATTTAACCACTTGGATAACTAAGAATCAGTTAAATACAATAATATTTTGTATGATTTTATAAATTTGAAATGCCATTAGACACAAAATGTTAAGCGTTGAGGCCCAAACGTGTACCAATAATACGACTAAAATGCGTAAAATAAGACCATTTATGATTATATAAGCATGTTACATGGGCTGCTTTAAACATTAAATGTGACACTAGCTTAATTCTAGAGAAAAGACCAATTGTATAAGTCATTGGGGGCTTTATAGGGCCTCATTTAATACAATATCTGCACCCATTTTCTAATGAAAATGAATTTATTTAGATGGAACAACTACAAAAAAACATGAGAATAAAAGTATGTTTAACCACGTTTATCACTTATAGGTAGGTACAAGTAAATCATTACTTAAAGAGGCCATGGCACCCCTATGGGGCCTCAATAGTTCGGAAGACAAGGCCTCTCATGCGTGTCTCCTGGCCTTAAATGAAATGCGTTGATCCAAACTATAAGTGTGCCAAGTCTGGTGCTTTTATACAAAAGTGCACAATTGCACTCTTGGACCAGACTAATGGAAGAAAGGTAGTAATTGAGTACGTTTTCTCAAAAAATCAATTTTCCCAAGACATGACATAATTACCAGAATAAACTTTGAAGTACCCTGCATATACAGTGGAAATCGTACTGAATTATATCGTTAAACGTTTTAAGGCACAATAATGTTTAATGCAGGTAGAAAAAAGGGGTAAAATATTATTAATCATAGCTGTAATTTTAAACGGTTCTGATATTATCAATATATCTTGAAAACAACAGTCGCGATGAAATACATATTTGGAACACAAGTATCAAACTTATTGTCTAGACAAAATAATAAATCACAACTTGATCAAAACTTTGTTTCAGTTTAATTTTAATTTCTATAACAAGTATACATCAACAATGTATAGCTACTTTAGCCCTGGACAAGTGTCTGGACGCTGAAACGAAAAGAAATGAGATAGAGAATATATATGGTTGGTGTCGTGAATCGGAAATACTATCGGGCAAGGTTTGGGAATATTATTCGTAACCCAAGGCGAAACGGATAATGATCCGAAGCAAAGCCCGATAACTCTTCCCATTCAAAGACACCAACTTTCTATTCTATTTATCCTATTACCTTCATGTATTCTTTCAAACAAACAAGATGTAAATGTAAATAAAACACGAGAAAAACAGAAAAAATAAGTAGAGAATGATGTAAAAATGACGTCATGGCGTTCTTATCACGTCGTGATTCGTCACGTGCATGTGTTATATGGTTAGTGCCGGATATCACAAATGTTATACGGCACCTAGTTATCGGCCCAAAATGACACTAGTGACAGGATAAAAATGCTAATCTTCTTAAAACATGACCACCTAACCTTTTTTTTGCGTCTTGCAGGAGACGACTTTCAAAAAGCAAAGCGAAAAAAAATGCTTGTCACAAGTTATTCTCCTTTTTGCCATTCTTAAAGTCAAATTATATTTCTTATCTCGGATTTGAGACAAAACTGATATGATCATGCCCTATATTTACCATGGATCGGTCGAATGTGGTAAAACCAAAGTAATACCTCTTTTATTTTCAAACCTCTTGTTGACAATATTTTGAATTGTGACACCACCTTTTAATAAATTCGGTCAACTTTTACGCTGCATGAAAGACAGACACTAGGACAATGGTACCATACTAAAGTATCGCTGTTATCCTAGGTAAGTTCGATGTCGTCTTTACGAAAAGGATACGACATTTTGAGGGTTTAATGCTAGTCTATAGTAAGTGCTTCATAAAGATGAAGCACTTACTATAGACTTGCACTGAACCATCGATTATGTCATTACGGGGGAGGAAATAAAAGAGAGAAATGTCTACACTGTTTTCCAACTTTAAAAACGAAATAATAAGACATTATAAATAAACTAAATATATTGGGTCAACACGGCGGCGAAGTGAGACGATTCGATAATTGACGTGGCTTACACTTTTATTCCAGGAAGCAAAACAAATGATAATAATCAAAAACGTAACAGAAAGTGCCTCTTTTTCCTGCTTAACCCATTATCGAACAATAACAACATTTGACCAGTGTGTTGCAGTCTACTCTGGAAAATATTGTGGGAAAAGCAGAAATTGCTCGTAACGAGTATTGTTTTCTGCCCTATCGGAAGATTATTTTTCAATTTCATCACATTTTGAAATGTCGTCTACAAACTCTTTCAGTTTGGGACAGTCGAAGATATGGCGTTTGGTAAAGGATTAAACAAAATGTATTTTTATGCTCTAAAGTACATGCCAGAACGCACCTGAGCGATTTCAGACTGCATTTTTTCCCGGGGAACGTGCCTACACACTTTTTTCAGTCAACTTACGTCCCTGGATATACTTACTATTTGCAAGCTGGTCCACAGAGGGATCCGAGTAGTCCGCCACCTGGAATGGTAGCCAACACAGACGGGCAAGCTAGCTCACAGGCTGCCTCTGAGGTGTCGGATCCGAGAACCTTGATTAGCTCCTCGGCTAGATGCTCAGCTGAAACGAAATGTCAACATTCTGACAAAAACTGTATCACAGATTTAACAGGACCGAAAGAACCATTTGTTTGGCCCGTGTACAGCGTGTTTGAAATCACTATCGCTCCAGCAACCATTAGAATTATCGTAAAGTTTGCACAAAAGCTTAACCCTTGGAATGCTGAATATCTTAAAAAAAAAAAAAGATTTTTGAGTCGTCTGCTTTTTAAAATCTTAAATATATTCTTAATTAGGTTGAGGAAAGATGCTCAGAAAAGCAATCAGGTAAGATCATAGGCCTGTCGCCCATTTACTTGGCGGTTGGCCTATGATAAAATATGTTAGCATATGCATGAAGTCGGTTACGGTACTATAAGGGATAACCAGAAGACAACTGTTTTATTTTCAAGGAATCGATTGCTCGTCTTATGGTCTTTGAAATTACGTCGATAATAACGAGATATATTGTACAGTATTGCTAGCCCTACAGAAAAACAAGTTGACCTTTTCCTGCAAATAATTGCAAGTCTCGACTGCATCAGATTTCTTCATTTCTGACTGGTAAAAATTTAATTTTCATAGAAACAAAGACTATTCGCTCGAATCTTATCATTCATCTAGCTTTTGGACAAGTCATGTGACCTTTACTAAGATAATGCTACCACATTGGTCCACTAGGTCGATAGAAGAAAGTTTAAGCAATGCCAAAAGTTAAATTTCCCACAGGAACCGACTAAGCTTATCAAAACAATTTGGAGTTAAGACTAGCTACATCCTCTCGAAATAGGTCACATACTTATCGGCCTCAGAAAAAATCAAACGCCATTTCGTCCGAAGGCTGTGTATCACATGCGACTAAAATGATAGTCGTTTGCCATATAGCATGTGTGCATGTTGAGTGACATGACTTTGAAATACACAACATTTACCCGTTTCTTTTCTTCATAAGTCCATTTAACATACACCTTCGAGTGGAAGAAATAGTCTTTGATGTTACTAGCATGAAGACAACAGCGACTAGTTATGTGACGTTTTGCAATGGTACGTAACGACGTTATGCGACGTTTAATGACGTCAGCAAATACGTAATACCGGTGACGTATGGATAACACTGACGTCAAACTACAACCGTCAAATTGCTAACATGAAAGTCAAACAAATTGTTCTACCTCCAGAACCATGTACACATTTACAATGGACATATATGAATACAAATATAAATACATTAATGAATTAAAGGCATATGAAAGGATATTAGTACCAATTGATTATGAAAAAATACATATGGAGTTCTTGCATTATGTTCATAAGAGTCATGATGATTAATTTATTGATAAATATAACCTATTCAGTGCTTGACATATAGTTGTCTCAAATTAAATCATGTGTATCAACAACATGTTTGTTTACATATCTAAAGTAGCGGATTCTGATGGTGGGATCAAAATTTGTGTATCACGTGACCAGGTCAGTGGTGAAGAATCGGGCAATCCGGGTTATTAAACTGGCTAATCTGAGCTATTTCTCGTTGGCTTTCACGTTCAAATTGTACTGATGTTTTCTTGGTATTTTCAATTTGAATCGGACCACACGTTTACCAAATAATATATTTTGTTATAGCATTTGTAGTCTTATTTCAAGAGCCTTTAATCAATAACATAAAGTTTCAATGGTAATATGAAAAGCAGCAGTGTGTTACCTGTGAAGCTTCCGAAGATGAATCTCTCCTCAATGCTGGCGCACCAGACAATTGGCAAAAGGACGAGGATGGCCAACAGGACTCTCATTGTGAATTACTGTAGAATAAACAACGTACATTTCAAAACTCGCTTTACGATCTTCTTTTACAAAAACACACAACAAATATACAAACATTGATAAGCACTTAAAAGGGTAGAATGTATCTGTTTGACGCTATTTAAAAGCATACTAGTGCTCAGAAAAACTGCAAAATTGGGTAAAATAATTAATGAATTATAATAGAATATGTTGAAACATAAGGACACATCACAGAATCAAGAGAGTATAACGCCTGCACTATTTATTATCTATTTTTTAAAGTGCTTAAAAGGGAATTTAAAGAACGTTTAAAAGAATAAAAGGCCGATCCATTGCTAGACTGGAGGTATTTACTATAACTATATTTTATTGCATAATGAACATTCCCTGTTATATTTCAAAAACAAGATTGTACATGACAAAAATAAACATGGATCAACAGAATGGCTCATGATGTTATGGAACTTTATCAAATACATATGAATTAAGTTCAGTAGGGTTTTAATTCCTACGGAGACATGCATAGTAAATAAATTGAAGTTATATATAGTTTTGGTAGATGCCAAGGACATAACATATGTAAATTTGTAAATACTTGGCCATCTTTATTAATACCTTTTGATTTATTTTTTTCTAAAAGAAGTATACCTTGGGCAAATAAGTAAAAAACGATGTTCGTTCTCTACTTGTCCAACATTGCATTATTTACAGATTACTTCCTTTTATTGTATTAAGAACCGTCGTCTATTAACAAGACACTGTTGTCCAGCCTTCTAATGGTATAGTATCCTGAAGGCCGTGTCTAACTAAATTGTTCATAAGGGCGTTAAACCCACGTACTTGTATATAAAAAAAACAATTGGAGTTTACAATACGAAATGGATTCCGACGGTTTTAACCCTAATAGCGTATTCGTTATTCGATTCACCGGCTTCTCAATTTTTTTTCCGACCTATAATGTGATCAATACAACATGATGTCTCTCACTACTGGACAATCAAGTGCATCTAGAAAAGCTACCGACATAACCTTTTTAGGCTCACCGATGAGAACATTTGAAAGTCAGAAAAACATTTCGTTGAGTCATTGCCGTTTTGTAGATCACATACAACTAAAATACCTATGGAAGTTGAAGGCAGAATATATTAAGAATGTATCAATATATATTTAAGCACGTACAGCCTATATACAGCAGAGCTAAAACTCGTCACAGCGGTTTTCTTTTTATCTAAATATCTAAAGTTCACCGTATGAGGCTCTAAGAACTTTAAGAAGTAAAAAGAAAATAATTAATTATACTTTATATGGTAATTTTATGTCATACACCAATTTAGCTGCTGTACAGTTTAAAACAAATCGAGTTATAACTTTCAAATTTCCGCAGACCTGTTAACAAGCAGCTTTAACCCGTTACCAAACAAAAACGACATTTGATCCCTTTGTTGCAGACGAATCTGGAAAACATTGTGGGAAAAGAAGAAATATCTCGTTTCGAGCAATTTATCCTTTTCCCACTAGGTTTTCTACCCTCACAGAGATTATTTTACATTTTCTTCACATTTTGAAATGTCGTCTGCAAACTCTTTCGATTTGGAACAGTCGAAAATTTGGTGTTTGGGAAAGGGTTAAATAAGAAGCAGTTTTGGCTTACCTTGGTGATTGCAGGAATTCCAAACAGTGCCGACTAACTGTGAGTGCTGCTATTTAAGCAAAACGACTGGACAATATTACCAACTATGACGAGATGTTAGATGACTTTGTTACAGGGAGAATTGATCGTGACCAAGCACCATTGCACCCCATAAATACGGGGTCCAGATGGAAAGGATAGGTATTATACCATCATTAAAAAAGAATAATGAAAATTTCCTAAATAAACTTACACTTTCTATCCAAAACATGTAACATGTAAAAACCTCCAACAAGCAAATTCTTTCTTTTGTCACAATGAATTTCGATAATCGTTTGCTGTTTAGTATGACATTTGGGCTTTAGGCTTTAGAACCAAAGAAGTAAGGGAACAAGGTCACTTTGGCCTTAATTTGACCAGACTAGACTGACATAACGAATATTACGCAAAGCATTGGCCAAACCTTTGAACAATCTTTAAGCCCAATGGTTTCTGGCAAATTATAAACTTTTTCTAAAAGTGTTGAAATAGAGTATTGACCATGTAAAGACACCGAAGAGTTATTCATCCAGTCCGCTTTGCCAAAAGATATTTCCATGGCATTGTTGGTAATTTGGATAATATTGTTAGGATCAAAATACATCTCATCTGGTCAGAACATGAAACGCTCTAGATGCAGCGTTTGAATAAGTTATAAATAAAACTTTCTATGAGTAGTGCAGTATTGGTGATATTTAAACACTCAAAGCATGCGAACTTTAAATGAGTTAAAGACAATCATTTCAATCAGTGAGCACTGCTAGTATCAAATCACAATATTTCAGTGCACATGTACATATTTGGAAAATGTAGAATCTCCATGGGATTATGTTATGGTTAAAAGGCCATGAGCGCCTTCCACTCACCAGACTGGTCTCCGATCTTTTAGGAAATCATCACTTCTTTTTCTTGTAATCAGGTGAGAAACGGTTGGTTTACGTTATTTACTAGATAAAGCAAAGTTTTCCATTTCAAGATCGTCTTCTCTATTTATTGTGGGGTACAGACAATTCCCCACTAGGACAATAACCCACAGGACAAGTACCCACTGGACAATTCCCCACCGGACAATACCCCACATTTGTGTCAAATAGGACAATTCCCCACTTGTAAAATGAAATGGTCATAAAACATTTTTTTCTCAAGAATCTGAATTAAAGAAGAATTAAAATATATTTTCAAACCATTATCTTCAAGTTACACATGAAAGTTTATTTATATTACAATAGCCAAACAAATAACACATGGTTGAAAAAAGGTCAAAAGATTGGTCCATTCACAAATCTGTTTGTAATGAGAATGAGGACAATTACCCACTTTTAATAAATAATAGTAATAAAATATATCTTTTGATATGTTCATGAATCTTTACTATTGAGGCAATAAATTAAAACTAATCAAAAATCAGTGATCATGGATTTAAGCATATTTTTGTGCATAATGTAAATGTAGAAAAGAATGAATTGCAATTCAATTATCCTATCAATAATTTTCAACTCATTTATTGATTTAGGCAATTGAAAACAGATTTATTGATAAATTCATATTTTGGTAAGCTTTATAATTTTGGATTTGGATTGAATAAACGATTGCTTTGCTCCACACCTTTAATCATCCTTTAGCTACACCTTGATAACGAGGTCTTAAATTGATATTTGATATATCAATAATGTACATGTTTTTCAGTCTGTGTTGGATTTTCACAAATCAATTCTTCATTTCTTATTCTTTTAAAATTGTTTTATCATCCCTATACTTCCTTATATTTTATTCCATTAGACCCCACAGTCCATCTACTTGAAATATGTAAGCATTTAAAAATCAGTATCATGAAAAAATACAGAGAGTCTTTTAATTAGAATCTTCAATATATGCAAAGTAAAGTATTTCATATTAGGTTAAAATTTTTAATCAACAGTCCAATTAATTGGTCATTGATATTAACTTGACTTTTGCAATACTACTGATAATAAATTGTTACATGCATTCTGTACAATTCTTTTATCAGTATATATTTTTGTAGACAAAAAAGGAACAATGCTTCAAGTCTCTATTTTGATAATTTCCCACTCTTATTTTCATTGTTAATTATTACAGATAACGTAAATAATGCAAAATCTACGTTATAAATAAAAGAAAAACATCATTAATTTGAACATATGTTTTATACCAAATAGTGGGTAATTGTCCCAGTGGGCAATTGTCCTAGTGGGGAATCGTCCTAGTGAGGAATTGTCCTGTGGGTTATTGTCCTAGTGGGGAATCGTCCTAGTGGGGAATTGTCCTAGTGAGGAATTGTCCTGTGGGTTATTGTCCTAGTGGGGAATCGTCCTAGTGGGGAATTGTCCTACACCCATTTATTGTAGCATACAACCAATTAGATACAACATAAGAATCGATTTATTGGGACTAATTGACCTACTTATTGAATTTACATCATAGACATTAAATGTACATGCTGTTATTTACGTTTCCGATTCTGGTAAATGTTACATGCTAAAATTTGAATAGATAAGAGAATGTTCTCCAATTGCGTGGCAAATGTATTGTTTTTTATTTAGCTTTTTTAATTCAGCTATGGGGGCAGTTCTCAGCGCAATGAGCTAATAACCCCTTACGAAGATAGAAAGAGGCAGGCCACCACTAAGCTGCAGCTGTGTCACACACTTTTCCATCATAAAAAATAATGCTGCCCGTCATCTTCTCGTTTCCTTTCTTTGTAATAGTATTGTAAACTGAAGGCCAGTTTCAGATACAAAAAATGTAGAGTGTTTTGAATCCATTGAACCGTCTATATACATGAAAACTTGAAATTTACGAAATATATATACAAAGAAACGAGAAAACAATAAGTTTCTCCTGAATAGTTTAAACATATTCATTTCTCAAATGCAATATGAAATACAGGAGAAGTGTCGAACAAAAAAATCGTTTAATGGAAGATCGTAAAGTGGAACCTGCTTCGAACCCAGGACCCTTGTACCCCGAGGCCTCCGCAATTGTTCACCTAACAACAATGCAAAACATGTATTGTTTAAAGGCAATTTACTTTGATAACCAAAGGTCCTCTTTTGTGAGCAAGCACAACTTAAACATTTCCATTAAATCTTTTAAAAAAAAGACAAAAAGAAATCTATATCTCAAAGTCATAAGGTCTAGTATGGGGGAATAATTTAACCCTTATAGAGCTGGAACCGACTTCATGCTTATGCAAACAGGTTGGATCCAGGCCAGCCGCCAAGTGAATTTGCGGCTGGTCTGTGATCTAACCTGTTTGTCCCTCTGAGAATCTTCTCTCAACAAAGTCAAGCATATATTTAAGGTTTTAGATAGCAGTCGACACGATAATCTATTTTTCGCCAATTACCCAGCATTGTTAGGGGTAATGTGCTCTTTCTTGCTGTACTGGGTCATTAGTTAACATCCTGTTGTCTTTGTTGTGCCATATTGACCGAATTACATTGCTAAACTGGAGATTTTGAAATCCACCGTCATTGGCAAGATACTGTTTCCTAGCTTCCTCGCCGTACATTATCCTGGAGACAGTGCCTGACTTATGTTTTGATAACTGCATTCAATCCGCATATAGCAACAACCATTTGAGCTTCCGCCGGATAAAAAACAAACAGCGTGTTCCTTGTTCGATACCTTGGCTTGGTACATGGTGTTTCCACCGGATACAAACCTATTAGGATGGTCCTTATTAGATACGTTGGATTCGTACATAGTGTTTCCGCCAAATAATATGGTCAATACGGCATTATTTGTTCGTCTTTTACCAATGAAATATCATGTACATCAAGAAAAGCAACCGACAAAGAATCCGAGGCACTTTGAGGCTTAACGTATAAGGGAGGGTGGTTATGTGCCCTTTCTGGCTATATTTGGTCATTTGTCAACGTCCTGTAGTCTTCCTTGTGACGTATTGACCGAGATTAGTTTAACCCTTTACCAAACGCCAAATTTCCGACTGTTCCAAATTGAAAGAGTTTGGAGACGAAATATCGAAATGTGATGAAATGGAAGATTAATCATCAGATAGGGCAGAAAACATTGTGGAAAAAGGATAAATTGCTTGTTAATAGCAATTTCTCCTTTTCCCACAATGTTTTCCAGGGTCGTCTGCAACAATCCGGTCAAATGAAGTTATTGTTTGACAATGGGTTAATACGTACATGGAACAAAAGGAGACCAATCGAAGCTAGAAGTAAAAAAAATATAGCGCTGTGAAAATAATACACAAAGATACCATGGCTTGTGTACTCAAAACTTGCACAAGTAGGATATTTTGCTTAGACTCAAAGATCTTGCTTAACTTTGGGTATAAGTAATGCATCGAAGTTAATCCATCGCAAACCGCATGTTCATACTTAAGTATACTGACCAACTTTGCGTTCAGAAGTTACTTTTCATTAAATAGTATACCGCAATACAAAAGCTGAATGGTTTAAACGACATTTCATTTTGCCTGACTAATTGTCTCTTGCTTGAAGAAGCACCTTTGATTGCCCTTTACAGTTTACTTTTGAAATGTTGTCGAGATATTTTAATTTGCTTACAGAAAATCCAACACTTTTGTGTAGGGTTTTTCATTGTTTTGCATTTACTCAAACAATCACAAAGTGAGTTTTCTTTCTTTCTTGTTTTGTTTCTTTTTTTCTTTGTTTGTTTCTTTCTTACTTTCTTTCATTCATAAGTAGCAGCAGGCGACCATAAAAAATATACGGAACAATCTTTCATTTTTGACATCAGGTAGAACCAATTGTTGCAAAAGGAAAAAAAAGTATTTCTATTTTTCTCATGAGGTTAAAGTCAAAGTGAGGAGTAATAAAGAGGACTGGCCTATCCCTCGATATGTCCCCACTATCGGTCAATGGAGTCACAAAGGTCAATTCTTACACACGACCACGATGTTCCCCGAGTTCGGAACTTCCTTGATCGTGTGCTTCCTTGTACAAAAGCGGAGTGGACGAAACTGGAACTGGGAGATAAGGCGTGACCGTGAGGCACGATTTTGGGTCATAGCCCATGATAAGTCTCATACCTACTTACCATTTCTCTTTATACACGCGTTTAAACGCATCTGTAGCACATGTCTTATCCCTTAAGATAATTGGTTATTTTGTAGAAATAGATAATTGTGTCGTCGTCTGCTTTTCAAAACCTTAAATATCTGCTTATTTTTTATGAGGAAAGACCTTAGATTAGCAAACAGATTAGATCACAGGCCAGCGGGTGGTCTGCAGTCTGCGATATAATCTGTTTGCATAAGGATGAAGTCGGTTCCAGCACTGCAATGATTAAGGAATTAATGTGACAAAATGCTAAGATACTGTGACCAAGCAATTCTTTTATTGTCATAATTGAACTATAACCAAACAGCCCAAATACTTTTAAAGATATCGTTATCTTTGTTTGGGAAGAAACATTTTACAACAATCTCAGTGAAGGGTGGAAATTCATGTTAAGGATGCCTCGATGTTAAATCTCGACCAAATGAACCGTTCTTTTTTCCTTTTTTCATGTCAAAATGAAAATCTTAAGGACTATCAAGTTGCCAATCGTAATTGTAAGAACAATAAGATTTGTGTGTCTTCATCTGACAGGAAAGTCTTTGGTCTTTGAAAGGGGGCGCTGCGCCAAATTCAGCAACTGTGATTCTTCCCTTTGCCAATTATCAACAAACCTAATATGTTTGTGACATGGTGCTTGTAGAACTATTTAAAAAAACTTAATTGTTCAATTCATGAAAAATAAATTCAGCAATGTTCTGTTTTTTTTTATTGTTATTTTGGTCTTGTGCAAATGGTTTAACCATGGCGAATAATAAAAAGGTTCCTCAAAAGATGATGTATTCGTCAAATACATGTCGTTCAATAAAGTTCAGGGTAGCTTTTAACTAAACATTTTATGCTCAGAATTTTGCGTAAGTTCAAAACAACATTCCCTCTTAATTCAATACTGGTCTTAACAATATTGCAAAGTAACATTTCATTGAAAACGTCTCTCCGAGATGCTTTAAAATTGCGTGTCACATAACAATATTGCGCTTTTATTTATGGTACTATTCATGTATATCAGTTTTGATGTACGAGTATTTCTTTCTTTTAGTTGTTTAGTAACGAGGTTCAAAAGAGCTTCGACTTCATGCGACTGTTGTTTTATTAATATGTAAAAGTGTGTTTGTTTATTAGTGCATATATATGTCATGCATCATTAGCTTACAGTTTACAAACAATAAATAAATAAAACAGTTAAAACATCAATTTTACAGAGTTACATCGCAATATCAAATGAATCTGAAACGCATTTGGAATATCACAGATTTATTAGCGATCAGATAAAATTGAACACTTTCATTAGACAAAATTAGAGATATATAAAACATAGCATGACCCATAAACGTTTTTAAACTTATTTCCATTGGGTCCTAAAGGGTCAAGTTTTTTCTGTGAAAGACAAATTTTAAGAAGACGGTTTAATAAATCCTCAACAGTAAATGAATATTCTACATGTATATCTCTATTCTAAAAATGCTGAAAGCCTGTGTTTCGGTTGAATAAAATTTACACGAGCATTAAAACCTACATTGGTTTAATTGGGGAAAAAAACTTGATTCATAAACAGATATAAGTTGCTCTCGAACGCACTTTTCTAGCGTCACGAGAAAAGAGGGTCGACACATTTCATAAACTGGGCCAAAGACACACTTATCTATTTATATCATTTCGCAGGACGGAAAAGGGATGATTGTTTACAAAATACACCTGTTGAACTTCACATATATGTAATGTCATTATCCGATTAAATCAAATTTTATCAAAATGATTCAAATCTCAATCTGTGAAATAGTCCATTTAACCCTTTACCAAACATAACATTTTCCACTGTCCCAAATTGAAAGGGTTTACAGGCGACATTTCAATATGTGATGTAATTGAAAAGTAGCCTTCTGACTGAGTAGAAAACATTGTGGGAAAAGGAGAACTTGCTCGTCACGAGCAATTTCTCCTTTTCCCACAATGTTTTCCAGAGTCGTCTGCAACAAAGTGGTCAAACGTTGGTATTGTTTGGTATTGGGTTAAAGACTAATGTTTAAGTATCAGTGCCTTCTTTGTAGATTTGCCGTTCGTTTGCGTTGAGTTTAGATATTCGTAAAAGAACATGATATGTTGAATATTCCAAATGCAATCATCGTAAACCCATTTTACTCGGTTAAAGAGGCATATCAAATTAAAAATCAACAACCGACGATGACATAAATGTATTAGTCTAGATGTCAAACCCTGATGTTTGGGTTGACCTGAATTTATAGTACGCATAACATGCTTTGCTGTATTATTGTTCTACAACATCTCTCGATTCAATGCGTGGACAAACCCATATCGGTCATTAAGTGGCGTTTTCAGAATTTGATGGTTGTAAGTGAAAAATAACATCTGGTGGTAACAGGGGAGATAATAATGGACTACAGATTCCAGCCCCCCACATTTGATTTTATAAATGGTCCAAATTGAAAGCATTGGCAGACGGCATCTTCAAAGTTTGTAATTCATATTTCTCTCTGTGATAATTTCGTCCTTTGTCATAAGGGTTCCTTCATTAACTTTTCAACCCACATATTTTAAGTACTTTGATTCTTTTGTTTTAGTTGCTTTGAAGCAATCATTAGACATGTAAATCAAACAAAGATAAGTGTGGATGATGTCACGATGTTTCCATATGTTTGTTGCAGCTGTGACAAATATGTCGTACGTAAGTAAGGGGACAATTTCCCCCTCAACCACAAATGTCATGAATTAACTAACGGATAAATCAGTAACAACTGCAAGGAATACTTTCCAATCCTTAAATCATAGAGAAAGGGTCTTTCAGTAATGAAAGGTGTCCAACCATGAACTGTTGAATCCCTGTGTTTATGTGTTATAAGCCTTCTGTTATTTTTTATTTCCATTTCCGACATGTGAGCGAATGGATTTGGCCAAACTTACAAAAACAAAATACATTTCGTCGTGAATGGACAATATCCCCACAGTTCTGTATGGATGGGTGTGAACACCCCTGTCAATCGGTCGACCACAGCAAGTTCGCAAATAATGGGCTGAGTTCAACTTAGAAGTTTTGCAAAATTAGACAGAGGGCCACGTGGTGCATTTACATGTAGTTCGAAAAAGGTCGTGAACAGATAATGTAAACTCTAAAGGCCGTTATCTCAGACCTATGTCTGTCCGAAAACGGTGCTCTTCACGCATGAATATAGGGGAAAAAAAGCCAAGTCATGACAAAAACGAATAACAGAACAGAACAGTGATAATTTTATTGACACAAATATTATGGTCATTAACATATGCTCAATGGAAAATATTAATCACATCGAGAAACAAAAAAAAGGAAAAGAAAGAATAAGAAAGAAAATGAGAAGAGAAAGAATGAGTGATCTATTTAAAAGAACTATTTGAGAATTCCTATTTCTTTCTTAAAAGTACGAGTATTTTGCTTCAGGGTCAATGATAAACACGAAGGATTCAGTAATACTAGAAACGAATGTTCTTCGTGGCAGTCGTGGTAATGGGGATAGCGCTTCGGTTTGAGACCCTATTTGCGGTTAAAAGGGGGGAACATTGTCAATGGACTCCACTACGAAATTAATGAAAGCTGCGTTGATCGATTTAAACCAACTCAGGGACGTTGCAATCAATAGTTTGTCTGAACAAATGAATAATCCGGCGATAGTGCATAATGAGATATAGATGGAAACAGGACAGTTTGATACATCTACCAAACATCTGATACCTCTACTACTTGTAGACAAAATCGGACAACGGAAGAACCAATTTCAGAAGACAAAACTTACACTGTAACGGACTACCTTTGGTAAAGAGTTTTCTACACCTTTACATGAATGTTTAGCTCAACACTGTGTCGCTGTTTGAAAGGAAGCATGGTTTCATAACAAGAATGTTTTCATCGTTTGTTACAGTCTTGTTATTTGTTGTGCCCGATATTTTTTTAAATTCGTTCTCTAATTGAAATAACATTTTAAAACTAACGGCATTTGCCAACACTCCTTTAACCCTTATAGTGCTGGAACCGACTTCATGCTTATGCAAATAGCTTAGAGCCAGGCCAGCCGCCAAGTAAATTGGCGGCTGGCCTGTGATCTAACCTGTTTGCAACTCTGGCTTCTTTCTTCATCAAAATTAAGTAGATATTTAAGGTTTTGGAAAGCAGGCGACAAAAGAATATATTTTTTGAAAATTACCCAGCACTATAAGGGTTAATATCAATGGTTCAACAGTAATAATAGGTGAAAGTCAGCAGTGTTATTTTCTAAGGATGACCGATTTTTGAATGATAAACAGAGCTCCCTTGAGGGTCCAATGCCATACTATAGTATGTCCTTCACATTTGTCAAGGACTTACTGTAGTCTTCCAAATAAACACCCGATTCCATAAAAACGTGGAAATAGAGGATGCTAGATTTTCATTACGAAGGACGTTTATAATCTTACAGGAGTTTCAATACAACAATACATAGGTTCGACCAGTATTCAATCAAGGTTCCTTGTGTAGAACGCTAGAAACGGGCACAAGTTCAAAACAACATTCCATCTTATTTCAATATTGAGTACAATATTTCAAAGTAACACCGTGGAGAATCGTCTCCCCGAGATGCTTCCAATATCGTGTCACACTGCAATATTGTACTTTTATCCTAGATACTACCAACCAATCTTAGTTTTGACTTACGCAAATATTTTCCTTATGATGTTAGAAAAACGCTACCCAAGGGTAGAGCGTCGGCCTCGGGACACGACGGACGTGGGTTCAAATCCTGTGAGTAGCGGAGGATCTCATTGCAACCTCTCATTCATTCACATGAGAGTGATAAGATTAAGTTGTAGGAACTTCTTTTCCAATCGATGTAAGATATATGATTTTATACTTAACTAATCGATACTTTGCGAAGTTGCGTCCGTCAAAACGTGATACAGTGGCCCGTTTTTCGTCGCTAGGCATTGTTGCGAGATATCAGCCAGTGGACCAAGTCAGTTTATTAAAGAATACAAAGGATCATTGTTGAACCAGACCTGGAATGAATGCTTTTGCTGTTGTTGGTAAATTGAATAGATGGGTGTCATTTAAACGTTTATTAATTATTCAATGCATCTGTCTTTCGAATCCGTTGTTAGAACACAGACAGTGGGTATAGGCTAATAGCCAGCGAACTCCATCTCTTTAAAGATGATCTCTTCCAGAAGAGTCTGGCCATCACTGGGTTCTATTCTTTCGTAGACGACACCCGGACACATAGCAGCTTCGACGGATTTCATGTGGCAGGCACCCTGGCCGTCATTACCTAGAATCTTAACCAAGGCCCTGTAATAATGGTAGTCAAGTTAAATTCTCAAATGATTTCAACGAAGGCCCTGTAAAATTATAGTCAAGTTTAATTCTCAAATGATTTCAACGAAGGCCCTGTAAAATGATGGTCAGGAATAAAATCTCAAATGATTTTAACGAAGGCCTTGTAATAATGGTAGTCAAGTTTAATTCTCAAATGATTTTAACGAAGGCCTTGTAATAATGGTAGTCAAGTTAAATTCTCAAATGATTTCAACGAAGGCCCTGTAAAATGATGGTCAGGAATAAAATCTCAAATGATTTTAACGAAGGCCTTGTAATAATGGTAGTCAAGTTTAATTCTCAAATGATTTTAACGAAGGCCTTGTAATAATGGTAGTCAAGTTTAATTCTCAAATGATTTTAACAAAGGCCTTGTAATAATGGTAGTCAAGTTTAATTCTCAAATGATTTTAACGAAGGCCTTGTAATAATGGTAGTCAAGTTTAATTCTCAAATGATTTTAACGAAGGCCTTGTAATAATGGTAGTCAAGTTTAATTCTCAAATGATTTTAACGAAGGCCTTGTATAATGGTAGTCAAGTTTAATTCTCAAATGATTTTAACGAAGGCCTTGTAATAATGGTAGTCAAGTTTAATTCTCAAATGATTTTAACGAAGGCCTTGTTATAATGGTAGTCAAGTTTAATTCTCAAATGATTTTAGCCAAAGAAATGATGCTGCTGATGATGCTGGTGTATCTTTTGCTGCTGATGATGCTGGTGTATCTTTTGCTGCTGATGATGACAGATATGGCGATTATCATACGGTTACAATATTAATGGAGTTAGTAATAAAGAATGATTATAATAACAACATTAACGATGATAGGAATACATACTTTTAAAATCAACATTTTAAAGCCAGAATTGCGATCATTTACAGTAAAATTGTGTAAGATCTATCTGTCTAACGTGATACTAAAGAAATTTCTGTTATTATGGAATCCAATGGTCCCTGGCGTTTTACAATATTTATCTCGACAATTATCGGCTGACATACAAATACATATGACGGAGCTTTATAATACTCCTTCAATCGGGCAGAAAATATTGCACGAAGCTAGGAAATGGTTTGAATATCTTACTAAATATCTTAAAATGAAAACATTTTTTGCAAGATACTTTTCTGGCAATTATAACCTGAACATTTAACAGCGCTGACTATGACACAGACAACTCTTTTGTGTGTCGTAAAATAAATGCCTCACCAAAGGCATTCGTTCAATCGCTTACAGCAAAATAGCATCCCAAATATTGATATGAATAAAACTCAGAGACTAGAACTCTCTAAAGACTTTGTCTCCAGGTTACGCCAAGATTCAAAGGGGACTTAAATGTTTCTGCAAAAGAACAATGGGAATGCTTTAAAACCGCTACTCACAGCTCACAGTACACCTCATGTATTTTTTTGGATAAAAACACGGAAGCAAGCAGAATGAATTGTTTGGCGCCAACTTAAATGTACTCACTTAGATAATCACATAATGCCAAGCCCTCGCCAGAGACACTTGCCACCCTTATTAAGGCTAGAAGCTGCATCCAAGTATCAGTCAGGTCTTGTTTAACTGAGTACCGGACAAATCACTGTCAAACTATACAGAAAGCATCTGGCACTAGGAGCATCAGAGGCATCTATGAAGGCATTAAGAAAGCTGTAGGGCGAAGTGCATTTGGAAACAGCTCTGCTTAAGAGCACAACTGGTGAAGCTATCACCAACAATGCAGACCAGCTCGATATATGGGTAGAACACTATTTAGAGTTGAACTCAAAGGAAAATAAAGTTAAACAGGAGGCTTTTGTTGCAGTTGAACAACTCCCACAAATGTCTGAGTTTGACACAACCCCTACTATGGACGATATATCCAAAGCAATAGACTGTCTACCTTCTGGAAAGTCACCTGGAAAGGACAAGATATCAGCTGAGGTATTAAAAAAAGGTAAGTCTGGTTTGGTTGAGCTTCTCCTAATCTCCGAATGCAGTGCTGTAATGAAGGCACAGTGCCCCAAGAAATGAAGGAGGCTAACATAGTAACCTTGTACAAAATAAAAGGTGACAGCAGCGAATGCAATAACTATTGAGTCATTTCCATTCTCAGTATTGTTGGGAAACTATCTGCACGCATAATCCTAAACAGACGACAACTTCTTGCCGATAGAATCTATCCAGAGTCTCAGAATGGTTTTCTATGATTTTTATTACCTTCTCTCTTTCAGTTTCAAGAAAATTACAGGGAGCAAAGTTAACCACTTTATACCGATTGCATCGACCTTACGAAAACATTTGACCATTTTAGCAGAGACAGACTGTTCAAAATGCTTCCTAAGATTGCTGTCCACCCAAACTGCTCAGTATATTGAGATCTTTCCATGACGGTATAATGGGCACAGTACAATTTGACGTTGAAATGTCAGATGAATATGAGATGAAGTGTGATGTAAAGCCGTTTTCGCTTCTACATTTGGCATAGTATTCGCGGTTCTCCTCAAGTATGCAAAAACGAAGGTAAGAAAAATCCTCATCAGGGACGTGCTTTTTGCTGGCGATGCAGCTGTTGTCTCACACACGCAGGGTGGACTTTAAAGAGTAATGAAAAGTTTTTCCACCGCATGCAATCTATTGGGACTGACAATAAGGCAAAAGAAAACACAAGTCATGGGTCAAGCAACGTTCGAGCCACCTCAAGTGACGGTCGATGGAGATGAACTGGAAGTAGTAAACAGTTTCAATACATTGGGTCCACTGCAACCCTGTTACTGGATATAGAGATAGATAAGCGCTGTGGAAAGGTGCCAGCAACTCTTGCAAGATTAACCAAAAGGTCTGGGAAAACAAACATATTACAATACCCACATATATGAATGTCTATAAAACATGTGTTCTCAATACTCTATCATACAACAGCAAACCATGGACAACTTACTACCACCAAGAAAGGAAACTTCAAGTCTTCCATCTACGTTGTCTGCGGCGAATCCTTGGCATCAATTTGCCAGATAATGTACTCTCTCTAGCCGACCTTCCAAATATTTTCACATTGCTACGTCAACGACACTAAAGCTTGCCAGGGCATGTGTATAGAATGGAGGACGGTTGTATTCCAAAGGTTCTATTCTATAGGGAGGTGTTCAATGACTCAAGACACAAAGGCCGACCACAACCCAGGTTCGTGGACGTCTGCAAGCGACATATGAATGTATGCAGTTAAGTAAGAATCTTTAAAAACATCTGCAGGTGATGATGTGATTTGGAAACGCACCGTATCAGCTGGTTTTAAAAACGGGAGATGGGTTGTAAGGAAGTAGCTTTAACTGGGAAAAGGCTTAAACGATAGACCAGCAATCAGCAACTAAGTAAAGACATTCTTACATCAGCCTTCTCTTGCCAGAAATGTGGAAGAGGATGCAAGTCTAGGATAGGACTATACAGCAACAGAAGACGACGGTTGTCCTCTCGCGACACTAATCCATAGATTTTAAGACTGGAGGATGCCAACAAATTACGCTATGAAGTTGTTTTAATAAATTGTTCGCCAACAAATTACGCTATGAAGTTGTTTTAATAAATTGTTCACTGCTGTTATAAATGAAAGGTTAAAAAACTGTGAGATTTTAAACGATAGTTTAGCGGATGCACAATTTGGTTTCAGGCACATCCACAGTACAGTGGATAAGGGTATATCGTAATGTTGTTTAATCAACTTTAAAAAGCGTAACACTACATTGATTGAAACTCACCAAGGTAAAAACTCATAAGAGTGGGCATGAATGACTGTTATCCGTTATTCGGTCTATGTTTGACGGGGTCAAGTTGTGCGTAGGCCATATGAGTACTTAATCTGAATATTTTAAAAGTGAGATTGATTTATTTCAAGTGGAGATAACAAATACTATTTTCTCTCTTTAACAATTACCTTGAGCAAGCATTGTACCGTTGTACTCATTCTGTATCAAGTGTTGACCGGTTATAAATTTTCTTTTTTGCTGATGATGCTGTTCTTTTTGCTGAACAAAAGAGGCTTTACCGGAATAACTTAGTTGTCTACACATTTATTGAATAAAATGGGGTCTTACTATAAATGTATACAAAACAAACATCATGCTCTTTTCTAAAAAAAAAAGCTAGTAAGAAAGAAGCCTATGTCTAGAAATACAATGAAAACATAGAACTAGTAGACAATTTTAGAAATCCTGGTATAATTTTATCCAGTAGGGCGTCGTTCATGCAAGAAACAAATGATTTTGAAAGTAAAGCATTACGTGCCATGCATTCATTATTCAGCATTGTAATCTTAAAATCCCTATAAATATCTATTTGATGTTTTCATCCAAATGTACTAACAATTTATAACTATGGATGTGAAATATGGGGTTACATGAAAGCAGAGCACTCTTAGAAATAGTACTTTGAAAGTTTTGTAAATGAGTCTAGAATGTTAAAAATAGTAGATTAACATCGTTTGTTGCTATGTATTCCGAACTCTGAAGATTCCCTTTATACGTTTTTAGATATAAACTTATTGTGAAATAATGGCATAGTGTATACAACGAGAAATCCTTTTATTGCACACTGAAAACATTGACGCAAAATAAACAGGATATTGATATAAATGGTAAAATTATAGATTAGTCAGCTAAAGTTCGAGACATTCTACAAAATGCAGGATTTCATGTCGTTTAGGCAGGTCATGTGTTGTACTTTTACTAACAAATCATTCCGTTTTCTTACTTGTTGAGCTTGTTCATTTTATCCTTGTTGTATGCCCTACAGCTATGTGGGTCCCCAGAGTATATACAATGATAGGGAGCTGCATTGTTTTTAGTGCAATTGATGTGTAACTCTCTTCTGTGGCCGTCTGTATGAAACAATATACCAAATATCTTTTAAAATTATCTAATGTAGACACTTTATTGTTGTTGTTTTGCTTGTATTCGTTTAAACGGTGAGCACAAAATACTGGTCAAACACCGGTCGAACACTAATCTTTCATAAATCAGGACAAAACACGAAAACGAGTTTTAACTGACAATAGGGTAGCCATGTCTTAATACTAGGGATTCAGCCAACACCCTTTTTTTCAGATGAAGTGACCAGGGCACATTGCATTTATAACTAAAATGTGTACATGGAAAAATTTTAAAAACGTTCAAACTCCAATTGAAATGAAAAAAAATGAAATAATGAATAGATCAGCCATCGACAAGTCCGACATTTTTTCTTTGAATACATTCCGTCTTCAAAGAAATGTGTTTGTCGAGTGCTTATTCTATGTTATCTCGTTGTTAGATAAGTAATGAATATTGTTTTTTTATAACTAAGAAAACGCTCACATACGTCCCTCTATATCACAGAAGCAGCTGTAACCATTTGCGGCATCGAAACGGCCAATCACCGCCAAAACGTTCCCGAGATATGCGACACAGCACGCTAACAGCAGGCACGTTGTCAAGTTCGACATTCTTAAAGAACATAAATAAATAAATATATAAATATATAAATAAATAAATAAATAAATAAATATATAAATATATAAATAAAATAAATAAATAAATAAATAAATAATAGAAATCTGTAAGGAACGCCTTTTACTTAAGACTTATAGTCCAGACAGAAATTCGTTGGGTACCAGCAACCAGCTTAAGGACGTTCTAGGTGGATTTTTCTGCGCAATTCATCTGCGCTTCCAAGGGAAAAGATAAAACTGTTACTGAAGGGGTAATTGCGTTGTAGTCGGATAAATGTTTTTTATTCGGATGAAATATACTGTATGCATTTTTAACAAAGAAAATTCATATAATCCATAAAACTATAAAGGGTAATTAACACTTTTATATATTTCCCATGCAAATTAAGCCCCCGGCTTCTATCTTCTTTCAAGTTTAAAGCTATTTTAGTCCTTTTTATAAAATTAATGTTTTTTTTTTCAAATATGGTTACCATGGAAACTGTCATTTTCCAAAAATACTAACTCGTCAACATGTACTTTTTTGAATTTTGTTTTATAACATATATAAAATAACATTGGATAAATAAAGTATTGAATGTATGAATTTATATTTTTTGTGTTAATAAACCTTCTAGAAATTATTTTATTACCTTTGAAGATGGTATGGTCATTTTGACATTTTTGCCCCAAACGTTTACCATGGAAACTGTCATTTTACAAAAAAAAACTTGCTTGTCGACCTGCATTTTTCTTTTCATTTCTGCATTCACAATACAAGTTTTAATAAGATTTCAAAAAGTTAGAACATTCTATGAAAGGATTATATTCTTATAAAACTGTAGAAAATGTCCATAAATTTTTAACGGTAAGCGTCTTGCATATTTACCGGCAATCCGTTTGAATCCTTGACGATCAAACGTTTGAATCTTTAATGATCAAAGGCTTAGATCTTTACATGCCATCTCCTTGTATACTTTCTGGGCAACCACTTAAATCTTTAAAGGCCATTTGTTTAAATTTTTACTGACAACCGGCTTTATTATTTACCGGCCTGCATGGATTCTTTCTGGCCTCTTGCGTGAATCGTACTGGAAAACCAGGTAAATATCAAATGACGTCCTCTTGATCTTATTTGTCCAAGCGCTTGAATCTTTATCGAACACCCGCGTGAATCTTTATCAGCTACCGGCTTGAATCCTAACCAAATACTACTTATATATTTTCCAGACATTCGTGTGTATCTTTACAGAACACCTTCCTGAATCTTTACAAAACGCCCGTGTAAATCTCTATGGGCCTCCAGTTGCAATGAATATCAGGGATCATTTATCGGTTTCCCGCCCGTCAATTTATCGGTTACCCGTGCGTCCATTTATCGGCTACCGTGCGACCATTTATTGGCTACCATGCGTGAATCTTTATCGGCTACCTTTGCGTGAATCCTTATCGGCTACCCGTGCGTCCATTTATCGGCTACCCTGCGAGCATTTATCGGCTACCATGCGTGAATCTTTATCGGCTACCCGTGCGTGAATCGTTATCGGCTACCCGTGCGTGGATCGTTATTGGCTACCCGTGCGTCCATTTATCGGCTTCCATGTGTGAATCTTTTACGGTTACCCGTGCGTGAATCTTTATCAGCTACCCGTGCGACTATTTATCGGCTACCACGCGTGAATCTTTATCGGGTACCCGTGCGGTCATTTTTCGTCTACCGTGCGACCATTTTTCGGCTACCATGCGTGAATCTTTATCGGCTGATGCAATAATCTTTATCAGACACCCATGCAACCATTTATCGGCAACCCGTGCGACCATTTAACGGCTACCATGCGTGAATCTTTATCGGACGTCCATGCGACCATTTATCGGCTACCATGCGTGAATCCTTATCTCACATGCAAGCGACCTTTAATCGACAATCCGTGCGACCATTTAACGGCTACCATGCGTGAATCTTTATCGGACGTCCATGCGACCATTTATCGGCTACCATGCGTGAATCCTTTTCGGATAAATGCATTAAGCTTCATCAGACACCCATGCGACCATTTATCGGCTACCATGCGTGAATCTTTAGCGTCTACCCGTGCGAGTTTTTATCTGTCACCCGCATGAATCGTTTTACAATTAGGACACCTGCGAGAATCTATACAGGGCAACCTTTATGAACTCTACCTCACCAACTTTAATCTTTACTGGGGAGTGTGCGATCCCTTGTTGACAACCCATGTGAATCTTTACCAGGCACATGATTTAATCATAAATACGTAAATCTCTATTTTTAGAGCATCTACTACAATATTCACTCTGACATCCACGTAGGCATTTACATGGCGATTGCTTTAATCTTTTCATGTCACCTACTTGTACTGAACATAACACACGATTGTTCAGAATAATGCTGTACATAAACACAATTTTGAATGTAAGGGAATTAAGATATAACTGAACATACCTCAACTTGTTTCTGTTTCATCTTATCGCTAGACGTAACGAACAATTATCAAGAAAACTGATGCCTTTGGGAAAAGCCCATCTTTATTTATACCCATGGATGGAGTATGGGCGTGATTAATAGTTTCCGTATTGGTCGGACATTTAAAGGTCAGCAGAGACGGAAAGGATAGAAGGTCAGGCTTCCGGAACACCTGAGCGTCGACAATATGACTCAGAGCTGGGTACCGTTTTACTAAACGACTAAGGAAAAGTATTTGCGTAAGTCAAAACAGATAAATATGGGTAGTATCTTAAATAAAAGTACAATATTACAATGTGACACGTCATTGAAAGCGTCTCGGAGAGACGCTTCCAATGACGTGTTACCTTGCAATATTGCTTAACCCAATATTGAAATAGGAGGGAATGTTGATTTGAACTTAGCATAAAATGTTTGGTAAAGCGGTACCCATGTGAACAAGAAGACTTCAATAAATATCGTCCCTCTCAATCGAAAGGCCTATCTCCAATTAATGATTTTCTTTCAGATTTGGATGAAACGAATTTCGGCGAATCATGTTTAAGCAATTTACCAGAACATATTGTCTTTCTTTATAGTTGTATTTTTGTAAGATATTGAAGTGATATTTTTGGATAAATGCACCAATATTCTTTCTCCGTTAAATAGGATAGAATTATTCCTTACAAAATATCGACTTAAGTTATCAACATAAGATACAGTGCGATTTTTTTTATAAAAATTCGTGTTTATAGGGAATGGGATGTTTCGTGTTGATTAATCTTCCATTTATATATTGGTAATACTTTTTTATGTTTATATATTTTGATAAGATGTAAATAAACGTTTTGTCCCGATTTACACTCATTCGCTTTAACTGATATAACCAAAGAAGGATTATGCCAAAAAACTTGCATACAACGCACACTTTCCATATTTATCTTTTCTTAAAAGATGCATTTGTAAACAATGGAAAAGTATTATCAATTTGTCATAGAAATACCCAATAAATGCCTTCATTACGTAAGTAGGTAGGCGCTTTTTGACATCCTGGTGGCGTTGTTTTCCGTATGACATAAGCACGTTCATAAACAAAAAGTTATACCATGTTTCCAAGCAATATTCCATTAGTTGAATATTAAAAATATTTATACCTCATAGTCCGATTTTTTTCTAACAATTGCCCACAAGGGTATCATTTTCCGAATACAATTTTATTCGTATGACAGATTGTGAATTACAGTCTTGACCTACGCAAAATAAAAAAAACATTGCTGGAATAGCATACACTACCTGCAGAAGAAATTGCCTTGTTCTGCAAATATTTCATAAAATCATCAGCAATAGATAAGAGGAATCCAAGTGGCAATTGGAATAGTACGAAAAGCACTAAATTGATCAGTGTCAATCTAATATACATACATTGTGGACTTTACTGATCAAGGACAGTGCATCAATAATACTTAATCTGAAATGTTTGTACAATGTCGCACATGCTGATTCTCAACAGGACATTCATTAATAATGCTGATCTTGACACTTTGTAAAATGTCGCACATGCTGATTCTCAACAGGACATTCATTAATAATGCTGATCTTGACACTTTGTAAAATGTCTCACATGCTGATTCTAAACAGGACATTCATTAGTAATGCTGATTTTGACATGTTTGTACAATGCCTCACATGCTGATTCTCAACAGGACGTTCATTAATAATGCTGATTTTGACATATTTGTTCAATGTCGCACGTGCTGATTCTCAACAGGACATTCATTAGTAATGCTGATTTTGACATGTTTGTACAGTGTCGCACATGCTTATTCTGAACAGGACGTTCATTAGTAATGCTGATTTTGACATATTTGTACAATGTCGCACATGCTGATTCTCAACATGACATTCATTAGTAATGCTGATTTTGACATGTTTGTACAATGCCTCATATGCTTATTCTGAACAGGACGTTCATTAGTAATGCTGATTTTGCCATGTTTGTACAATGCCTCACATGCTGATTCTCAACAGGACGTTCATTAATAATGCTGAATTTGACATATTTGTTCAATGTCGCACGTGCTGATTCTCAACAGGACATTCATTAGTAATGCTGATTTTGGCATGTTTGTAAAATGTCTCACATGCTGATTCTAAACAGGACGTTCATTAATAATGCTGATTTTGACACTTTGTACAATGTCTCACATGCTGATTCTCAACAGGACGTTCATTAATAATGCTGATTTTGACATGTTTGTACAATATCGCACATACTGATTCTGAAAGGACATTCATTAATAATGCTGATTTCGACATGTTTGTACAGTGTCGCACATGCTGATTCTGAACAGGACGTTCATTAATAATGCTGATTTTGACACTTTGTAAAATGTCTCGCATGTTGATTCTGAACAGGACGTTCATCAATAATGTTGATTTTGACACTTTGTAAAATGTATCACATACTGATTCTGAACAGGACGTTCATTAATAATGCTGATTTTGACACTTTGTAAAATGTCTCACATGCTGATTCTCAACAGGACGTTCATTAATAATGCCGATTTTGACATATTTGTACAATGTCGCACATGCTGATTCTGAACAGGACGTTCATTAATAATGTTGATTTTGACACTTTGTAAAATGTCTCACATGCCAATAATGACTTATGTTTCTGCCTAATTTGTACACAGTATTTAGTGATTGGCGTGTAAACGTTTCATTTTACATCAACCGGTCAAATTCATCAAGTATGTGTAGAGTTGGCACGTTCTCGCTCACATCGAAAATAAAGCATTTCTCTCATCCGCAAAACCTTTGAAAATTAGTCTGGTCAATGAAAATCATATTATAGGACTTATTCCTTCAGAATGAAATAGAAAGGGAGACAGTTGCACATGTATCACGGAGAAAGTCTTGTTTAGTGGTTTCCCTTTGGAACTCGAAGCTTGATTTATTGTCAAATTGCATTAAAGTCTTACTTATTAAATATTTTGCCTCGAAATCCAATTTCATATCACCGTGATATAACTGAAAGATCGTTGAAAGCAGCAATAAGGCTGTTACAACAATCTCGAGTCCATCAATAATGTATCGATCGATATAAACAAATCAATATACCGGGTTTCGTGAAGGAATATATTTTATTGATAAGATAAAAGTTTGATAAATCAATCAACCCTGCCAATGTCACTTCAACTGCAAGTCAATCTCAAAAGGAAACCGGGTCACAACAGATATTCGAACTATGCAATGTATCGGACTAAACTGCTGTCTTTTAAAATAGTCATTGAAAATCCGTTGAACTTATTGATATCAGTCTTAAAAAATCTACAGTTATGTTAATTCTAGAAAGAGGATATTAATAATACATACATAATACATAACTGTAGATTTCTTAGCATGTAAAGTTTACTTGTAATTTGAGAATTTTGTTTATGACAACAACTTTTAAACGTCAAAATGAATCGATCGTTGCACATTGATTACGGTATTTGCCAACGAAACCAATGTTTCTCCACTTTTATAATGGACAATGTCTACAGTCTAAATTTCTAAGACTGACTGACTTGGACAGGACCGACAACTTGATGGAAGGTCAGTTATAAAACTAATGTAATACCTTCTCAATGATCGATATCTTACTATATTCTTACAACTGGACCCAAATACATGGTTAAACATAAAGTTCACAATCACAGCTTAACTTTGTGCACAACAGTAAAGAGATCAAGTTAGTTCATTACCCGACTAATGCTTCTAGGAGTGCTGTTAATTATAAGCTGGTACAACGGCCGGTGTTTCTTTACTAAGCATTGTTGTGAGACATGTGCCAGTGAACCAAGTCAAGTTTATTAGAGAATTATAAGAACAGTATGTTAAAACTTTCACAGAAAGTGTTGTTGGTGTTTACAGCTAGAAAGAAAACGAGGTGAAAGTCATGAAGACGTTTGTCGATTATTCCATTCATCATTCCGTCAAATTCCGTTGTCAGATGGTACATAGACGGTGGGTGTAATCTAATAACCATCGAATTCCATCTCTTTGAAGATGATTTCTTCCAGGACAGTCCGGGGCCCTGCGCATTCTTGTTTGTTATAGACCACACCCGGACATACTTTGGTAGCTTCGACAGACGCCTTGTTACAGGCACCTAGACCGTCATTGCCGAGGATCTCAACGAATGCGCTGTAATGAATTAATAGGATCGGTATAGAAACAACAAAGTTAATAAGTTCATAGTGATGATGCTGTTTACGGGCCACAATGGAATTAAGATATTTTTCTCTGTTTTGTGGTACCAATAATATTGATGTAATTTTGGCATGCATGGGTGGTGAAAGCTCTATCGCGCCATCATGATGCTGACGACAAAATCGGTTGCGCAACTTCCGGTTTATCGGTTTTAGTGTAGGTTTTTGCTATTTTTCTGCATTTCCAGGCAAGAACTTCAAAAACCTAAATAACATGATTCAACCCCTATTGAATCCATCCGACTATAGGTAAAGTTTCAGTTTTGAGCCCATGGAATTGGCTGAGATTTCGAAAATGTGGCGTTTGGTAGAGGGTTAAAGCATTCTTACTAGTTGAGCTTGTTAGCATTCTTGTTGTACGCTGGGCAGTCATGCGGGTCCCCTGAATAGACGCAGTTATAGGAGGCGGCGTTCTTCTTCCTGCAGTTGATCTTCAGTTCTCTGCAGTGGCCGTCTGCGAAAATAAAGTTTCCAATTGACTGATAGGTCTGTACAAAGAACCGATTTATTTTACATTAATTACCAAAATCAAACAATATTTTTTTCTTCTCTAGATTCATGGGCAAACTACTGTTTGGAAGTAATAAGAAAAAGGAGGATTCGAAAAAAGCCATCAAGTGGTCAATTGAACCATAAGAGAAAAATGTGGTCGATTCGTATACATGAAGTTTCTTAGAAACTCAGGTACGAGATATCTTCAAACCCTTACGCTAGTCCAACCCTGATGGGAAACGTTTATTTGCTTTGGTTAACTTAGAATAAATCAAGATATTAATCATGAAAAAATTTATCTTTTGGAAGGCATTCACCGAGCAACTTTTCCGAATTTGTCCTATTTTGAATATATATTTACGATTATCAAGTTTGACATTAAAATTGAATTTACATGAATGGAAGGTGTCGAATAAAAACTCCCATCCATAAAAAACGTCTTTTGGTGTAAAACTTGAATTTATAACGGAACTATTTCTGTTGAATCGCTTATTTTGTAATCTGACTATTGTTGAAACAGGAATTAATCAACGTCCTATCGCTGTGGGGTCCATTAGGTTTATACCATACGTCGTGGTTATTGAAATTTCAACACGGCTCCATGTAACAGACGACATATAAGGAATAGATGATCTAACGTACAAAAGAATAATGTGGTCGTATTGTATCTTAATAAGAATACATAACAATGTCGGTTGACAGGGGCGTAGCCTGACCGAAATCAATGTGTAGACACGTCAATCTAGGGGGTCCAGGGGACGGGGTGCTGTTCCCCCCGTACAAAAAGATCAGTCTGAAATAGACATGTGCATTCTGGCACACATTGAAGAGCATATAAATTTATTTTGTTTCAGCAGGAAGAAGAGACCCTTCTGTTACGTTTTTGAGTTTGTTCTATTTCCTTTTTTTTTGCTTCCAGAAAAGTGTAGACACTTTCCTAAAATACTGAATGGAAGCTACGCCAATGGTTGTTGAAGGTTTGATTAAGAAAGCTCCAACAAAATACTGGTCAAACACCGGTCGAACACTAATCTTTCATAAATCAGGACAAAACACGAAAACGTGTTTTAACTGACAATAGGGTAGCCATGTCTTAATACTAGGGATTCAGCCAACACCCTTTTTTTCAGATGAAGTGACCAGGGCACATTGCATTTATAACTAAAATGTGTACATCGAAAATTTCTAAAAATGTTAAAACTCCAATTGGAATGAAAAAAAATGAAATAACGAATAGATCAGCCATCGACAAGTCCGACATATTTTCTTTGAATACATTCCGTCATCAAAGAAATGTGTTTGTCGAATGCTTATTCTATGTAATCTCGTTGTTAGATAAGTAAAGAATATTGGGTTTTTTTATAGTAAGAAAGCGCTCACATACGTTTATCTATATCCCAGCTGCATTTGTAATCATTTGCGGCATTGAACGTGCCAATCACCGCCAGAACGTTCCCGAGATATGCGACACAGCACGCTAACAGCAGGCACGTTGTCAAGATCGACATTCTTAAAGAACATAGATAAATAAATAAATAAATCAACTGATTAATTAATTAATTAAGGCTTAAATCTTTACATGCCATCTCCTTGTATACTTTCTGGGCAACCACTTAAATCTTTAAAGGCCATTTGTTTTAATTTTTACTGACAACCGGCTTTATTATTTACCGGCCTGCATGAATCTTTCTGGCCTCTTGCTTGAATCGTACTGGAAAACCGGGTACATATAAATCGACGTCCCCTTTGATCTTATTCGTCCATGCGCTTGAATCTTTATCGAACACCCGCGTGAATCTTTATCAGCTACCGGCTTGAATCTTAACCAACACTACTTATACATTTTCCAGACATTCGCGTGTATCTTTACAGAACACCTTCCTGAATCTTTACCAAACGCCCGCGTACATCTCTATGGGCCTCCAGTTGCAATATTTATCAGGGACCATTTATCAGTTTCCCGCCCGTCATTTTATCGGCTACCTGTGCGTCCATTTATTGGCTACCGTGGGACCATTTATTGGCTAACATGCGTGAATCTTTATCGGCTACCCGTGCATGAATCTTTATCGGCTACCCGTGCATCCATTTATTGGCTACCTTGCGACGATTTATCGGCTACCATGCGTGAATCTTTATCGGCTACCCGTGTGTGAATCCTTAGCAGCTACCCGTGCGTGAATCTTTATCGGCTTCCCGTGCGTCCATTTATCGGCTATCGTGCGACCATATTACGGCTACCATGCGTGAATCTTTATCGGTTACCCGTGCGTGAATCTTTATCAACTACCCGTGTGACTATTTATCGGCTACCATGCGTGAATCTTTATCGGCTATCCGTGCGGTCATTTTTCGTCTACCGTGCGACCATTTTTCGGCTACCATGCGTGAACCTTTATCGGCTGATGCAATAATCTTTATCACACACCCATGCGACCATTTATGGGCAACCCGTGCGACCATTTAACGGCTACCATGCGTGAATCTTAATCGGACGTCCATGCGACTATTTATCGGCTACCATGCGTGAATCCTTGTCGGACATGCATGCGACCATTTATCGACAATCCGTGCGACCATTTAACGGTTACCATGAGTGAATCTTTATCGGACGTCCATGCGACCGTTTATCGGCAACCCGTGCGACTATTTAACGGCTACCATGCGTGAATCCTTGTCGGACATGCATGCGACCATTTATCGACAATCCGTGCGACCATTTAACGGCCATGAGTGAATCTTTATCGGACGTCCATGCGACCGTTTATCGGCAACCCGTGCGACTATTTAACGGCTACCATGCGTGAATCCTTGTCGGACATGCATGCGACCATTTATCGACAATCCGTGCGACCATTTAACGGCTACCATGAGTGAATCTTTATCGGACGTCCATGCGACCGTTTATCGGCTACCATGCGTGAATCTTTATCGGACAAATGCATTTATCTTTATCAGACACCCATGCAACCATTTATCGGCTACCCGTGCGACCATTTATCGGCTACCCCGCATGAATCTTTATCGGCTACCGTGCGACTGATAATCGGCTACCATGCATAAATGTTTATCAGACACCCTTGCGACCATTTATCGTCAACCCGTGCAACCATATATCGGCTACCATGCGTGAATCTTTATCGGACGTCCATGCGACCATTTATCGGCTACCATGCGTTAATCTTTATCAGACACCCATGCGATCATTTATCGGCTACCTGTGCGACCAATTATCGGCTACCTTGCGTGAATCTTTATCGGACAAATGCATTTATCTTTATCAGACATCAATGCGACCATTTATCGGCTACCCGTGCAACCATATAACGGCTACCATGCGTGAATCTTTTTCGGATAAATGCATTAAGCTTCATCAGACACCCATGCGACCATTTATCGGCTACCATGCGTGAATCTTTGGCGTCTACCCGTGCGAGTATTTAGCTGTCGCCCGCATGAATCGTTTTACAATTAGGACACCTGCGAGAATCTATACAGGGCAACCCTTATGAACTCTACCTCACCAACTTTAATCTTTACTGGGGAGTGTGCGATCCCTTGTTGACAATCCATGTGAATCTTTACCAGACACATGCTTTAATCATAAATACGTAAATCTCTATTTTTAGAGCATCTACTACAATATTCACTCTGACACCCACGTAGGCATTTACATGGCGATTGCTTTAATCTTTTCATGTCACCTACTTGTACTGAACATAACACACGATTGTTCAGAATTTAATGCTGTACATAAACAAAATTTTGAATGTAAGGGAATTAAGATATAACTGAACATACCTGAACTTGTTTCTGTTTCAACTTATCGCTAGACGTAACGAACAATTATCAAGAAAACTGATGCCTTTGGGAAAAGCCCATCTTTATTTATACCCATGGATGGAGTATGGGCGTGATTAATAGTATCCGTATTGGTCGGACATTTAAAGGTCAGCAAAGACGGAAAAGATAGAAGGTCAGGCTTCCGGAAAACCTGAGCGTCGACAATATGACTCAGAACTGGGTACCGTTTTACTAAACGACTAAGGAAAAGTATTTGCGTAAGTCAAAACAGATAAATATGGATAGTATCTTAAATAAAAGTACAATATTACAATGTGACACGTCATTGAAAGCGTCTCAGAGAGACGCTTCCAATGACGTGTTACCTTGCAATATTGCTTAACCCAATATTGAAATAGGAGGGAATGTTGATTTGAACTTAAGCACATTTTTAGCATAAAATGTTTGGTAAAGCGGTACCCATGTGAACAAGAAGACTTCAATAAATATCGTCCCTCCCAATCGAAAGGCCTATCTCCAATTAATGATTTTCTTTCAGATTTGGATGAAACGAATTTCGGCGAATCATGTTTAAGCAATTTACCAGAACATATTGTCTTTCTTTATAGTTGTATTTTTGTAAGATAATGAAGTGATATTTTTGGATAAATGCACCAATATTCTTTCTCCGTTAAATAGGATAGAATTATTCCTTACAAAATATCGACTTAAGTTATCAACATAAGATACAGTGCGATTTTTTTTATAAAAATTTGTGTTTATAGGGAATGGGATGTTTCGTGTTGATTAATCTTCCATTATATATGGGTAATACTTTTTTATGTTTATATATTTTGATAAGATGTAAATAAACGTTTTGTCCCGATTTACACTCATTCGCTTTAACTGATATAACCAAAGAAGGATTATGCCAAAATAACTTGCATACAACGCACACATTCCATATTTATCTTTTCTTAAAAGATGCATTTGTAAACAATGGAAAAGTATTATTAATTTGTCATAGAAATACCCAATAAATGCCTTCATTACGTAAGTAGGTAGGCGCTTTTTGACATCCTGGTGGCGTTGTTTTCCGTATGACATAAGCACGTTCATAAACAAAAAGTTATACCATGTTTCCAAGCAATATTCCATTAGTTGAATACTAAAAATATTTATACCTCATAGTCCGATTTTTTTCTAACAATTGCCCACAAGGGTATCATTTTCCGAATACAATTCTATTCGTATGACAGATTGTGAATTACAGTCTTGAACTACGCAAATTAAAAAAACATTGCTGGAATAGCATACACTACCTGCAGAAGAAATTGCCTTGTTCTGCAAATATTTCATAAAATCATCAGCAATAGATAAGAGGAATCCAGGTGGCAATTGGAATAGTACGAAAAGCACTAAATTGATCAGTGCCAATCTAATATACATACATATTGGACTTTACTGATCAAGGACAGTGCATCAATAATACTTAATCTGAAATGTTTGTACAATGTCGCACATGCTGATTCTCAACAGGACATTCATTAATAATGCTGATTTTGACACTTTGTAAAATGTCTCACATGCTGATTCTAAACAGGACATTCATTAGTAATGCTGATTTTGACATGTTTGTACAATGCCTCACATGCTGATTCTCAACAGGACGTTCATTAATAATGCTGATTTTGACATATTTGTTCAATGTCGCACGTGCTGATTCTCAACAGGACATTCATTAGTAATGCTGATTTTGACATGTTTGTACAGTGTCGCACATGCTTATTCTGAACAGGACGTTCATTAGTAATGCTGATTTTGACATATTTGTACAATGTCGCACATGCTGATTCTCAACATGACATTCATTAGTAATGCTGATTTTGACATGTTTGTACAATGCCTCACATGCTTATTCTGAACAGGACGTTCATTAGTAATGCTGATTTTGACATGTTTTTACAATGTCGCACATACTGATTCTGAAAGGACATGCATTAATAATGCTGATTTCGACATGTTTGTACAGTGTCGCACATGCTGATTCTGAACAGGACGTTCATTAATAATGCTGATTTTGACACTTTGTAAAATGTCTCACATGTTGATTCTGAACAGGACGTTCATTGATAATGTTGATTTTGACACTTTGTAAAATGTATCACATACTGATTCGAACAGGACGTTCATTAATAATGCTGATTTTGACACTTTGTAAAATGTCTCACATGCTGATTCTCAACAGGACGGTCATTAATAATGCCGATTTTGACACTTTGTAAAATGTCGCACATGTTGATTCTAAACAGGACGTTCATTAATAATGCTGATTTTGACACTTTGTAAAATGTCTCACATGCTGATTCTAAACAGGACGTTCATTAGTAATGTTGATTTTGACACTTTGTAAAATGTCTCACATGCCAATAATGCCTTATGTTTCTGCCTAATTTGTACACAGTATTTAGTGATTGGCGTGTAAACGTTTCATTTTACATCAACCGGTCAAATTTATCAAGTATGTGTAGAGTTGGCACGTTCTCGCTCACATCGAAAATAAAGCATTTCTCTCATCCGCAAAACTTTTGAAAATTAGTCTGGTCAATGAAAATCATATTATAGTACTTATTCCTTCAGAATGAAATAGAAAGGGAGAAAGTTGCACATGTATCACGGAGAAAGTCTTGTTTAGTGGTTTCCCTTTGGAACTCGAAGCTTGATTTATTGTCAAATTGCATTAAAGTCTTACTTATTAAATATTTTGCCTCGAAATCCAATTTCATATCACCGTGATATAACTGAAAGATCGTTGAAAGCGGCAATAAGGCTGTTACAACAATCTCGAGTCCATCAATAATGTATCGATCGATATAAACAAATCAATATACCGGGTTTCGTGAAGGAATATATTTTATTGATAAGATAAAAGTTTGATAAATCAATCAACCCTGCCAATGTCACTTCAACTGCAAGTCAATCTCAAAAGAAAACCGGGTCACAACAGATATTCGAACTATGCAATGTATCGGACTAAACTGCTGTCTTTTAAAATAGTCATTGAAAATCCGTTGAACTTATTGATATCAGTCTTAAAAAATCTACAGTTATGTTAATTCTAGAAAGAGGATATTAATAATACATACATAATACATAACTGTAGATTTCTTAGCATGTAAAGTTTACTTGTAATTTGAGAATTTTGTTTATGACAACAACTTTTAAACGTCAAAATGAATCGATCGTTGCACATTGATTACGGTATTTGCCAACGAAACCAATGTTTCTCCACTTTTATAATGGACAATGTCTACAGTCTAAATTTCTAAGACTGACTGACTTGGACAGGACCGACAACTTGATGGAAGGTCAGTTATAAAACTAATGTAATACCTTCTCAATGATCGATATCTTACTATATTCTTACAACTGGACCCAAATACATGGTTAAACATAAAGAGCAGAGCTGAACTGTCATTCTGATTACGTTTACAATCACAGCTTAACTTAGTGCACAAGAGTAAAGAGATCAAGTTACTTCATTACCCGACTAATGCTTCTAGGAATGCTGTTAACTATAAGCTGGTACAACGGCCGGTGTTCCTTTACTAAGCATTGTTGTGAGACATGGGCCGGTGGACCAAGTCAAGATTATTAGAGAATTATAAGAACAGTATGTTAAAACTTTCACAGAAAGTGTTGTTGGTGTTTACAGCTAGAAAGAAAACGAGGTGAAAGTCATGAAGACATTTGTCGATTATTCCATTCATCATTCCGTCAAATTCCGTTGTCAGATGGTACATAGACGGTGGGTGTAATCTAATAACCATCGAATTCCATCTCTTTGAAGATGATCTCTTCCAGTACAGTCCGGGTCCCCGCGCATGCGTGTTTGTTATAGACCACGCCCGGACATACTTTGGTAGCTTCGACAGACGCCTTGTTACAGGCACCTAGAACGTCATTGCCGAGGATCTTAACGAATGCGCTGTAATGAATTAATAGGATCGGTATAGAAACAACAAAGTTAATAAGTTCATAGTGATGATGCTTTTTACGGGCCACAATGGAATTAAGAGATTTTTCTCTGTTTTGTGGTACCAATGATATTGATGTAATTTTGACATGCATGGCTGGTAAACGCTCTATCGCGCCATCATGATGCTGACGACGAAATCGGTTGCACAACTTCCGGTTTATCGGTTTTAGTGTAGGTTTTTGCTATTTTTCTGCATTTCCAGGCAAGAACTTCAAAACCTAAATAACATGATTCAACCCCTATTGAATCCATCCGACTATAGGTAAAGTTTCAGTTTTGAGCCCATGGAATTGGCTGAGATTTCGAAAATGTGGCGTTTGGTAGAGGGTTAAAGCATTCTTACTTGTTGAGCTTGTTAGCATTCTTGTTATACGCTCCGCAGTTATGCGGGTCCCCTGAATAGACGCAGTTAAAGGAGGCGGCGTTCTTCTTCCTGCAGTTGATCTTCAGTTCTCTGCAGTGGCCGTCTGCGAACATAAAGTTTCCAATTGACTTATAGAACTGTCCAATGAACCCATTTATTTTATATTAATTACCAAAATCAAACAATATTTCTTCTACTCTTAATTCATGTGCGAAGTTCTGTTCGGAAGTAATAAGAAAAAGAAGCATTCGAATAAGCCACCAAGTGGTCAATTTAACGATAAGAGAATTATGTGGTCAATTCGTATACTGTACATGTAGTTTCTTAGAAACTTAGGTACGAGATAATTAGAAACCCTTACGGCAGTCCACCCCTGATGGAAAACGTGTATTTGATTTGGTTAACTTAAAAGCATACTAGCGCCCAGAAAAACTGTAAAACTGGGTAATATGAGATATGAATTATGATAGAATATGTTGAATTATAGGGGAAAACCATAGGATCATGACAATATAACGCCTGCACCATTTAATTCTTTTTTTCAAAGTGCTATTTTCACAAATTTGGTGCCCACCAATTTTACTTCATTGCTTACATTCGAGTAACATCAAAAATGGCAAGGAGCGCTCGGATTAATGAGGGGCGATCACCTGGTAAGAAAAATCACGTTCAAGACATAACATACAGTCATTTACCCAATATTTACAATGTGAACATTTAAAATTGAGGTTTTCTTTAGTTTTATTGGATCCCAACGTTTCTCAGCTGACCTTGTTTTATCGCTAATTGTAAACAAACCTTATAGTATCCACTCTTTTAAAAGCATCATGTGAGCGTGTTACAGTCCAAATTCCTCTTGAATTGGGAATTTAAAGTACTTTTGAATTAATTTTCAGTTATTCTAGCTCTTTCACAATTCAAGTGTAAATGAGCTTAAGTATGGGTTTAAAGAATAAATTAAGATGTAAATCATGAAAATGTTTATCATTTGAAAGGCATTCATCAAGCAACTTTTCCGAAATTGTCTGATTTTGAATTTATATTTTACATTAAAATTGAAATTACATGAATGGAAGGTGTCTAATAAAAACTTCAATCCATAGAAAGACGCCATTTGGTGTGAAACATAACGGCATTTTTTTCTGTTGAATCTTTTACTTTGTAATTGTGACTTTTCTTCCTTAGGGATATAATACCATAAAAACGATGGTCATTTCACACCCAAATAGTGTTGCGTGAAAAAGAAACTATTGAAACCTTTGAATACGGCTATTGTACATTATATTATTTATATTTAGACTAGCCCTTGATTACAAGTAATGCTATGTATTATTCATAAGGAAAGGCGAGGTTGTGTGCACAGGCCGCTCTAATGTAACGGCAATATCGTAACTATGGTTGAAACAGGATTAAACCAACGACCTATCGCCGCGGGCTCCATTAAATTTATACGATTTGTCGTACATATTGAAATTTCAACACGTATATACATGTAACAGACGACAAATAAAGGTATAGATGATCTAATGTACAGAGGGATAATTGGGTGGTATTGTCTCTTAATAAGAATACATAACAATGTCGGTTAACAGGAGCGGAGCTTGACCGAAATGAGTGTGTGGGCACGTCAATCTAGGGGGTTTGGGGGCAGGCTCCACTGTGAAAGAAAATGCAGTCTGAAATCGACAGGTGCATTCTGGCACGCATTTGAGAGCACAAAAATAAATTTTGTTTAAGTAGGAAGAAGAGACCGTTTTTGTTACGTTTTCGAGTCTGTTTTATTATTTTTTTGCTTCCAGAAATATAAGTGTAGGCACTTGCCTTAAGTACTTAATGGAAGCTATGCCAATGGTTGTTGAAGGTTTGATAAAGAAAGCTCCAACGTACGTTTCGCCACATCATAGGCGCAGGTGTAGCCGCTCGCAGCTTTGAACTCTCCGATCTTTGCCGAAACCATCCCGAGATAGGCAACACAACATGCAAGAAACAGCGATGTCGTCAAAAAAGACATTCTGAAAGAACAAAAACATGTACTGTAAGTCCAACGCAGAATATGGTCGAGTTAAAAAGAAATGTCAACAGGTGATATAGGTTTAATGCAACGGTAGGTAGATAATCGCGGATATTCCAATCACCCCCTATTATCTCAGGTATGGTATCGTTCGATTGAAACATAAACATCGCACTATAACGCGATGGACTTATAGTTATACAGAATAAATGGGTAAACAAAAAAAGGAGAAAAAAAAACAAGAAGAAAAATTAATACCTTTACCATACATCCACTTGAACCTACTCTATACAAGCATGGACCTTGACTGGGTACCCGCTTTGATTTGTATCGGGCATTTGCTTTAACCCTTTACCAAACGCAAAATTTTGGGCTGTCCCAAATTGAAGAGTTTGCAAACGACATTTTAGAATCTGATGAAATTGAAATATAATTTCTTGATAGGGTAGAAAACATTGTGGGAAAAGGAGAAATTGCTCGTTACGAGCGATTTCTCCTTTTCCCACAATGTTTTCCAGAGTCGTCTGCAAAAAAGTGGTCAAATGTTGTTCTTGTTTTGTAATGGGTTAATTTTTACCAGGCGCCAGCTTGTAACTTGCTTGGCGACCGCATGAACCTTTAATTGGTATTTATTAAATCCTTAGCGGGCATTCCTTTATATCTTGAAATCTTGTTTGGAACTCAGTTGTGACTCCACTAACACGTAGATGTAAAATATTCACCGCTTTAAAATCAACCCCGACGACTGCTTTGGTATTTATAAGTCAATCGTTAAATATTTACCATACGCCTGCTTGCACAAATACCTTCAATAATTGATTCTTTAGTTGACACAGGCTATATTTACCTGGCATCATTCCGCTTGAATACTTGCTTTGAAGTAACTTGAATTGTTACCAGTCACTCATTGTAATTTATCCAGGCACTCGATTATCTCTTGACGAAGCACCTGCTAGATATTTACCGAAAATGCCTTCAACCATTTAACAAGTACAAGAAAGCTGGTTGAAGATAATATGAACTTGACGAGCAAGTTCGTTTGTTCATCAAAAACAATTATAATTGAACAATCGGTCCTCAAAGAAAACAATTTGTCAAACATACACATCAAATCTATTGACTGTTAGAGAAAAGCATTTTTGGATAACAGACAAATAAGGATAATATTGTATGTACCAAACTACTATTACACTTACCTGTAATCTATTCGTATTTAACGTATTGCTAACACGTCACCAAACGAAAGTACTGAAGGTGTATGGCATCTCTCAATAAAGCTCCTCACCTTTTTATACCCAAGTATCCAGTGTGGTCGTGGTTTAGCGGGTTCCGTAATGGCCGGACATGAGAAGGTCCGTGAGGAGACAGAAACAATGGGAGTCGGGAATCCGGTACATACGGGTTCTGTCGGTATACCACAGAACACGCGTTAACCATTTACCAAACAGTAACGACATTTGACCAGTTTGCTACAGGCGACTCTTGAAAACATAATGGGAAAAGGAGAACTTACTCTTGACAAGCAATTTCTCCTTTTCCCACAATGTTTTCTGCCTTATCAGAACATACATTTTCAATTAAATCACATTTTGAAATGTCGTCTACAAACTCTGTCAATTTGGGACAGTCGAATATTTTCCGTTTGGTAAAGTGCTAAACTAATCGGAACTCCTCGGTAATGTCACCAGGCCAGAACTTTCGAACCTGATGATTGAACCCGTCAAGGATTCATCTAAGTTAAATAGGAATCGCGCTAAAACATATACATGTATATTACATAGACAACCCCTTTACTTACATAACATATGCTATTTAAATGCATCTCAGCTACTTCGGCGTCTTAATTGATTGAATAATTATTTCATATTTAGTATAAATCTTATGTTGTGTTTTATCTAACATTGTGGGTTTTCAATTTCGATTTTATATTGTATTTTATTATCATTAGTTTTTCCCTTACAACAGGTTTTGTGAAGAATCGATTGCTTTTTCTTGGTGACAATTTTGTTTCGTAAATATGTTGATATCTGTATGTTCATTGCAAAGATGTCAACTAAACAAGCTACTTATATTTAAGCGCACTCGTTTAAATGCATATGATTGTTTTCAAATGTAGGCCATATATACAACAAAATTAAACATTTACATGATACCAATGTCCTTTACCCTTTATGCATTAATACGTTGTAAATTCGGTCAATTCAAGCAATCAATTTAGCTCTTAATCCATTCCTGACAAACACCGTTTTGAAATTGTCGTTAGATGAATAGACCGGACCAAACTGAAACCACCCACAAGTTTAATTGATAACGTGGTCTAAAAGTGAAATGTGTGTCTATTTTGAAATTAAATTACGATTATAAAGCGATGCAATGGTTTTGAAATAGTTTCAGCTGCAATTACGAAGATATACTGGTTCTTTTCGCACCAAATAAGCTACCAATTGCGATTTTTCATCCCGTAAAATACGCCACTTCCTAATGGTTATGTTTTAAGGTGGTTTAGCTTTATCATTTTCATTTTCTCAAATGTGAACATGCACATTTAAACACACGTAGAATAAATAATCTGACTAGTCTTTGTGACAATAGGACATTTTTCCTGAAACAAGCAATTTCCTTACTTTGCGTGAGCAATATTTGTGTGAAATTGTGAACTATTTTCTGTGTGATTTATTAACGCGTGTGTTCACCACTGTAAGCAGGCTTGTTCAAACATATGGTATAAGTTCCGTGTTGTGGTAAATACCATATACATCCTTAAATCATTCTAACCTTTGTTTTAAACGGACAATTTCTGAAACAGCAGAAGAGATTCGCAAGAAAACTTTCTCTTGTCAACCAAATGATTTCAAAAGTCGTCTACTGTAGAGTAACCAGTTCCGGGTGTTTTCGTGGAAGTGTGAAAGTTACATCCTGGTCATTGTTTGTCGAGAAAATTTAGGTCAGTTATTTGTACTTTAGTGGAAATAAACGGCGCAAACATAATGTGACTTTAGACATGTCCTTGAATTAATTCCCTGGGTCAGCCCGTGTAGCAGTCTGGACTCATCGGTTTTATCCAATCCAACCCATTACCAAACAACGGCATTTGACCAGTTTGTTGCAGACGACTGTGGCAAACACTGTGGGAAAAGGAAAAATTGCTCGTTATGAGCAAGTCCTCCTTTTCCCAAAATGTTTTCTACTCTATCAGAAGATTATCTTTCATTTTCATCACAATTTGAAATATCGTTTGCAAACTCTTTCAAGTTGTGACAGTCGAAAATATTGTGTTTGGTAAAGGGCTAAGACAAAAGATTTTACCCAACACTTGTGTACGAGGTATATTTCTCAGGTCACGGAAATACCCGAGTAGTTACGATTGCCTGTGTAGTTCATACCAACTAAGTCGGCAACATGCTCCCCTTTTCCGAGTATACAGAACTTCAAGGCCTGATTCTCTGCACAGTTATACATTGAAATAGTTTAATAATTTGGTATGATATTTTAAACAAAAGAATTTGATGCAATAATACGACGAAATTGCGTTTTGAACACGGGATTAAACTTAAAAGTCACGGTTTATAACGTGAATTCGAAAGGAACGTCGTAAGTGTGAACTCAGGTGTGGTCATTAAACCGACGTTTGATGACACCAAGTTGACGTGATTTCTCTTCACTAAATACGTGTGTTCGTTTTGGAAAAAGGTCTGTAAAGATTAAGGTAGAATACCCCTAATCCGCTATATTGAAACTAATTGTTTCGTCGGATTAGTTCGAATGTCCTCGGTATACATCAGTCGTGGCGGGAACTATTCGGTGTAAAGCGAATAATTCCGGCACCGACCGATGTATACTGGGTACAACAAAAGTAATCCGAGGTAAAAAAGAGTTTCAAAATGGCGGATTATGGGAAATCTACTTTAAACATAATGTTGCACAGTGAGACTTAGGATGAAAACCAAGGACATCGATTGGTACATATATCGTGGTACCAACTTTGTTCCTGAAGTACAAACGAAAACGAGTTGAAAGCTCAAATTTAACATCGTGAATTGAGGTTTAAGTGCAATACGAAAGTAAATGCCTTATATAAATGTATATGAAGAAGCTCCTACTAAAGTCTTGCATTAACACGTTACCACCTATCACCACTTTGATGCGTCTTGCAGCAGACGACTTTCTAATAGTATTGTGACAAAAAGAGAAACTGCTGGTCACAAGCAATTCTTCCTTTTGCCGCAATGCTTTTTCAATCTTTTCACATATCACAACAGCAGAACTTAAAGATTTTTTGCATGTTAACAAAGCTTTACTAAAGTCGTCTGCTTCGAGTAAATATGTGTCGTATACAGGTGGTAAAACGTTACCAACAGATTTCCTCTTACTTCTTTTTCAATACCACCCTTGTGTTCATTAAGGAAAACGTTTGCGAATTGTAATAGAGTTACCGTTAACCCGTAAAATGTTACGACATCATCCACGCGTGCGCCCGTTAATCTGGCGAATGGAAGTGGAGTTTGACTCTAATTTCAAAACTTCTCACAGTGATTCTCATTTATGGGATTTGATTTATCTTCCTTAACCGGTTACCCTTTCCAAAACAACGAATTTTCAACTGTCCCAAATTGATAGAGTTTGCAGACGACAATTCGAAATGTGATGAAATTGGAAAATTATCTTCTGACAGGGCAGAACACATTGTGGGAAAAGGAAAATTGCTCGTTACGAGCAATTTCTCCTTTTCCCTCACTGTCGTCTGCAACAAAGTGGTCAAATGTCGTTATTATTTGGGAAAGGGATATGAGGCAAATGAATACCTGATGGGATCTACCGCTGAACATCACAAAATGCAAAAGGACCTTTTCAGCGTGTTCCAGCATTTTGCTCAGTATTGCTCTTTGAGTAAAGGCGCCAAGCAAGTTGTCTCCTTTTAAAAAAGTTCCATCTAGTTGTCTCCCTTTGACAATTGACCCTTTACGAAACTCCATATGTTCGACTGTCCCAAATTGAAAGAGTTTGCAGACTTCATTTGAAAATGTGGTGAAATTTGGAAAATAATCTTGTGATAGGGAAGAAAACATTGTTATAAAAAGGAGATATTGATCGTCATGAACAATTTCTTCCTTTCCCACAATGTTTTCCAGAGTCGTCTGCAACAAAGTGGTAAAATGTCGTAATTGTTTGGTAATGGGTTAAATAAGATAGAAAACGCGAAGTAATTTATCTTCGCAGTCGTCAGATGACAACGACTTTCTGTACGATGCTCTGGTGTCCTCTTTTTACGTTTTCCTACTCTTTGTACATGTTGATGATCAGTTTAAACGATTTATTCTGCAAGGTATGAAGAACAACGAACTGATTTATTTTGAATTCGTTTGGGGTTTAACGGTTTTTTTACATCACCAATCTAGTGTGGTGTATACGCACGGACTAGGGCCTAAGGCTATCGATAACGAGTTCAGATTGGCCAGAAACACGTATATTGTTCCTTGTAGATGACGTAGTGGTAGGGGAGGTAACTGCAGCCTGTCAGAAACATGGGCAGAGTCGATCATACGCGGACCTTTTAATCTCCCCTGTCACCCCCCTGTCAAGTTGAAACTTGTCGTTTGGCTGTCGTTACATGAATCCATCATGATATACGATAAGATTATCTAAAATCTTTTTCTGAATTGCTTACTCTTAACCCTTTCCCCAAACGTCAGATCTTTGACTGTCCCAAATTGAAAAAGTTTGCAGACGACATTTCAAAATGTGATGAAATTGGAAAATAATCTTCTGATAGAGCAGAAAACATTGTGGGAAAAGGAAAAATTGCTCGTAACGTTTTTGCTCGTAATTTCTATTTTTACCCACAATGTTTTCTAAAGCCGTCTGCAACAAAGTTGTCGTTATTGTTTGGGAAAGGGTTAAACAACCGATAATACAGAAAAGATACATTGCTTTTCATGAGCGATTTATCCTTTTGACATAACGATTTCAAGTTACAATCCAATACCATGCAGTAAATAATATATCGTTAATGTAGTTACTTTTAGTTTGGACGAGTAGAATATCCAAACTCCGTCATTCTTTCGTCGGAGAACTTCGGTTGTTATTGGTATATCTCGGTCTTGATCGGATCTATTTGCATTGAACCGAATTGATCCGTCGGAGAACTTCGGTTGTTATTGGTATATCTCGGTCTTGATCGGATCTATTTGCATTGAACCGAATTGATCCGTCGGAGAACTTCGGTTGTTATTGGTATATCTCGGTCTTGATCGGATCTATTTGCATTGAACCGAATAGATCCGGACCCCGATGGAAGTTAACCAAGAACTATCGAAGTAATCCGATAATAGAATGAGTTTCAAAATGGCAGATTATGGGTATTCTACCTTAAAGCAAACAGATTATCCATTCATTTGTAACAAGGAAACTACAGGGAAGCTAACAATAGTATTGGTGTGATCAGATGCACAGTTAATAGTCGTTGCTAATTTTCTCATTAAACAGTCGACTGTCAGTCCAACCATTCCGTCTTCCATGTGTAACAGTTTCGAGAAACTTAACAACGTATGAGTTACAGAGAATGTTAATTAAATATGAAATTCCGATTAAAGGTGCTTCTCCCCAGAGAAAATTTAAAAGTCAAAATAAAATGTTGAAAGAATACTTTTTTTGTATTGTGGTTTGGACACATTTCCAGTTATATATGTACAGTTTAGATGTGGTAGATCTCAAAAGTGATGCGCTTTTAGATTAAATACATATTGATTCACTGTATGTTCACTTTAAAGAATCTAACTTTGCTGTCAGTGAATATCTTTCAGTGCGCGTCATAAAATAGAACATTCGTTGTAAAGTTATAAAAATCAATTTTTAACTTTCAAAGTTATACACAATTATGAACAAGCACCTTGTAGAAAGATATGTTAATGCTACCATCGCCATTTCTATTTCTTAACCGCCATTTCTATTTCTTAACCCTTTATTGTAGATACCATCTTCCCTTTGTCTTGAAAATCCTCATGATTTTAAACAAAGAAGGTTGCGTCGAATTATTTTAAGAAATGAACCATAGAAGAACTTTGATGGATTTTCTAAGCTCGATCTCTGAATAGTTCACCCTTTCCAAAACAAAAGAATTTCGGCTGTCCCAAATTTAAAGAATTTGCAGACGATATTTCAAAAGGTGATGAAATATTCTTCAGATAGAGCAGAAAACCTTGTGGAAAAAGAAAAAATCGTTACGAGCAATGTCTCCTTTTCCCAAAATGTTTTCTAAAGTCGTCTGCAACAAAGTGGTCAAATGTCGTTATTATTTGGGAAAGTGTTAAAGAAATCGAAAAGTGGTCTATTGAATCGCAGTGGAGGTCAACAATACTTCAGTTATATTACAGCTTTCCTTGAATTACCAGGTTTAGCCTGGGGACTGAAGCGTCTTGTCCAAGGACAGTCCCACGAACCCAGGTAGGGCTCGAACCCCAATCTGAACACATCGGGTTTATCCCATAAAAACACCTCTAAAATGATAGGGATGACGCCATAGTGTTCCCCGCGAGAATGACGTCACTTCACTTTCGTTTTCAAAAATAGATCTTCAATGTGAAATCTAAAAAGTCGTATGAGTTACCGATAAAAAATAATCTAAATGGATGTCAAACACTTCCATACCTATTGAACTACTTGACTTCCACGCTTGGAAAATGTGTTATACGCCGAGGCCGATTTATCCGAAAAATTGTAACCCTACACTCAATCGGAACTACTCGGGTATTTTCGTGAGCTGTGAAATACACCTCGGATATAAGTGTAGGTTTACAATTTTTCGGGTAAATCGGCATCCGGCAATTAACACATTTTCTAAGCGTGCACATTAAGTAGTTCAACGTGTATGGAAGTGTTGGACATCCCTTTAAATCATTTTTTATTAGTAACTAATACCAGAATGGCATAATTGTTGTTGTGACATGTATAGTCATTTCCTCAATCAAATTTAACGACTTTTTAGATTTCACATATAAGATCTATTTTTAAAACGAAAGTAAAGTGACGTCATTAACAATATGGCGTCATCCCTATTATTTCAGAGGTGTTTTCATTGGATAAATCCGATGTGTTCAGATTGACCCTACACTTATATCC
>OX401416.1:1931856-2116032 GCA_947846245.1 Cerastoderma edule
GGAGAGAGGAAGGGGAGAGAGAGAGAGAGAGAGAGAGAGAGAGAGAGAGAGAGAGAGAGAGAGAGAGAGAGAGAGAGAGAGAGAGAGAGAGAGAGAGAGAGAGAGAAGAGAGAGAGGAGAGAGAGAGGAGAGAGAAAGAAAGAGCATGATAGCGAGAGAGAGAGCGAAAGAGAGCGAGAGAGAGAGCGAGAGAGAGAGCGAGAGAGAGAGCGAGAGAGAGGCGAGAGAGAGGCGAGAGAGTGATAGAGCATGAGAGAGAGCATGAGAGAGAGAGAGGAGAGAGAGAGGAGAGAGAGAGGAGAGAGAGAGGAGAGAGAGAGACACACACACAAAGAGATAGAGAGAGAGAGAGAGAGAGAGAGAGAGAGAGAGAGAGAGAGAGAGAGAGAGGGAGGGAGGTGGGAGTGAGGGGAGGGAGGGAGGTGAGGAGGGAGGGGAGGAGGAGGAGGGAGGAGGAGTGGAGGGAGGAGGGAGGGAGGAGGGAGGGAGGAGGAAGGAGGGAGGAGGGAGGGAGGGGTGAGGAGGGAGGAGGGAGGAGGGAGGAGGGAGGGGAGGGAGGGAGGAGAGAGAGAGAGAGTTACAATGTCTTTGCCATTGACTTGTGTCAATAACCTGGCTCTCAGTCAGTGCGTAAATGGCTGTAAAAAAACGTCGTATAGTCTCGTCAAATCTCCACAAATCTCGTCAAATGTCACTTCAATCTGAACGTTCCAATTCTTGCACAACAAAATGCTGACCCCACATCGGTGATAAATACAAGTTAAGGATAAATCTGTGAACCGAGCGACAGTGGAATCACACTGTATAACACAGACCTATGACATTTTCAAGGACTTTGGGATCGGTACAAATTTCATTCATCAGTTTAAGACAATAAAAACAGGGAGAGTGGGTACAATTGACATGTACAATTGTAAGAACTGGGCAAAAACGTTGTAATAAAAAGAATGTATGCTTATCAAAATCACGTCAGTCAAGCTTTGATTTGATGGTATTACCCATTTCCAGAGTGAAGAGTAAGAATACACATTGAAATGGATGGTGATATCTTATTTCCAACTTACCAAGCTTAACCGAACAATTTCATCCTTAGAACACTGACTTATTTTCTAAAATAGATTTGTGTGTCGTCTGCTTTCCAAACCCTTAATTAACTGCTTAATTTTGAAGGGAAAGATACTCAGAATAGCAAACAAGTTAGATCACATGCCAGCCGCAAATTCATTTGGCGGTTGGCCTGGATCTTACATGTTTGCATAAGCATGAACTCGGTTTCAGCACTATACGGGTAGACTCATTGATTTTGAAAGGATTAACTCGACCTGTGGCCTCATCTATACATAATCTAAAGGTTTTGTCCTAGATTATTCTTGGTTTCACGTTTCATTAAAGACACGAAATGACCCAAATTTCGTATTTGAGACAAATATTTAGAACTATCTTTGCGTATAATGAAACATGATTTTAGTTTACCTTTCAAAACTTTTAAGAAAAGCTATGGTCACTCATAGTTTCTAGATAAATATTTGTCTATATATAGCCCTAGCGAAAACTAAGAAAAACATTGCCATATACTTTGATAGTGTGAGAAAAAAAAGACAACATTTAACTGTCCCCAGTAAGAATAGCCTTTTCGCAATTTTATTAAAATTTGTTAAACTAAACAACAGAAGAATGGATTATGTGTTTGTTCTTTAAATTTGGTAGTTCACACATGAGGAATTTTGTAGTCAAATTAAAATGCAGTTGAAACAAAATGTTTGTGTACTGTTGTGTAATAAAGTAATTTCTATCAGAGTCCTTCATTGGTACATATTTACTCCTGGCGTTTCATTGTAAATTCATTGTGGTTGGAGCAAAGGAATTCGATCCACAGACCCTAGCCTCGTTTGAACGCTATTTCACAGAACATGGCCTCGCACGTTTTGCACTTCCGGCCTCGGTACATGACCCAGCTGTTGTATACTTCCGGTTTACGACATTCAGCTACCGTAATCCGGCTCATTTCCGGGCACGGGAGCTGGGGACAGCCTTTGGAGTCGACAGGGGTACCTGCAAGTAAATGTGACACATGAATAGATTGGCTGCATTCAGATTCATTTTGCATGAAGGTTCACCCCCGCCCCGAAAGAAATGTGTAGAACTCGATGGTACAAAGGTTACCGTTGGATATTCCAGACTGGGCGTTCAGTGAAATCTTTGTTATGTACTGTGTCCTTTAAAGAAAGAGTACTTCCAAGCTAATTACCATGAAGTAATGATCAAGAGAAATGTCGATGGGAAATTACTAAATTCGTTTTGAAAACTAAGAACAATAAACAGTTATTACATGTACATCTATCAGGACAAAGGACGGGACCAATCCGGCTTTTGTGGAGGTACAAGGGCACAAGGCCCCGCCGACATAGCTAAAGTCCGGCGTGTTAATTCTTTTTTCGTAACTGAAAGGAGAGTGTTCTTCCCTTGATTATCAACTTAAAGAGTCCACCCATAGAGGATGACAAAGAGGGAGCATTAGTATTCATCGCTGGTTTATCTTTATAAAAGGATCACACATCAATTTTGAAACAAGTTCACACAATTCAATTTGCTTTCTGCTTAACCTAACCAGTCAAAACACGACCCTCGTGTTATTAGATCGGCAACCTATTCTAAGACCACTGCCCTGTGCAGTAGTTCATCTGGGCACGAAGATTTCTAAGGCGTTTGAATGCAGTATTTTGTAATGATATGAACGTTTCGTGAGAAATGCATACCGATCTGCCGTGGACCAATCGCACTGAGATGACCCGAAAGTCATTCAAAATGAAATGACAGATAAAGCGTGATGAAATTGAAAACGTTATTTCTTGGCTTCACAGTGTGTAGAACATTTAAAGTTGTTTCTGCAAAATATGTGACAGAAAAGCCTTGGTTGGCTTGGGTTACAAAGGGCATGAGTTTAAACCATAACAAGAAAGCTTTACATTTAAATCCAATAAGACTTTTAAGGAAAAAGAGATATGTTTCGAAGACGCTCGCTCTTTCGATTCCCGTTTTCGCACAGGCAGTCCTAAATAATGCTTATATCACTCTACAACCTGATTAATCATTCAAATTAATCAGTTGATTTAATCAATGGAAACAAATTACTTTTACAACGAAGGGAGGATCTACACGCGACATTGGTTGATTGTTCTACGAGACAATAAAGGAACTAACGCTGTTACGAGAAAGTGTTTCATCAATTACCTGCATATGTAATTAAACAGCCATGGCAAACCTTTTCCTTCATCGCAACATTCTGTTTTTATTGACATTTCATCATTGTACAATAAACCTCATAACAGTACATTGCCATCCAATCCGTGGTTAAATTACAAGTTGTTTACATTGTGGGGCTTGTGACAAGTCAATACTAAAAGCGTAAGTAGACGGGAAAAGCATTGGTTTGGTAAAAGACAAGATTTATAGTTAATTGAAAGACTAGTCTTGTATTGAAACCAAGACACATGGTTTACTAACATGGGTAGTATAAGATTTATTTTTTATATTGGTAGAGACAAATGGAGCAAAAGTAGGCTCACTTCAGACTTTCATTGTCTGTTTTTGGATCAAGTGCATCAAGCATTTCTTTTGTTGTCTGCTATATCTGCGTAGCAAACGATTACTAATCGTATCTACTCGGCAATCCCCGTCACAAGTCGGTAGATATCCCTCGTAAGCAGTTCATGAATACACCGGATATCCTGGGGTAATTCGGCTGTTTTCCGGCGGATAACGCACATGATTACAACAAGCACACAGACACAAAATATGTATCTAAAAACACAAATATTGGTTTTATATCACAATTGAATGTTTTTTTTTTTTACTCTTTTCATTAAAGATTATCATATCAACACATCTTTGTTTCATATTTTGTCAATCGTATGTTTTCGGCTTGTGCCGGGGATTTCCGAGTAGACACGATTGCAGACATGCCCTTCGTTGCTGACCTACTTAAAAAAATGGCTCCCCATTACCTCCGAGGTTATTTTAAGAAATGGCCGAAGTGTTCTGAATGAAACGATTACATGAGGGTTCAGTACAATAATGAGTATACGGTTTATTAAAGTAGATGACTTGTTTACATGCTGTGTTGAAACCATGCTTTGGAAAATATGAATGAGTCGTTGATTTTGGGTAGGGACTATTTGATAAGAAAATGATCATCATGGTGTCTGTGGTACGTACACTAGTTAATTCCCCCAGGCGGGAACTTTTGACTAGTTCAGATTAAGATAACGCAGGGGACAAAAACATAATAAGCAAATAAAATATAGTCTCATATACTACGCAGAAACTATAGGGGAAAGTGATCTTTATGGGAAGTTTCTGCTGTTGTCAAAGTGTTTTAGAAGTTCTGCTTCAGTTGCATAAAAAGCGTTGATTTATACATTTAAGGGTTTAACACTTTCAAATACAAGAAACTGTTGCACATCATACAGGGTTCCTTGAACACTTTTGCAACTTACGTTTTGTACAACGATGAACTTGCTCACTGAATGAAGATTTATCAATTACTCTTTTTTTATCACAAACACTTTACTGACCTACAAACATATACTCAATTTGTTTATTTTATTGCGTCTAATCTTGCGTCAACAGTATATCAGTAATGTAAAAATGCTACCTTATAATGAATGGTGAGAAAAGAAAATATTTCTTGTATGCCTAAAAGACCGACATAGTCAATTAAACAGTCGGAATTCCATTATTCAACCGACAGACTGGCCCAAATGAAATTTCAAATATGTGAACGAACGCAGAGGGGACAACGTGGTTTCAAGTTCAATACCATACCACATGGTCATTAAGGATCAGCAAATAGACAGCTTACCTGGTTTAATACAGATGTTACATCCACGACAAATCTTCCCTGAATAGATGTCAGCATAGAACGATTGCAGTTTACACTGGAAGGTTTCTCTGTCACAGTGTCGCTGGGTATTCCAACACTCGTGTCCTTGTACCACATCTATACAAATAAATGATGTCAAGGTTAAAGTGACTATCTCACAGATTGAGATTTTAATAGATTTAAAATAAAATGTCTTTTACTGATGAAATGACAACTTTTATCTATAAAGATACATAAAATTAGGTTTTTGATAATTGATTATGGTTTTTAGCCCATTCTATAAATTGTTTAGTATATATATAGGACAGTCGTCTTACAGATATGGTAAAAGGCATAAAAAGGTTTGTTCAACGATTTGTAATAGAGGATATACAATTCTCTTGTGCAATCCTTTGACCATTTATAAGTTTTTCCATCAAAGCACTAAAAGGCGCAAATGCTTGTTTCGCAAATTTTCAACGAGTACATACGTTTTAAGCACCTTTAAAAATTGGAAATAGTCATTAATTCGTGACAAGAATTCGATGATATAGGAGTGTTAAGGTCTGATACTCTTAGAACGCAATCAGTGACATGGTACCTTTTATAGACGAGTTCTTACTTCCTCGTGGAAACGCATTTTAGCACAATTGAAGCATTCGACTAAAATAATGAATAATAATAATAATAATAATAATAATAATAATAATGATAATAATAATAATAATAATAATAAAGACTTTATTTAACGAGGAAACTCATTTGACAATTTAAACTGACAATCTTTCATAAGATCCTCAACAATGAACAAGTGAACAATAAAACTAAAAGACTAAGGACAATTAAGGTAGTTTGGCCCATATGTCGTCTGACAGTGAGGTATCAATATGTCTAATAAAGGTATAAGGAGCAGTGAGGAACAAATGATCTTAAAACTAAATGAAAGATGAAGACAACTTATCAAGCAAATCAATACTTGTCAAACACATTTGATACCCCACTAAGACACCACAAGTGCCAGAATACCGTGTAAGAACATACTATTCAAAGACATCGGCTTTCTTTAAATGAAAGACCCCCCTCCCCCAACACAATATGTATACATGTATATAAATTTACGAACATTAACTGGTGGATTCCACAATGGGACTGTTCGTTTATCATGTAACAGCCGTAGTTGTTTCAAAATAGGACGGCTTCACAAAACGTAAGTATAAGGATTTGAATTGTTGGACAGAGGAAGAGTTTTATATATAATGAGGAATAGAATTCCATATTGAAGTACCAGAGAAAACAAAAGTGTGTCGAAATAACTCCGAATTTGGTTTAGGGCTATATAATTGATAAGTAGTCGACGAGCGTAGCAGTCGTGAATGTATGTCTGCAGTGAATGTAAACGCAGTTTTTAAATAATCAGGCCCATTTCCTCTTAGAGTTTTGTACATTTGAATGGCCTTCTGAAAAATTACACGCTCTTGAAACGTCATCCATTTAAGTTTTGCAAATAAAATAGCAGAGGGAGTAGAAAAATCACTTTCAAGAATTACCCTTGCTGCTCTTTTCTGGAATCTTACAAGTTTATCTTCCAGACTGCTAGTACAATTCCCCCATATAACACAGCAAAAGTCAAAATGTGGGAGAATGTAAATCATGTTAACTATGACAAGATTTGATAAGTGTAGGCCTTACATGTAAGAATGCTAAGATAAAGTTTCACTCATAGTTGCACAGAGGAGACGAGAGTGCACATACAAGCTTGTTTAAATTGAAATGGTTAACGAAAACTTTAAAAGCATACTAGCGCTAAAGAAACTGAAAAAAGAACTTGGTAGAATGAGTTATAGATTATGAAAGATTATGATTCAACATATCGAAACATCACACGATTATGACAATATAATGCCTGCACATTGAGTATCGATGTTTCAAAGTGATATTTTTTCACAAATTGTGATCCCACAATTTGACTTTGAAAGTATTCGAAATAGAGAATTTCTCGGATTTCGTTGGTTTACGTTGTTTCTCGACTAACCTTGTTTTATTGCTAATTGAAAACAAACCATAGCATGTTCACTCTCTTAGAAACATGCGGACGTGTTACTGTATCAATTCCTATGTAAAGGGAATTTAAAGTTCTTTTTAAGTTATATGTCAACTATTCCAGGACTTATACAATTTTAGTGTAAATGAGCGCAAGTATGGCTTTACAATATCTATTTCAGTATCGCAATCGTCAGTCACTGACAAACAAAAATAACAGCGTTTACTTCTCTATCGAAATACATGACAGGTGACACGTTGACTTCGTGTGGACAGCTGGTCGACAATATAACACCATTGACCATTCCTGGATAAGTGAACATGTGGTGGTAGTAATCTACTTCTAACTACTACTGACCACACTCCCGAAACTTTGATAAGTGAGATTCAAGCGGTGCGAATCTTGTTTTGATCGAGAGAAAAATAATGGGCTCGGCTGCTGGACACCATGTTGTTCTATCCTCGATTAATCCTTAGAATGCTGGATAATTTTCTATAAAAAGATTTTTATTTCGTCTGCTTTCAAAAACCTTAACTATCTCCGTAATTTTGATGGGGAAGGATACTCAGAGCAGCAAACAGGTTAGATCACAGGCCAGCGGCCAATTTATTCAGTCAAACAAACATCGCCTTGAAAACTTAAAACAGAACGTCGAAAATAATTAATACAGTAAGCTATGTTATGCTTACTAAGATATTGACAAAATATTTAAGGTAACTGATTCCCTGTACGCGGGAAAGTTGTAGGACCTGTCACACGAGGTTTCCGGGTTCAATCCTCATAAGCTGCACTTAGATTTTTCGTTGAAGCTCCCAAGCTATACTATAGAGCAATTTCTTGTAAATCTACTGGTAAAATTCTGAATAGACGTTAAATACATAAAATACTGTTGGTATGGCGTTAAACATCACCTTTTCTCAACTAGTTATGAATTTTCAGTTCGATCTACAGGAATACTTTTCCAACTTAACCAATGTAAAAAAAACAAAATTAAAACTCGTTTTTGACTCAACACCGTGAACTCGAACACATATCTTGAATTTAACCCTTTACTCCATGATCTCTCACTTTGGTGTGTTTTCTGCTGAAGTCAATAGCAACCACAGTAATCAAAGAATATATAACGCATGGATACGACTTATTTGTCACAATGAATTCTGCTAACATTTCTGAAAGAAAACGGTTTGAAGTGATATACCGAAAGATTACAGAAAAGCGTTTATCAATTCTAGATAAGCATAGTCCACTTACCGTTCGAGACACTCAGTAAAGCCACCAATGTGGCAAGTTGCCTTGCAATAGTAAAAAATTCCATCGTCAAACGATATCTGTCAAGTAGCAAATGGCTCTAGCCTAATTCACCGTAAGTAAACCAAGGTGCCTTATATAAGAATGATTGTGTGGTGACTGTGGTGATTGTTTTCAGGACTGAATTGTTGTTATGTTTAGACCACATGTATGCAACCTATATCATTTCAGGACAGAGTACATTAATTTTATTAACAGACGATAACGACAGTCGTCCGTAATTTCAACACGTGTTACACCGCGCCCTGAACTTAATTCTGAGATTATTTTATACATTAATGTATAAAAGTGTTCGTATATTATTCCGCGTATAAGAGACTTCGCTTCAGATCAGATCGGCATATCGGCATATCGGCACTGCAAATGCAATGTCAATTAGACGCAAACATACTTATGGAGTCAAAGAGCAACTATTCGTTTAGAAAGACAGCTAATTGTTAAGATATGCACTTTGGACAAATCCCCCCCCCCAACAGCATGAAACCAACGTACAATTACAAAAGCTCGATTAATATAGGAATGATTTACTTCAAGCAATTGACCAATCCCCAAAAATACATCCAAATGAATATATATAAAAGTCAAATCTCAGACAAACAAAAGTAAATTTGTATTGCTTTTTAGCAGTTTCTATTGGAGGGTTCAGTGCATTGCTTAACCAAGTCTTTAAATGTGCTTATCCCAACTGAAGAGAAACTTTCAAAATGAAATGTCGTTGAAACAATACAAACTACCCAAAAAGTTGCTTTTGTAGTTATCAAAGTGTGAATAGTTTATATACGGTAGATCTCGGATGCGATGTCACGCTTTTAAATTGAGATAAATGAAAATACACTATATATACGCTTTAAAGAAATCGAAACGATCTAATTTTCTGCTTCCAATAACTTTTCTTAAGATGCGTATCATATAACAGTGCAACTGTTGAGTAGTTTTATAGACATTGATTTTTAGCTTTCAAATTCTCCAATCTGTGAAAAAGCGCATTTGATTTCTTTTTTAGGCACCGTGCTAGTAATTAAATATAATGACGTGTAGAGCTGACAGAACGCAATATCCGAAAGTCCAACGTATACCTTTTTTCTGAAATGGCGGTGGGCCTTGTGTTTTGGATGACAGGGTCTATATATCAAGTAACAGCTTTGATATAAACCCCTGTCCTGTCAGATCGTAGTGTTTCTGCATATTTCCTCGGTTAGTATTAATTGTTCATTTATTATGTAAGAAGACGACAAAGGGTTTTCAATGTACAATTAAACTTTAAACTTTAATAATGATATTGTTTGCATGAAATCGGAACCATCTTTGGGCTAAGAAATAGTATTGAATTCGAATTATAACCTATCAGAACTTCCCTTATTGTGCAGGAACCGATTTCATGCTTCTGCAAACAGGTTAATTCCAGGCCAGTCGCCAAGTAGATTGGTGGCTGGGCAATCTGAACACATCGGGTTTATCCAATGAAAACACATCTTAAATAATAGGTGTGACGCCATATTGTTTCCCGCGATAATGACGTCACTTTACTTTCGTTTTTAAAAATAGATCTTAAATGTGAAATCTAAAAGTCGTTATATTTGATTGGGGCAACAACTATACATGTCATAACAACAATTTCACCATTTGGCATGAGTTACTGGTAAAAAATGATTTAAAAGGATGTCCAACACTTCCATACACATTGAAATACTTAACGTGCACGCTTAGAAAATGTTTTAGACGCCGGAGGCCGATTTACCTGAAAAATTGTAACCCCACACTTATATCCAAGGTGTATTTCACAGCTCATTGAAATGCCCGAATAGTTCCGATTTGTGGCCGGGCTGTGATCTAATACTCTGTGTATCTTTCTCATCAAAATTAAGCAGATGTGTAAAATTTTGGAAAGCAGACGACACAAAAATCTATTTCTAAGAATATACCAAGCATTCTAGGGGTTAAAAACGCCCATATACAAAATGACCTCAATTTGTCTTCCGGGCTTTTATTGTCCATTAAAGCATCTTAAAATATTCAAACTGGAAGGAAAGCGTTAGAAACCAATTTAAACCCATTAAATTATTAATACATTATTCGGTTCTTGTCTCGTTAAATCTCTAAAAACGAGAAATGATTGGAGTCTAAGGCACTGATCCATTTTCGGTTCAATTAGTTTTGTTCAATATTTCTGTGTGTTGGAAGTTGGGATTTAAAAAAAAATCCAACTTAAGTATTCGAAAATGGAAGAAAAGTCAACGATGAAAGAAATATAACACAGACATTTGTTGTTCTATTTTTCGTTAAAACAATATATTTCTTGCATTGATGTTTGATAAACAATTATACAAAGCTATTGAAAGAACAATTTATTCAGGAAGCGTCAATTTATCTAAGAATGTGTAGCTTAAATGATCTTTGATTAGAATACATTTTAATTCACGGTATACATACTTTAAAGAATTAAAACTATTTAACTTTGCTTCAAATGCCTATTCATCAGTGCAGTTCATTCAACAGCTCAGCTGTTAAGAAGTTTTACAGAAGAAAAACCTTACTTGCATGCCAAGAAAAGACAAACGCCTTTAAGGATAAAACCTTGTTTATAAATAGAGTGTCAGCACACTGTTACTGATAGTCATCTCTCACGTGACAAATTATAATCCAATAGATAATTTGCATGTCAATATCTTTTTGAAATTAACTTTGATTATAGATGAAATATGTAATTAGTTTTCGTTCTAACAGATATCGTGCAGAATTGCCAGAACTGATTTTAAGATGTCCCTTTAGAGATTTTAACAACAAAACTACTTGATAATACGTGCAGATAGCTTCATATTCTCTTCTTGTTATTTTTTTTTTCGGGTAATACAAATGTAACCATATTTCTTATTTGAGCCAAAATGGTATCTACCTCTGCTGTGTAATTTTCTAAAGATATAGTTTTGTGTCGCCTGTTTTACAAAAACTTATATATCTGCTTAATGTTGATACTTAATGTTTACTTGGCGGCTAGTCTGGATCTAATCTGTTTGCATAAGCATGAAGTCGGTCCCAGCACTAGGAGGGTTAAATCATTTAAGTGGCACAGTGGTGAAGCAAACTTGTGTTCGAAGCATTTAGATTATCCAATAGACTATATACGTTTAGGTTGCCATCCCTATCTGTAATAAATCGAGAATTATGGGAAATGCTCCTGTACATTGTAGATCCACTGCTAGAATGCACCCAGAGAACCAGCCAGACCGAAACCAGTAAACGCAGAGTCTGTCGATAAAGGCATGGATATGACGGGATTATGACAGACTGTCTGGATTGAAACCCATAACCCCATAATCCTTTATTATAACATATCTTATCCAAAGCCTTTTAAAGATCGCTGTGAAAAAAGGATAAATTGCTCAAGTTGAGCAATTTATCCTTTTTTACGGCGATTCTTTTCCTGATACTACAAGAAAATGAGTTCCTTTACGTCAAAGGGCTATGTTTAATTGTCTGCGACTTTTCTTTATTCAATTTTTTTAGTTTATCATTATCCTTTCTTTTATTTCTCTTCAACCAATCACTTATTCCTTTATGATGAGAAAAATGATGGATTACAACAATTAAGAGAAATAAGTCAATGCAAGGAACATTAAAGTTCAATCCGTTTTTGTCATCAGCATATGTGTTGTCTGAAATTTTGACCCTACACAATAATCATACAAGAGATAAATTTTGATCAAAACGAAGACTTAGTATTACTGGCCGTGGTCTGTACTTATATCAATAACCAAAGAAGGGCTCTAAGAATTTTTGCAAAAAGTAGACAGTCAATATTGAAAATACAAAAATGATGGTCTTCAATAAAGGGGATCAAATAATAATGCATAATTTCACTGACCTAGGTCTGATATTATGAAAAAACAACATTCTCAATGACTAATAAAACTTGATTGAAGTTGACACTTTTTTGAGCGTAAATGATTTTGACAACATTTTGTTTATTTCATACTATTCTGTTATTTTATTTTATCTATAAATAATTTATTTAATTTTTTCTATTTATTCATTTATTTAGTTAGTTATTCATTTATTAATTTATTAAGTTATTCATTTATCTATCCTTTCATCTCTTTTTTTCATTTATTTATTCATTCATCTATTTATTTCTTTAATCTTTTATTTATTTATTTGTTTATTCATTCATTTGAAGGAAGAAGCATGCTCGAAGACTGCTATAACCATTTTTTCCTTAACTCTATTTCCAGACAGAGTGTTACATATTTACAATTGACATACTGTCTATAAGACTGTAAGAATAACATATGTTCCATGCTGGCTGATCTAAATATACTGCCCTTCAACTCCAAGGCATATGATGACTTAATTACGTATTCAAATGAAAGCATTTCGACGGGGTAAATAGACGTTCAAACAGTACACATACAATTCCAAGAGACGTTATGCAAATTTTGTTTTAGATAAGGTCGCGTTTTAATGTCCCTGGTAGGGCAAATAGATTTTGTTTCGTGATTCTCTATATCAAATAGTATAGCGTTGTCTCCACCATCTAAACTTTCTGGATTTACTTTGACGACATTGCAATATTTCAGTATCTGGACCTCCAAACGACGTTGAATTTCAATATGTCATGTAGCATCGCTTCTGAATCAATTTACATTGCAATCGGCAAGAAACGATCCCAGAAAAAAGGTCAAGGTCGCGATAACCACGTCGGTTGTGTTTTTTCTACCTCGTAGAAAATTACGTCTTTTAACATTTTTTCGTGGTTATTTTACCGCGGAATTTACATCAACGTACGCGGAAACCAACAGTCATCATGATGGTGTAACTAATTAGTCATTGTTTGGAGAGGAAAATGTGATAAACTAATGTAAAGAAGGACTTCAGAAGAAATCTATGCAGAAGTGGTTTATGTGTGGAATGTGCGCGCACGGGATTTTTGACTAGGTGGGCCAGGTGGGCGTGTTTTGAGACTACACATTGACTACTATTCAACGCAGTTTTTGGAGTTGGTGAGACCGAGTTAACGTGAGTTTGTAACATAACCATCCTATCATCCCCTTTAACTGCACCGGAATTGTACCGGAATTGGCACAAGACGTTGAACATACGTGTACCATAACTATTTTACAACTATTAAATCTATAACAATCATGCCATCAACTCATACCAAGAAAACCAAGGAAGGCAAAGAAAAGAAGCAATGTAAGGGCTCGGAGGACAGTAGTGACCCAGACCATGCAAGTATGACAACCTCGCCCTCGCCTTTGTCAACGAGATCGAAAAGAAATATAGAACCAAACGAGAGCCAACCTACAATAGATAAACATCTAAAACCCGTAGAACCAGCGGGTGAGAATTTAGAGGCAACGCTTAAACATCTCTCAAGCAAGCTCAGTGAAGTGGCATCACAATCCTTCATAGAAGATAGGCTTAAACAGCTGGTTACAGAAGATTTCCTGCGATCTACGATCAAAAGCTTAGAGAATGAAATCAAGGACTACGTAAAGAAAGAGATAGACAAAGTGTACAAAGATGTGAGGCAGATAAAGGAGAGGGTAAAGGAAGCTGAGAACAAAGTGGAGACAATACAGTCAAAGATGTCTGACATGGAAACGTCCATTGAGCGATTACAGGAGAAGAATAGAAAGATAGCGGAGGACAATAAACTGATGAGAGAGCAGCTCCAGGACCGTGAGTGTTTGATCAGATCCCAGACAAATTCGATCAACAATCTCGAACAATACACTCGCAAAAATAGTTTGCGAATTTATGGAGTTAATGACAACAACCCAAAAGAATCACCAGATGACACTGCCAAACAGGTGATAAACTTGGTCAAGAGTAAACTCAACATAGCCCTCACACAAGCAGACATCGATATGACACATCGATTGGGTCGTTTCAGTGCCGATGCAAATCGTCCAATAATCTGCAAGTTCATCTCGCGATTTAAGAGGAACGACATCCTTCGAGAGCGAAGAAAACTGAAGAACACTGCAGTCATTATTAGGGAAGATCTGACACTTCAAAATGCGAAACTCCTGGAAAGAACGAGTGTGAAAGAATGTGTCAAGTCTGCTTGGTCAGACCAGGGGAAGATAATTGCTCTACTGAACAATGATAGGAAGGTTGTCGTCAGCTCAATCACCGACTTAGATTCATTGTAATTTTAAATCTGAATTGTTACAAGTAGAAATTTTGACATACGAATCTAATTTGATCCATGATTTTTTCCTTTAACTTTGAAATGGGGGTCAATTGTTTCATGACACTTTTAGCTCCTAGTTAAAAAAATTATGCGAGTATCACTTTTCTTCAATTAAACATAACGTAGATTGAACTCTGTGATTGGATGTTTACGGTTTTTGGGTCATTCAAATTACTAAGTCAGTTGCTGCACTTTGAACCATAGCTCTTATTTATTTCTGTAATGGGCGCACGTTTTGCACTTCTGCGTTTTGACAGTATGTGTAATAGTATACCGGGTTACCCCGGAATACACCGAAGTTTATGTCAGTTTACAAGCGTTTAGTAACACAGAGGAAAACATGGCGCTGCCCATGTGTCAAGTGGTCAAAAGATCTTTCTGGCTTGAGGCTCTGTTTACGGTAACTTTGCGTTGATTAACCTTTTGCAACGACATTATATTGCTTCTGATTACTCTGTTTGTAGCTGAGCCGCATAATCTAGATGTGTTTGTGTAGAATCAGATGCAGATAGGAGGAACGAAGCGGGTCACTTCGGTTTTTTTTACCAGGACGATTTGAAAATACGATTAACACTCAGGATTATGATATATTATGACCCAAAACTGATAACGTTCCATTTCATCGCAATAATTTTAAATTGAAATCGTCCACTTAGTGTCCTACTTTATGTAATCTGCCAATTTGGATTTCTCAAAGTGCAGGGAAATTTAATTATTTGAATGTGACAATTTACTGCTGTCTACTATATATACAAGTATCACACATGTATGAGGTGTATCGATGTTTTTTGTTTTATTTTCCTTGATGATGCATCTCCTATCTTGTATTTGAAAACATTTTCTTTACTTTTCGTACTACTTTTTTCTTTCTATAGCGCTTCTAATGAATATGGTTCTTTGTGGATAATTCATATATGTTTCAGGAGAAACCTAGTATATTGAATTTGTCAACCAACATAAGTGATGTACAGACAATGGGAAGAATTCTGTGTAGAAAGAATGCAGAGAAGTATCAGATTATGGGTGATATTTTTACATAAGGAAGTTGATGCTGACAAGATAGTCTCCTTCCAGGTTTCATTCTGTTTTTCTTATTTTTTGACAAAGTAAAATAAGTAGGTTATTGAGGAAAATAAAGTCTTTTGTTTTAATGCTTCATAGCTTGTATTATAGATACATTCGTGAAACGAGTGAAAAATGCATAGAAAACAACAAGTAATTAGTTGCTGCCATGAATTTTGATGATGTACATGTCATAGTATGTTTTGATAGAAGGTAGAGAGTAAAACAATATTAATCTGAAGATTGACATCTTTGACAAACATATGGCCGAAATGAAAAACTTCTCATTTAATAGTAGGAGTGTTGCACCTTTCACATTCTTTTTAAAACATTTCACTTTAAAAATGGCTTAATACTGAAAGTCAGTTGAGTTTCTTGTGTTGAAATTGGCTTAAATAATAAGAACTTCTGTGTGTGTACATAGCTAGCAGTATATTATTTTTCTACCTCTCTCCAAAACAATGATTTGGTTATTCCACTGTGTTATTTAATTATTGTTTGTCTTTTCTGTTCTTATTTTACAGCTAAATTTATATCTATGATTAAATGTCTTAAACCATGGGGGACCAAGCATGTGACGGATGTCTTGCAGGACAGTCTTTTGCCACATGAAAGCGCTATAGGTACCAGTCTTTGTATTTTTACGAAAATAAGTCAACTTTTCCCAGAGCTTCAGAGTTTTTTTTAATAACTCTTTTATACATGGCTGAAAAAATTTCATTAACTTCTATGAATGTCCAGGGTTTAGGCGGCAAAAGCAAAAGAAAAGATGTGTTAAACTTACTTAAAAGTAAAAGATACTCTGTATGCTTTCTGCAAGATACCCATTTTACAGTTACTGAAGAGGCTTACATCAGGAGTGAGTGGGGCTATGATTGCTTCTTTAGCAACCATAATACACAGTCAAGGGGGGTAGCAACACTTATTAATAACAACTTTGATTGCAAAATTATGAATACAGAAAAGGATACAAACGGTAATTTATTGATTCTTAACTGCAAATTTGGGGAGAAAAATGTAACACTTATCAATATTTATGGTCCTAATAGAGACAATCCTGCCTTTTACCAAGATATTATGCAAAGAATGACAAACTATGAGAATACTTCATTTATTATAGGGGGAGATTTCAATATCATTCTTAATCCAGACATAGACTGTTACAACTATGTTAACCTAAATAACCCAAATGCAAGAAACAGTGTTTTAACTTTGATGACAGAGCATAATTTGATAGATTGTTGGAGAGAATCTCACTTAGAAAATAAAGAATATACTTGGTTCAGAAGGAACCCCATTAAAAAAGCACGCCTTGATTTCTTTCTAATTTCTGATAACTTATTTACAGATATAGAAGATACAAAAATATTACCAGGTTATAGAACAGATCATTCATTAATTTACATGTGTGTACAATTGGGTAAATTTAAAAAAGGATTTTCATACTGGAAGTTTAATAATTCATTGTTAAAAGATAAAGACTATGTACAGGAAGTCAAGAAAGTAATTCTTGATACCAAAACGCAATATGCCAATAACATTCCTGACTCTCATACTGTAATTAATGAAATACCCTCGACAGATCTTACATTTCAAATAAATGACCAATTATTCCTTGAATCGCTGCTTCTGGCTATTCGTGGTATGTCTATATCATATGCTTCTTATAAAAAGAAGAACAACATAAATAGGGAAAATAAACTTTTAAAGGAAATTGAAAAACTTGAAAAGCAAACTATTATAGATTATGACATTTTAGATATTAAAAACCAGGAGCTTCTGGATTTGAGAAATAAGAAAATGGAGGGAGTTTTTATTCGCTCTAAAGCTAAATGGATTCAAGAGGGAGAAAAACCTACAAAATACTTTTGTAATTTAGAAAACAGAAATTACGTCTCAAAATTTATGAACAAATTAATAACAGCTTCAGGCGATTGTCTAAATACACAAGATGAAATACTGAGAGAAACTAAACGACATTACCAAAACTTATACAAGGAGGTTGAAACGGATAACATTAATTTAAATGAAAAATTTAATCATATAGAGATACCCAAATTAAATGAAAACTTAAAAGACTCCATTGAAGGTGCTTTAAGTTATGAGGAAATGCTAAATAGTCTCAAAAGAATGTCAAATAATACAAGTCCTGGAAATGATGGTTTTACTGTAGAGTTTTTTAAATTCTTTTGGAATGACATTGGTTGGTTCTTGGTAAGATCAATTAATTATGCATACACTGTGGGGGAACTCTCAGTTACCCAAAAGCAAGGAGTAATTACTTGTATTCCAAAGGGAAATAAGGATAAATCTCTATTAAAAAATTGGAGACCAATAACTTTATTAAACGTTACTTATAAACTTGCATCAGCATCAATTGCCTTTAGACTAAAATACATCTTAGGGAACATTATTAATGAAGATCAAACTGGGTTCCTTCCAGGAAGACTTATGGCATCTAACATTAGATTATTATATGATATTCTATTTTATACTGAAAAGAACAACATTCCAGGGCTTGGATTGTTGATTGACTTTGCAGCAGCTTTCGACACTGTTTCATGGAATTTTATGATGAAAGTCCTGGAATTTTTTAACTTTGGACCATCTTTAAGGTCATGGGTAAAGTTATTTTATACAAATGTTGAGTCTTGTGTAACTGTTAATGGGCATATGTCAGAATGGTTTTACTTGCAAAGAGGCTGCCGCCAGGGAGATGCTTTGTCGCCATACTTATTTATTTTGTGTGCTGAAGTTTTATCTATTCTTCTTAGAAATAACCCTAAGATAAAAGGTATTAAGATAGACGGAAAGGAATACATCGTATCTCAATATGCTGATGATACAAGCCTTACTTTAGATGGTACAGACGAGTCATTGCGTTATACAATGTTGGTTTTAAAATTCTATGGAAGAATCTCCGGCCTTAATATTAATACGGATAAAACAAAAGTAATCTGGATTGGATCCTGTAAGAATAGCCAGTATATACTCTGTCCAGAATATAAACTCTTATGGGAGAATGGATTGTTCACAGTTTTAGGAGTTAGATTCTCAACAAATCTGTCTGAAATGGTAAATATAAATTATGACTCCAAAATAGAAGAGATTAATAAGCTGTTTTCTGCCTGGTCAAAACGAGTTCTATCACCAATTGGCAAATTAATTGTTATCAAAACTCTTGCACTTTCTAAATTGAATCATTTGATTTTATCAATACCAAATCCATCAAAGGAAAAAATAGACTCCATTCAAAAATTATTTTTTAAGTTTCTATGGAGCAACATGAATGATAAGATTAAAAGAACAGTTATAACACAAGGATATAAATATGGAGGATTGAAAATGGTAGACTTGAATGCCTTTATGCTCAGTCTGAAAGCAACTTGGATTAGGAGAATTTTTAATCTGGATAACAAATTTAGTCAATTGGTGAACTTCACTTGTGAGGCAATGAACGAATTTTATAAATATGGCTCTGATTATACAAAAAGGCATTTAAATAATGAAATGAATCCATTCTGGAAAGACGTGTTACATAGTTACTACACTTTATGTCGTAATTTGAAAGTGGCAAATGAAAGGCAGTGCTACTCGACTAACATATGGTACAATCCAGATATTAAGGTCGGAGGCTCTAGTGTTTGTTATAGGCGATGGCTTGCAGCAGGAATCATTTTTCTTGGAGATCTAATAAACCAAAGAGGAGAATTTTATTCCTTCAGAGAATTCATGGCTAATTTTAATATAAGAACCAACTTTATTGAGTATAATGGGCTTTTGGCTGCAATAAGAAACTTCCTTGAGATAAAAAATGTAACATACACACCAAGAAAAACTTATCATCCCCCCATTCCAATAGGACTTGCTATCATCAAAAAAGATCTCAAGGGATGTAAAACCATTTACAAGTGTATTAGAATAAAAGAGGAATTTCCTAAGTCATTACAAAAAATGGAAAGATGAACTTATTGCCCAACCAAACCCAACAATTCTAATGCATGAATCCATATATGACATAGCATTTAAACATACTAGAGATCCAAAATTGTTGTGGTTTCAATTTAGAATAAACCATAGAATACTTGGCACAAACTATTTACTTAAAAAGATGAGTTTATCAGAAGAAGATACTTGCTCGTTCTGCAAAAGTGCTCCAGAGACTATCCTACATTTATTTTGGTCCTGTGACATAACCACACAATTTTGGGTGGCATTGTCAAACTATATCAGGAATAGATGTAATTTGAATTTTTCAGATTGGACCACTTGTGAGATCTTATTTGGAGGCAATAAGTTAGACTCAGTCATGAATATAATACTGCTGCAAGCCAAAACCTTCTTGTTTTCTTGTAAAATGAGAGATCAAATGCCATCTGTTCAGGCGTTCTCCAAAATAGTAAAATCAAGATACCATGTAGAAAGATTTCTGGCAAAGAAGAACTTAAACATGCCTAAATTTGAAGCTCAATGGGAAAAGTATAAAAATCTCATTACAACTGACTGACACTACCTTTTTCAATCTTATTGTTTTCTACCAATTCATAGCTTTTCGTAGCTGTGAGGTTTTTTTTCTCTTCTTCGCAACGACCCTCAAGACACAGCCACATGAATTGGTCAATTTAAAAAAGAATTACTTTTTTGACCCATGGTTTTTTGCCGTATTACTTTAAATTTTGCTGTGGATTTTTTCTTTTTTTTTCGTTTACCTGTTTTTGTATTTTGAAGTTTTTTACCTGTTGATGTTTTTTGCTTAGTTGAATATAGACCATTTTGAAAGTTAACTCTGCTACTGTGAGTGTGCAATCATACATTGAAGTTTTCTTTCTTTATGATGCTTTTATTAATAGTGTTCTATGTTGATATTTTATATGAATAAGACAAATTGGTGCACTCATAAAGAAAAACATTTTCTCGCAGCTTGCCTTTTTTATTTTTAGATAGAAGACTGAGATATACTTTGAAACTATAAGCTCTATCCTCAAAATAGTGTCCTTAGACAAAATCTGATTTAGATATGGCCTTTGGATAGTAATCATTTGATGTTTTTGATAACATTATCAAACTTTATACAACTGATAGGACAGTTCATATAAACGTTTAATCTGGGTATAAGTTCTTTTGAAAAATACAACACAGATACTTGTTTTGAGGTTGGGCCTGAGACTTTTGAAAAGTTTACTGAGAACATTTTTTGATATTACGTCTTTATAATTTTGAATTAGCTGATAATATAAAAAAAAAATAATAAAATCCAAGTACAGTTAAAAATGTATACCTATGTTTTGGGTTAACCCAATTGTAGCTATAACACCTTTATAGGTTGAGACTAGTGACCAGTACATACTTGAATTTGTTGGTAAAATACAATGTCTTTTACAATACATGGATATGACAATTCCTTGAACAATAATGTTAATAGGGAACCTCACAATATGTGCCTCAGTATAGGACTGCAACAAAATAAGTCCTTCTAGTTCATGTCTGTACTCTTCATTAGTCCTAGCAATTAAGTTTTAATAACACTTTTTTATTTGGGGGAATTGTTCCAGCTTTACTCATAGATGTTGATTAGACAATGGCTCAGTACATGTGTATCTATATATATATATTTTTTTTGTTTTAGTTGTTGTTGCTGAAGGGTCATTGTGTAAAAATATTCTATGTTATTTACTGTTTTTTGGAAATAAATGGGCTGCTATGCAGCTGAAATTAAAAAAGAAACGATCCCATATTTTTGAGGTTTTAACCCTTATAGCGCTGAAGCCGTCTTCATTCTTCTGCAAACAGCTTAGAACCAGGCCAGATGCCAAGTAAATTGGCGGCTGGCCTGTGATCGAACCACTTTGTAACTTTGGTGTAACTCTCCTACACAAAATTAAGCTGATATTTAAGGTTTTGCAAAGCAGACGACTTAGAAATCTATTTTTAGACAATTACCCAGCATTCTCAGGGTTAAGTTGGTTTCCGTGACCGCTAAGTTATAGTGCAAGGTTTAACACTACATCCTCTCCTCATGACTCAGATTCCTGATATCGGTAGATTTACAGTCCTGGGACTGATTAACGCACTGCCTATCGTTAAACCTAACCTAACAATCTTTATTTAACATCTCTACGATGTCAGACACAAAAGTCAACAGAATGTAATAGTGCTGGGATAACTTAGATACCTTTGTAAACAAACAAAATCGTAACACGATAACTTAAATATAAGTAATTATCAAATAAACTCACTCAGTCAAAGACAGAGCACAGGATTTTGGTGACATAATTGGTTCAAAAACTAGTAAGTTAAGATACAGTGTTTCTTCTCGTAAAGTAACGACCGTAAACGATAATAACGGATCGTCGTATATTTTCATTACGATATTCCTCATTTTCGTTCGATTACTGATTTACCATTCTCTCTACCATTCCGCAATGCACCCTAGTCCAAAAGCAAGTACGTATCCCGATGACAAATCGTCCCATTATTTCCCCGAATGATTTCCAAGCAAGCGGGCATATAGAGACGGCTCCTGCGAATAATTGCGTTCGAATGTCAGGGTCTTAAAATGAATTGAGATTTATCCCTAAATTATCTCAAATGGAACGAATGTTACCGCTGATCGAGCTTGTTTAATCACTCGATCAGGTCGGAGATTTCTCCCGAATTTATTGGAGGAAGATCGCCGAGGTGAAAACAAAACAGCCGTATCTCCATTATTTAATAGGAGGCAATAAGGCCTTTTTGGGTTTCACTGTGATACAGCGTCATTCGGAGACTAGAAATGAATGCAATATAAATCCCGACACTCCTTCAGACTGTACGGTTTATTTTACAAAACTGCACTGAGTGATTCTGCTACCAAACAAAAACAAAAACAAAAACGAAAGAAATACTCAATCATATTGTGAAATGACTTAGTCTTGATTTCATCAAGTTCGTAGTTTCATCATGTAAACTGATACATTTCAACAAACATAAGTGTTGATATGTTTGTTAGCGTGGAGTATTGCCACTTGAATGGTAACATCTTACGACCTTAGTACAGATTTGTTCATCAGGATATCGTTGGTATGGACCAGCAAACTTCAACACGCGATTTTATAATCAGTTTTCTTCCTTATTCTATAAATAATACATGTATCAAATTGTGTCTATGTCAGATGATTGCAATACTGATGGTGTTTTATAAACATTTGAAAACGTTTATGTTTTCATATTAATTTACACGATAAGCATTACAGCATTGACAATAACATTGATATATTGATGTATGTTGCCTAGTTTTCTGTAGGCGTACACAAATCAAATTTTACATATGCAATACTTTTGAACAATTCCATAAAAATGATTTTAAGTACTGACAGAGACAGCAATTTTGGTAATGGTGCCAACACGGTTTATCCATGGAGCGATTTACATACAAAACAATTGGCTTAAGCGTACCGCCATCTTGACTCCCCGTTGAAACTTGATTCAATAATGAATTCAAATGTAGACACATGATGGCAGAAATTGGATTCATCCGTTTCCACATATGCCCTCATAAAACCCTATCTAATAAGATACTGGTTGAACAATTGGCACTATGGAAAATACATATAACCGATAGATACGATGTCGTAACGTCTTGTGGCTGATTTCTGGTTGCCACCGACGTTACGATTCCACGCTCATCACTTGTTGGAGCAAAATTAATTTCAACAACCACATGATAGATAACCTTTTTATGATAACCCTAGCATAGTATTGTCTTAAATATCAAATCAAACAGCTTGATAGAAGCTAGAATTTCTTTATTGAGTTGTATTTCTTAATTGTTGGTGAAATGTAGTGAGAAACAAACCGTTAGTGGCCATTTTGATTTTTTCGCAACTTCTCGCACTTTCTGCTTTAAAAATATGATAATTACCCACTGAACATGAAGGGCTCATCCAATGAAAACACATGTTTTTCCCGCCTTTTTTACAACCTTACTACAACTTCCAAATATGGAATACACCTACAGGTTTAGCTCCGCCCAATTTGACCCAATTTGGTTGTCAATTGTTGTAGGATAGTCCTGGATATCCAAATGAAAACCGGAAGTGATGGATTTGAGGAATGAAATGTATAAGGATTACGAAAAATGCTTCTATTCTCTTAAAATAATGGAAAAATATTAACTTTTGGACTCTGAGGTATGAGATATTATGCATAAGTTTAATCAGGTGAAGTTTTGTTGCATTTAGTTGCCCCATTATTGAATTATCGTAGCGGTTGTGATACAGAACCGGCCTGCTTCAAAGAGCAAAGAGGGCGGATTTACTACCGTGTCCCAGACAGACACGGTAGTAACATTACTTCTAGTCTATTCTATGATAGTTTACTTACGAGGAAATGTCGTCAATAGAACGAAATATTTTCACATTAGATAGTTTGATATGTTGTGCTATATTCATGTCTAGTAAGGTAAATAGGCTACATTGATATAACATTTTAATACCATAGATTAAACAGAAATGGGCCTGCAATTATCTTTTAGAGACAATTTGTCCTGATTTAGTAAAATCAAACATAATGTCAGCAAATAAAACATAACATTTCGGCACTTTGTGTCATCGCATTTCTTTATCTAAATCAACTCTATCAGGCGGGGAAATCACGTGACCAATGTTTACAATCTTATGTCCGAACAAGATGTCTACGACCTGGTATTTTTTGCTTTTTCCATCTACTTATGCCAATGAAAGCCACATTTTGTACACCGCATGAGTTGATCACCAATTTTACGGTTCTGGTGGAATATGATAACCCATGGTTTCGGCGTTACGTCTAACTATAGACAGAGAAAGCGCCCGTCGACTTCGATTTCTAGGTGAAACAAGCAAAAGCACCTGGTCGCGGCCATCTTTGTTCGAACCTAAGATTTGTAAGCATTGGTCACGTGATTCCCCTGTCTGTCCATACTTGCTACAGTACAGTAAGTCAGTCAGTAAGTAAGTAAATTATTTATTATAGTGACATGTGTTCAAGTAATATACAGTTGTAACAAAATAATTATAATTACACCCGGCCTCATAGGCCTATAAGTCACTTAATCAAATGTAGATAAGCTATATACGAAGAACAGTCATTTAACTATGGTATATATAAATATAATGGCGTCGAGGAAATTGATTGATCCGAAACCAAAGACGTTTATATTTTGATTGGTAAAGATTGATTTCGCATACTCTCTGCAAGCGTTCATGTACCACAATTGAAAGGAGTATGCGGCATCAATAGCTATATTTCAATGAAGCATTGTTGATGGACGAAATACTTAATTGTATCACATACAAAAAGGAAATCGTTATACAGGCTTATCTTAATTGACATATGATAATAAAGGTTGAATTTAACTTACGTTATACTAATGCCTTTCGTCAGAAGGTACTCCTATGACATCAACGATATTTCTCGTCAAGTAACAAGCATCACCAGCCTGTGATAGGCTGGGGATGATTGTCCCTCGAAGAGAAAAGACGGTGCCAATATGCGACTTTACACCACCACACTATATAATCAATGAGTGAGTACAACATAGGGCTCCGTTCCGGAGGCCACCCTGCTCTTCAAATAGATTTGAAGAGCGAAGATCCCTCATAATTCAGGACTAATTATTACAAGAGTTGTCGTTCTTTTTCAATAAATATACACATCTGCAAATCATTCTCCCTTGAAATGTTGAAGAAAATAATTTGTTCCAAGAGTTCTACGTTAAATTCTGAATTGAAACCATTGTATGTTTCTGTTATTTGTAATAGCATGAGGAATCAGAAAAAAATATGCTGTTGATAGTTTTTCATTCCTTTTTGTATACAGGTGGCCTTTTCGTTATTTTCATTCCTTTTTGTATACAGGTGGCCTTTTCGTTAGTTTCATTTAGGCATTTATACATGGATTTTGACCCTTTTGCATTTTAGGAGAATATTTAAATAAGCTGATACAAAGGATCTTGGTGGCCTTTAACTTGCAACTGTATCAATATTATATTGTCGTAAGACTGTGACAATCGATGTTATTATTCCTATGTATGTCAGTTTTATATCCCGAATACTATCTTAGCATAGATATGCCATATCTACACAGGCAAGTTCTGTCTAACTTCAGGTGCTCTTACCACAATTTGATGATTGAAAGGGGAAGGCAGCTGGGAATAGATAGAAACAAGAGATTTTGCCCCATTTGTCAGAAAAACAACAGTTCAACTGTTGAAGATGAATTCCATTTATTTTTTGAATGCTCACAATATGAACATTTAAGATTACAATTTTCCAAAGCATACTGGCTAGGCAATATAAATAGATTTACTTTTAACGTCATATTATCATTGAAGAATAAAACAACAAAACGATTAGAAGCAACATTCCTAATGGAGGCTTTTAAATGTAGAAAACAATTTCTGGATAGTCCCTAACTTCTTCTATGTTTTATAACTATATGCTATGTCACTCACACTTCGTGTTTGCATATGTGTTTATGTATATGGGCAAGAGGCCTAAGATACTTGAATAAAATATTGAATTGAAATTGAATTGAATTGTATGTTATGAAATCTGTTTTATGTTATACATGTATTCTTATGCATGAGATAGCAGTAAAAAAAAAACACCAAAACACTAGTCTAAAATGCCACAATTTGGATATTTCAACCCAATTTTCATATCATATCAACGTTCTTTTTTCTCCATCATGACTAGAAAAAGAAAGGATATTGATATGATAATTTTTTTTTATTTCAAGTTCTTTGTCATTTTAGTAGCATTTCCTAGTCCTTCTTAGTCGTGTAATGCATCACATATCTTGATTCAGAGAACACAATAATACGAAACTTAATCATATGTTGTGAATGTGATAAAAATCCTTAAATCAAGTCCTTAAATGACGTAGAATATGTGTTATTTGTATCTATCAAGTGAAATAAATGGGACTCTCTAAGTGAGGTCTGAAAAGAAAAACATTTAGAAAATAAATATGCAAAGTAGAAAAAAAAATCAACGTTTCGGAATGGTGTAAAGGGTTGAATCACTAGACGCCTCTAGAAGTTTGGGGCTCATTAATCTCGGAGGGTTTCTAAAGCTATTTGGCTCTTTAAACGTCTTAAAATGGAAAGAAGAGATTAGAGAACAATTTGAAAAACGTTAAATTATTAATATCCGTATTGTTTGTCGCCTCGTAAACTCTTGTAATGTCTCGTAACTTCTCCCGGAGCAAGCGAGAATCTCTCTCCCGGGATCTCTCTTAGATGAAACTCGTTCTATAAACCGTTATCGTTCGTGAGTGAATCTTCTAACATCTGAGTGTTAAGATTTCTTCTTTTATGCCATTATATTTATTTTAAAAAGTTGAATAGGTTTGCTTGATTGATAGGAGAAGGTTGCGAACTTATCTAATGTAGTACTAAATACGCATGCGATTCACCATAAAGTGCTTGTATATCAGTATTTTACAAGAATACTTCATCAATTGTCTGTTTACCATAAGGTTATGAGTCAGTTGTCAAATATTTATGCTCTTTGCTCAATTGTTCGCCCGGAAAAAAATCATAAGACACTAGCAAGGTGCTTCCAAGAATAACCCATTAGTTATGGAGCAGTAATAAAACATCATCCTTTATAAACTCTGAAAAATCCCATAAAGTCTAAAATAAAACACACCAGTTTACATCATCTATGCAGCATGAATATTTAATAATGTAACATATACATCCCTTCTCTCAACACACTGAAAGCTGAACACAATGATTCTCGTGCACGGAGGGTTGGCATTTGCATAACACCTTATCCCATGTTGTGAGTAATTAAATAGTTAAGTAAAATGACTAAATTGACATGTTTTATACAATGTGCACAACAAAGCTAAACATACAAGCTAAATAGACGAATAATATAACACCAAATCTAGTGGGTCGTCACCGGGATAGGAAACAATTAATAAATCAGTAATTTAAGCATCTAAAATGAAATAAACGATAAACAATACTCATATTTAATTGACAATTCTTTTGTGAAATCATAAACAAACTCGTGAGTAATAAATGGCTTGTTGATAAACAAACCACCAGCAACCATCAGCGTTATGTATGTGCTTTATGATTTATTCAGGCAAAAATAGACATTCACGAATCGCTTTAACACCAGTCTGCTCCCGTGGGAACACTAGGCGACCCGCATGAAAAATACCCTTTAACACATTACAAAACAATACATGACATTTGCCAGTTTGTTTAAGACGACCATTGGAAACATTATGGGAAAAGGAGATATTGCTCTTAACGAGCATTTTCTCCTTTTCCCATAATGTTTTCTGCCCTATTAGAAGATTGTTTTTTAATTTCATCTCATTTTGAAATGTCGTCTGCAATCTCTTTCAATTTTGGACAGTCGAAAATTTAACGTTTGGATAGGGTTTTTTGGTAAAACAGTAGAATCTCTATACTCTAAGAGTCAAGGGACCGAATGTAAATGTTTGACATAGAGGTATTTCGACGTACATATGTCGTGAATATGATATGAATATGGCATAGTGAGAAGGTTATTTAGAAAGAAATACTCGAAGTGCAAAATGGTCTATTTGAATCAGTTGTTACGATCGTTTCTTTAATAGAATCAAACGGTTTCTGTATTTGATTTGCCAAAGAAAGAAAATATATAATCTATTTCTTTTCTTTTTTTTCATCCACTTTTGCAGATGTTAAGAATATTAAAAGATTTCGACATTGTACGAACATTGTAGAGGGCAAAATACCAGAAGTAAAACATGCTATATTTGATTCGATAGATACGATACTTTTAAAACATCTATTCTTAAATCCATTGTGTTATGTAAGTTTTTCTTTATATTTCCAGCATTCTTTGGATTAAAGCCAGCCAAAACCCCAACAGTAATTACAGGACCATTCTAAATAAAAGTGTTCAACAATGCTACATGTTATTCCTCTCACACAAAACCTTTTGGGTGATGATTTACCGAACTAACAAGCTATCTAAAACAATATGACGGTCTTCTGTTCGGGTCAATAGGTATAATGTCTGTGTCGATTAACTCATTTTACACACTCATGCGTATGGTTCAAAGTGTGAAAGTACAGATACAACGTTTTCGGGACTTGTCCAAACGGTTTGACGGATAGAAAACCTCGAGAAAGCGAAATCCATGCGGTAAGTAAATCCTTTATTCTAATCACATTGAGACAACTTTTATTTGATTCTAGCGTGTAAAAATGTTTCAGCCTCTATCAAAGCAAAGATTAATTTTCGAACACGGCATAAAACGTGCATGATAGATCAAATCGATGGCAAGGCGTACTTAATTTTACATCGGTTTTTCTACCATCAGAAGAAGAATTGTTCCTAGACAATATAGCCCCCAAGTAAACCAACGAACATGTACATTAATGTAATTACTAAAGTCTTGTTTCTGCATACAGATGGAAATGTGATGTAACTTGTAATAAAGCTCTACATAGAAAGTATTCGTATTGAAGGGTTGATGTGAACAATGGACACTGGTGATTGACAACGCTTTTATGGCGATATCAATTGGTAAGTGTCCATAATTTCAGCTCCTCTAGAAGATCAATATCTATAGGCAAACGTTTACCATATAAACATGCTATGAAGTTTGATTGGTTTGATTGGTGTTGCTTTCAATATTTACCAATTACAAATTACCAATTAAGAGAGTGAGGCTACTTAATCCTTTCCCAACGCCAAATTTTCGACTGTCCCAAATTGAGAGATGTTGGCAGCTGACGTTTCAAAATGTGATGTAATTGAAAAACAATCTTCTGAGATGGAAGAAAACATGGTGGTAAAAGGAGAGGATGCTCGTTTAGATCAATTTCTCCTTTTCCGACAAAATTTTCCAGAGGCGTCTGCAACAAACTGGTCAGATGTCGCCATTGTTTGGTAACGGAATAAAACAAGCCAGATTAGAAATTCTCGTCGCATTTCGTCTCGATGTTAGCGAGTACGTCTGCTCCACAGACATGTCGATTATAATCAGTGTATATATAAAATGTCAATGCTTTTATCTCACCGATAAACACCCATTTGACACTCGTTCTTCATCATTGTTATTACCATTTATTTGTTTGTTCCAATGCATGGTTCGTCGATATACAAAGCATTCCAATGTCCGGAACACTTTCTCCTTATGCAGCATATGGCCTACTTATATTATAAGTAGTTTCCTAAATACACATCGTCAGAAAGAAATGCGCGATTACAGATTTAAGCTTCTAATAGAAGTGTTTTGATTTAAAACAGTGATTAGTGCATTATTCATTATTTTAACAAGACGCCCCATTTATAAATAACATAGAGGTATAGGGTTTAGGTAAAGACCTAATGTGGTGACAATTCTTTGACTTTTAGTTATGGCCCCCTAGTAAAGCCGTGCTTTTTTCTTCGAGAAAGTAAATAACAATATTGCGTTTTCAAATGAAGTGTGAAGCGCCAACGTTAAAAAGTTTTGCCAATTGACACATTAGTAAACTTTACAGTGATACTACAAAGAGCTATTCTGGGAATAAGTCTTTGAGGTTTAAATCTTGATCTCCTTTTTCGAGCCGGATTGGGCGTGAATTCAGACCCAGTTATACCAAAGACCAAAATACACTGGTAGGTTTCACTCTCTTCGGTGTTACTCGGGAGGAATGGGATAACAATGTGACTTGCAATCGTTTTTCCGTGTCACAATGAGATTGATGTCCGCGTAAAGGGTGCTTTGGTACACAAACTATTCATGCGATATTTCTGTGGCATTATTAAACTATGTGTAACCCTTTAGAAAATAACATTTTTTCTTAGGGAAAATATTTAATGTCAAGTTCGTATCAAAGGAAATGTATGAAACAGTATATCACGCCTCTCAAAGTTAGTTGCTAAAATGCATTCATGAATAAAACAAAACAAAGAGGACTAAATCAACAAAAACAACCTTGCAACCCTGTACATGTCAAATTAAAAGTTGTATATAACTTAAAATCTAAAAATCTACAATCGTAGATACACTTGGATAAATGTTGAATGCCGTAGCAAGTGTCCATCTCTAGAATTATCGTTATAGAACATTCCGATGGAGAGGATTTTTTCCGAGCCTCTGTTCATAGAGGCACTTTGGCTTGACGGAACAAGCGTAATCTATCAAAGTGTCGGACATATCCAACCAGGAAATATCTACGCAAACAACCTGTCGCCCCTGCATCAATACGTTATTATGAGAAATGAGACGGGGAAGCGATAATGTGTCCGTCTGGTACCCCTTAATGATGGACGTCCTCCCAACAGGGATATCGTACAGTAAACTGGGAACCATTCGTCATCATGAGGCGGGTAACGTCACTTCGTGAGCACGTGACCTTTTGACCGGAATCAAATTTTCCAGAAATAATTATAAAGGTAAGAGTAAAGGAAAATACCGTTTAAAACTGTACTTTTTTCGTTTTTTGCACTTAAGTTAATGTTATTATCTTTACGCTTACGTGTGTGATATTTTTTGTCTATGTGTTGTCATGACGAGCTATATATTTGTTTGTAAGACAAGTTTTCAAAACTCTATGAAAGCACATATGCCATGATATCATTTTCTCGTTTAACCCACTTGTCACAGGACATGACAGACACCATTGCGACAAAAGGGAATATTTTTTGTAGTCAACAATGCCTCATTCTGCCGAAGGTTACAATGGAAATTCACCATTCATGTATCGATAAAAACACCGTTGCCAGCTGTTTACGCGTGGTAAAGAAAAAAAATAGACTAAAAGATAATTTTTAATGTTCAAGTTCCTGCTATAATTTATTTCTCTCCCTCTTGTAATACGATGACGTTAGATAGAAGGAAACAGCGCCATTTGATACACAGATAGAACATGGAAACAGCAGCAATTTGGTGGTATTCAACACTACCATCATTCTTTGAAATAATCATTTAACCCATCACCAAACAATAACGACATTTGACCAGATTGTTGCAGAAGACTCTGGACAACATTGTGGGAAAAGAAAAAAATGCTCTGAACGAGCGATATCTCATTTTCCCACAATGTTTCCTGACCTATAAGAAGAGCACTTTTTTAAAATTTCATTACGTTTTGAAATGTCGTCTGCAAACTCTTTCAATTTGGGGCAATCGGAAATTTAACGTTTGGTAAAAGGTTAAATCTTATATTAACCCTGCATTCAGCGTTGTGGTGCGCTATTCTATCTACAAAGTAGATAGAACGTATTCTAGTCCTAATATAAATGTATTCCTATAAAGGAATTATAAAAAAAAAAAACTGGGAACCATACGCCATTATCAGTCGGGGGGAAAACGTCGTACGTCAACGTCTGACCGGAAATGAGATTCCCCAATGACGGTAATAATCCGGAAATAAACGCTGATTCTTGGTGGAAAATCGTTTACGCTATTTATATACTGAATGACTCCGGTCCCTAACGGCTGTATCTATATACGTGTCTTCGTGTAGATGATCGTCGGATAATGATTACTTGGAATTGTTCTCTGACTTTCTCTTTCAGGGAACCCATTAGATAACAATTCCAAAGAGTATTTGTGTTTCTAAACATGCGTTTGTTGGTGCAACTATACAACTGTACAACTATGAACTAGTGGGACCAATACCAGAGACATAGATGTTATCTATATCTCTGCCAATACTAAGTGTATATCAGTTCGTCAAAAGGACTGCGTTCTGTATGGGTCCGGCCGTAGGGAATACGCTTTTGAGAAAGAAAGGACATGCGCAGAGTTTTGGCACACAAGGATACTTTGTAACACAGACACGCATACACTAAAGGTTTTGGGCACATAGGCAGATGAAGGTATCTGGGGTAAAAGAAACCATGCTTTGCTAAGAGACAGACAGATACCCACATAATCTTGGACATGCTTATTCTTTGAGGCATTGGTACACAAATACCTGTGCTATCCCATGACTTCCAAAAGCATTACACAAAAACATTTGTCATGTGGTTTTCGTCTGAATTCTCCAAAGGAATCAAGTTCCTTCTAAAGCTTTCGTTACTATGACAACATAAATGTTTTTCTAAAATTCTTTAAAATGTCGTATCGAGATTTTCTCAGTGGATTTCATTGATGTTTTCCAACACTCATCGCTATCTTGAGGTCTCTAGGAACCATTGACATGTTGTTTACATGAAAGAATTCATGGCGACTGAAGGTTTAGTTCGTTGCCTTTATTTGACATATAATGACAGTTTATAATAGAAATAGAAACCTTTCCAAAACCCCGAAGTCGTATCAGTTTCTTTGACAGGTATTTGTGTTTGTGGAGATAATTCAGTGAGAACTGGGTAGCGTTGTACTAGATAGTTTATGCCAAGAACTTGCGAAACTTCAAAACAAGACTCCATCTTATTTCAATATTGAATTAAGCAATATTGTAAGTTAACACATCATTGGAATCATCAGTCCGAGACGCTTCCAATGACGTGTCACATAACAACATTGTACTTGTGTATAGGATACAATCTATCAGCTTTCACTTACGCACATTTTGCTCGACATAAATTGGTCAGTAAGACCAGAGAAATGTTATCTATGTCTCTGGTAAGACGCTGTCCTGAAGATTAACTTAACCTATATAACCTCTTCTAGCTATCAGTTTCTAACACTGCCTACCCGCTTCTTTTTGCAAAAAGAAAATGGAGTCAGGGATATCTTTAAATTCGTAATAATCTAATTTTAAGTTGAATCACTTTGTTGCAAACTACTCTGGAAAACATTGGGGAAAAGGAAAAATTGCTCTACCCTATCAAAAGATTATTTTCCCATTTCATAGCATTTTGAAATGTCGTCTTCAAACTCTTTCAATTTGGTATAGTCGAACATTTGGCAAAGGGTTAAGGTTACCCTTATGCATCAGCGATAAATGCGGTCGCAATTTGCCCATGCTGGTGTGCGACAACATATACCGACTTTCAGACATCTTATAATTTCCTTGTGATCTCTGTATATTCACAAACGATCAATAATTCGTATCAAATAAGCCTACTGAGACGTCGTAGACTGAACTCAAATGGCATTTACATTTTATACGGATGCTTTTAATCACGTCATATCGGATTTAGACACGCTCGTATCATTAGTATTTTGTGTCGTCTCTATGGATTTCCCAAATGCAAATCAATCGTAAAAGATGGCGTTAGGTCTGATCAGTTTATGGAATTATATAGCCTTGTCTACAGCCGCACCTTACTGTTAGATGGAGAATTCTTTCTTATAGCATATCATATACCGATACTGTGGATGACAGCGGTACACGGATAGGGTGTCGGCTTCTGGACGTGGGTTCGAATTCCGTGAGAGGAAGGGTCCAATTTCCGACATTTCATGAATCAACATTCGGTGTAAACTCTGTAAAGAAAACAAGTTAAAATTAAATGACTATACATTGCATTTAGTGTTTAATGAGATACCAACTTGAATGTAAAAACCTTACCAGGAATTCATTATAAAAAGATGCATAATCTACTTGAAATCTAGCAAGGGTTATGGTAGCTGGCCAGTTACCATGTATAGTGGCCTGAAAACATGAGCGAAGTTTCATTTCATTCCCATCAGAAGTTAGTAACAAACTAGCTTGCATGGGAAACTTTATTCAAAGGTTTATGATTTTATGGTATGGCTTCTTATTTGATACGCGTAGCATTACATAAGAACAACCAGCAAGGATTGCACATTTTTGTAACGCATTTGTTCTACATTCTTAACAAAACTTTTACCCGTTGCACATGTAGCTCTTAAGCGAAACTCTAGTAGACAATAAACGAAACCTTTGTAACTAGATTTTTTCACCCAATATCCCATTGACGAATATTTGCTCCAAAATGAAGTCACCACATTTGCAATAAAGTAAGTTTTCTTTCTATAAATGTGGCTGCTATAGTGCTTTCAATTTGGACCAGGTTCAAATATCCAATATTGCAGAGACGGGTGAAATCAGTCCTTGTCACAAATCGACACACTCGTGTAATCAGACGATTGTTGGACGTCTATATGGACTCCAAATGCAAATTTCCTGCACTTATACGACGGTATTTGAATAGGAAATTGAATTCGATGTTGGTATGAAGCAGACTTGATTTGATATTCCCTAGATACTGCTCTCAGTTTTAGTCGAGAACTAATTACTGCTCCGATAATATCGTTTGATCCCTTATATCAACCAGGGTAATGATGGATGGAAAACGTTTTTATTTGCAGTAGGGAAATATAAAACCCCCATATAAAGTCAGCCTCCGTTTTATCAGAATATATCCGACAAAAATTGATCTGCAAGAATCCGTAAACCAATGAGGCGGTCTCCTTGTCTAGAGTTTAGAGCACAGAACTTATAATCACATGAACCACGACTTGAAATCATGATGAAGGCATTTGGACTTAGACATATGTTCAAGAAACATTTCTACCCCGTATCTTCCCATCAAAGATGCAAACAAACATTCGATGAAAAAATGACAATAAAACCTCACTATTCCTCCTTTAATGTGTATTACCACAAAAGTTAAGACAAAGATGGTTATAGAAAGCTTATACAATTTTAATGAGAATATACAATATAGGGTTTTGGGAAAAAAAGAATGAAGGAAATATCTAGGGACATACGTTTCATATATGGACTTCCACATTAAAACAGACAGTCACAAAAACGCGCCGATGAACGGGGAGAAAAAAACATCACAATGATGTATGCTATTCGATGAACTCAGCTACAAGACTCTAAAAATCAAAATTCTATCGAAAACATTATCAACATAGAGATTTATGAAATGACATCATTTCTTTTGAGAGTATTTCGACACTGTGTTCAATTAAGCACATACAAACATGCTTTTGATGTTCGTTCTCTTTGTCGAGAAGATACAAAATAAGGAATGGTATACACGTGCAAGAATAAAAAAGATTGAAATATCAAAACATTTAGTTGTATCGACAATGATATGACATAGACATAGGCAACATAAAAAAGTTGAAAATTTCGCGACCGAAAACCATTTTTTTTTAAACGATATCAAACGTAATTTTACAGCGTCACATTGAGTCTGTTTGTCGCGATATGATAGCAGACGACACTATCCATGGTTCCATATGGACGTGTCGCAGAACACAGATATCATAGCGGTGTCCAATCGATAATATCGCTTGTATTCGTAACTATGACAATAGGCCATGTCAGAGAGCATGCACGCGAGGACTTAGTTACCATATAGCAGACGATGTTTCTGGGTCTCGTTCGTCTGCTGTTGTTTACATCGTAGTTCTGGGAATATGGGTGGTCATGATTGGATTGACGCGTACCTCAATAGTGCATTGGTTATTTGTATTGGGTGAATATTGGTGAAAATCGCGATAATAGTCTATACGGAGAATGTCGGGCATATATAACTCATAGAATGTTTGGGGAATTATTGTGTGTATTCCTCTTGGACATATCTATCCACACACAAACTACTCAAGGTAAATATTTTCATTACTTTTGTTAGATTAAACAAACGAATTATAATATTTGTAAGCAAAGCATTGTATTTTGGAAGTGAAACATTGTAAAAAAAAATCCGATAACTCATTGTATGTCCCTTCCTTTTTAGTTGTATAAGAACCATCAAACATATAACGAAAACTAAAAGACATTTTGAGTTTAAGATGTTTTCATTGCTCCCTTCAAATCAGTTTTCAATTGTCAATGAAGTGTGCTATCACTTAGTCAAACATTGATGAAGTCGAATAAATGTTACGTATTGGGCACCATCTATAACTTTGAGTTGATTGGGACTGATGCTTGAAGTATCATAAACTGTACTAGTCTGTGCGCCGTTTTGGGTAGCCAGTGATATCCATGTACATAAAGGGGGGTCAAGGAGAAAAAGTACCGAGCCCCTTACTCAACCATACACCATTTTCCGAACTTTCAAGAAACAACAACAACAAAAAGGATAAACTGCTATAAACCCTTTACCAAATGCCAAATTTTTGACTGTCCATAATTGAAAGAGTTTGCAGAAAACGTTTTTAAATGTGATGAAGTTGGAAAATAATCTTCTCATAGGGCAACAAAAAAATTGTTGGAAAAGGGAAAATTGCCCGTGATAATCAAGTTATCCTTTTGCCATAACGTTTTCCAGAGTCGTCTGCTGCAAAGAGGATAAATGTCGTTATTGTTTGGTAATGGTTTAATGACGAATACACCCTTTTGCCACAATAACTTTTAACCATTATCTTAACTAGGCAGATATTTTTCATGTCGTTCTTGACTTCTGCTGTTGCCTTCAATTTGGAATAAAGACAAATTTACCTTTTCTGGAGAATTGATTTATACAACATAGCCGAATTGTAGTAATTCATTGAAATGATCAACTTCATCAGAATGAAAGGGTTTTCGATGTAGTAGAGATGGTATCATATGGACTAGAGTACAAATCACGACTTGTTTCACACACTACTGGTAAAGAAATACATGATGATAAGATAGGTAAAAATATTGAAGTTTTGTTCAAATTATTCTCTAATATGGAAGTTGGTGACAGTTCCAAATTTAATCCAATATCAGACGACAATCAATAGCAAAAAAGAATTACATTTCTTAATGACACTAGATAGAAACCATTGTGACAAAGGATAAATTGGTTTTTAAGTATACCACTGGCATATGGTTTTAATTATCATTTACATATATTTATCCATCGAAAAGTTTTACGAGCTTTCTATGATAGGTAATGAACACTGATCTTAAGTTATGAGTCATTGATTAAACGAGAGCGTGATAAGCATGCACAAACCTTCCTTTTTTTGATGTTGCCGATTAGGAAATAAAAATATACGGTAAAATGTTTGTAAACCCAATGAACGATATTTATCCATGCTTTACATACCTTTATTATGTTTCATCAATGGTCGCATTTTGATCATGATTTGAAATTAAGTTGTCCATATATAACAGTTCCACAGTACGAATACATCTACGTGTACTGTTATTGTAAAATACATGTTTAAATGTTAACATTTCTAATTGTTGATATATTGTAATGGAAAATTGAAATTGCCAATCCCAAGCCCCTATTCAAAATAAAACTTGTGTTACGGTATGTATAAGATGAAACCAACAGAGAGTGCTGGTCAATACCTTATCATGTTCAAGTCAACGATTCAATCTAGGTAAAGACGAATGAAAAACGTCTAAAGTTTCCTCAGGATCGTTTTTCTATCGTAGCAATGATTGATTACATATCTAGACATATTGCCAAAGTTTGCGAACACGTTTAACAAAAAAAGAACAAAAAATACGGGTGTAATCTAGGAGTCTACACAATAATACAAACCTCGTCAACAAGTTCGATTTTGTTTGATTTTATTTTTCCATATAATTGACGAGTTAACAAACAGATGTAGAATTAATATCAGCAAAATATGGACAAAATACAAACAGAAGAAAATACAATTGAGATGTGAAGTCAAAAAAAGAATCAATACAAAAAGAACAAGAAAAATGACACGTGACATATACGAATTCAAACATGTATTTGCTTCACCTTTTTAGTCAAACGTTTTACCGAGAATTGATATTGAAACTATAGCAGGGATATATCGGGAATTTTGTTGAAGACGAATGAAAGCAAATGTAAAAGTATAATTGAAAAACATATTTGATTTATGTAGTAGTAAATCATTGTTACCTTCTATTGTGACTTAACAGTGAACCTTTTTATTTATTTGTATTTATAAAAACAATACAAACGGTGTTCTACAACATCTTAAAATGTTTTATAAAAAAAAACGCATAAAATGAGCTCATTTTGAGTAAATGCTGTTTTGGGTACTTTAGTTTTCTCGTTGTTCAAAACGTATTATCATATAACTTATTCATAGCCATGTTTTGTCGACTTCACGAATTCAATTCCATGTCGCCTATCGGAGATTTGTACGACCGAGAAAAGACCTGTTACAAAGTGACACATAGGATAACGTGCTTCAAACATCGCCTTAAATTCAATTTCGGTGCCTCATCTGATTTGAAATCTCTCTCATCGGAATAAAATAAAATAAAATCGTAGCGAGAGACGCGAAGGAATCCCGCCTCATTCAATTAGCGGTTTATAATTAACAAGGGAGTTTCTACGCCTTTCCTATTCCCGTATACCCACGTCTATCCCGTCTATCAATTCATCTGTAGATGTGAAGACGACAGCGCCGGGGGAGTGGAATCTTTCTCTTTTCTACTATTTTCCCAAGGTTTTTCTATGGAGGGGGGGGGGGGGGGCAAACGACAGCAAAATAATTATCTACAAGAAAAGAAAATGTTTGTTAAACAATAAACCGATGTGACAATGGGGGGTGATCACATGTTTGCAATTGCATGTGGAATAAACGGTTGGGCAAAGAACATCTATACAACTTATACCTTGCATATGTACACAAAGTCGCCCAATGATCATTCTGTGATTTTATGGACGCTGTGTATATCTATACAAAGGAGGAAAAGACAACGCAAAACCGTTCCTGAATGTTAAAGCTAGTAAGAGGTCTCCTCAGAAGATAGTTTATAGCTTTACAAGACCATCACGGCCAAAGGTCAATGTCATTCGCATACTCTCTCACCGTCTACATTATTAAGTTGTTATAACGTAGATTATTTTATTTTCGAGCAATTGGTAAGCATTCAGCGGCTGTGCAAGAATAGTGTGCAATACCGATAAAGAAATATCAGGCAACCATTTTACTAAACATCTTATGCTAGATAATTACATAATTTCAAAACAACATTCATTTTTTATTTCAATTTTTAGCAATATTGCAACGTGACACATCATCGGAAGCGTCGTGTCACGTTGCACTATTGTAATTTTGATTCAGATACTATCCATTTTTATCAGTTTTGACAGTCGCAAATATTTGTCGTACGTTGTTTAGTGAAATGGTACCAAGGAGCACGTATAGGTGTAAACAAACCCATCATGACTGAACAAGAATCGTGAAGGCTAGCATTGGGAAGGATGCGATAATACAAACCGCCTTTACCGTCACACCTGATTGAGAAATCGATGTAATCCCGAACATGGTTCATTCAATTGATGGGATCCTATTTCGACATTAGACGTAAGAGTTGTGGAAGTAACGCCGGCTTACGATTCTATTCTAATACGACTTCTGTCTCTGATCCCTTAAAGCCGCTTGTTCGATGACCTGAGGATATGCTTAAAAGCATACTAGCGCTCATAAAAACTGCAAAACTGGAGAATATGAGTTATAAATTATGATAGAATATGTTGAAACATAGCAAAAAACCACAGGATCATGACAATATAACGCCTGCACAATTTATTATCTACTTTTAAAGTGTTATTTTCACAAATTTGGTGCCCACCAATTCAACTTTATTGTTTACATTCGAGTAATATCTAAATTAGAAAGGAGCGCTCGGAGAAACGAGTTGCGATCAACTTAACGGAAAGTTCATGTGAAATACATGACAATTCTGTTATCTATACAAGATTAATTATGTAATCAGTCAAAGTGGAGAATTTATTTGGTTTTATTGATTCAAAGCGTTTCTCGGCTGTCCTCATTGTATCGCTAATTGCAAACAAACCGTATAGTATTCACTAGTTTAAAAACATCATGTGAACGTTTTACAGTCTCAATTTCTCTGTAAAAGATCATTTCAAGTACTCTTATGTTAACTTTCAATTATTCTAGAACTTTCACAATCTGAGCGGAAATGAGTGCAAGCTTTAAGTTAATACTGATTCGCTCAATTTTCTATAGTAACTGTACTGTTATATGATTTGCACTGGATAATAACTTCTGCATATCAAAAATATTATACATCTATGTCTAGAGTCTGTGTACATCGAGTTTATGTGTTATTAAATCTGAAAACGTTGGAATGGTTTTGACATCTACAGCATATAGCATGTGCATACATATAAATGTACAGATAAATTGAAGCTTCCTTAATTAACATTGCTTTCAAAAAATATCTTAAATTGTTTATCATACAACAGATAAAAATGTATTGCTTCAACGGCATTTTACTTTGGCTTATAGATTTTCTGAACCCATTACCAAACAATAGCTACATTGTTTATTGTTTAAACTTATTTATTTTACATCGATTTTGAAACAAGTTCTTACAACTTAGATTAATCACTCTCGATTCTGCTTCCTAGATACATGACCGGTACTCGCGCCGAATGTGGATTAATGAAAGTTCGCAAGGCAGATCTCGCTTTTCACGGGATTCGAACCCACGACCCTCGTGTCCAGAAGCCGACGCTCCAGCCCTGGACCACTGTCCTACATTATACCAATCTGTTGCAAACGACTCTGGAAAACACTGTGGGAAAAGGAGATATTGCTCTTAACGAGCAATTTCTCCTTTTCTCACAATGTTTTCTGATCTATCTGAAGTTTACTTTCCAATTTCATCACAATTGGAAATGTCGTCTACGAATTCTTTTTAATTTGGGACAGTCGAAAATTTGGCGTTTGGTAAAGGGTAAAACGTAACAAGCGAATTCAACGTTTAAAATTCGATGCTTTACATTTGTAGCCAATGGTTTGTGCGTTATTTTGATGTAGGGAGGATTGGCTCTAAAATTCTTTTAATAGTAGTTTATAGGCACCATTTATAAGATGTTGTCTTTTCCAAAAGCTTTCAATCGGCTTTTTTTCTTCCAATTTTAACTTGTCACAAAGTCTCGTGTTTGGGTTTGATTAATTTCTAGCTAATCGAGGGATACGGTCCGCTCGTGTCCAACATACAACACAATGTTACAATAATTATTGCTTCAATTTGAAACACATAGTTGTAAAATGACATTCAGCAATGCTATTTGAAGTAAAGACTAACAACGAACTGAAATAGACTACATTTCTATTAATTGTTCACGTTTTTCCAAGAAATATCGCCAAACATTGTAACTTAACAGATATTGTGTGTACAATCAACATCTCTTTTTGTTTTCGGGGGGGGGGTCGTTTTTTTGTTCTTATTCTTTCAAAAGTCTCAAGCCAAGGTAAATTTCTGATGGTAAATGTGACTATTACACATATTTCCACACATACATGTATTCCATTTGCGCCACACAATAATAAACAAGTAAGACCCTAACCCTTCTAAGGATTTAACGCCCTTCTCGATATTTGTTTCAGTCCTTTACGACCTTCATTAGTTTTTTGCCAGTATAATGATAAAATGCCCATCCCTTAGAACCACCAACCGCAAAAATCATTGACCACTGTCAGCCAAACTGAACAGGGCGTCCGTTCTGGACATCAAGATCAAGATCAATAATTTTCTATTGACTTAAACTACACAGTTTCTCGTCAAACAAACATCTGTATGTAGAATAACAATAAGACAAAAATTAAATAATATATACAAAGGTTCATTTGATGGTTCAGATATCATAGATAGCATGGCAGAATCTTATCAGAATATCGTTTTCTAATGTTTTTAAGTAAACGTTTTATATAAAGACATCCCAACACAAGAAAATGAAGTCCATCATACTAACGACTAATAAATGCATTCTGCTGCTGACAACTCATATGAGGGAATGGTTAAACCCTTTACCAAACGCCAAATTTTCGACAGTCCCAATTAAAAGAGTTTGCACACGACATTTCAAAGTCTGATGAATTGGAAACTAATCTTCTGATACTGGAAGAACATTGTGGGAAAAGGAAAAAATTCTCGTTACGCGCAATTTCTCCTTTTCCCGCAATGTTTTCCAGATTCGTCTGCAACAAAGTGGTTAAAATGTCGTTATTGTTTGGTAATGGGTTAAGAGATGATACAGATAGCATGGTCTTCTCCAAGACCAACTTAAACTTTACTTAGACTTTAACACCGCTTGAAGGTTTTATACATATAATGTTGTAGGTTGTTTGTTTCTCCGAAATACTTGTTAATTGTAAATTAAAGAAATATATAGATAAATTTTAAAAAATCCCAATACTAGGCTGTGTGCATCTTACTTACAATTGTTACAAATGATATATCTCGTGCATTGGTAAGTTCTATTTTTTTTTATTTATCGACTCTAAATGCTTTCGAATTGTGTAATTATCTTTAACGTGAGGTTCAAGAACATCGGACACGTTATTTTCATGTAAAGCACACATTTCAAGGACCGTTGGAACTCTGTGATTTTATCTCGATTTGTGAATTATTCATCGACGCTAAAGATTGCAAAATCATGGCTATAACTGCATTTCCTTCTGCACGCATCTATCGATTTATCAGATCCCTCTTCTAAAAGCAATTTTAGCGTGAATTCATCAGGGTTTTATGTCAGCGTGGTTTTAAACCTTTTGTTGATTCGGTGAATAGTATGCGATTTTGCTTCGCTTACTTTTGAAAAGATAACAAACTTGCAGAACATGAATTTTGGGGTGCTGGTGCTGGTGCTGCAATTACAACAACAAGCTGAGGCTCTTCATGATAAAGCCAAATTGTAGACTCTTTTGGCGGGAGAATAAGTGGATCTGTTGGTGTTGAAGTAATGGAGTCAGTTATCAAAATTATTTTGACATTGACAAATCACAAGGATACCAATTCAAGACCTTCTATAAAGTTGGAAGACGCGTATTCACAAATAGGCGTATCCGTTATAAGAAAGTGTCACACATGTTCATAGTATATTCATTAGGAGAATTATCTCTTAAACGCGATTTAACAAGACATATGTTGCTTTACTTTTTTTGCAGGATATTTCGTCAAAGGTTGTTAAACCTCTATCCAAGGAATACCCATCGTTCATTTAACTTAATTGATCTCAAGCCATTTACGTCGGATTTCATAACAAATTCTTTGTTGACTCTTTGTCTAGAAAACAACCCTGAACGTTTATTTTCTTTGATAGAATATCCTAACAGTATTTAATAATGGTCATTCCATGACCAAATATAAAAGGTTTTATCGGAGATGAGCGGAAATGATTAACGACGTGTAAACATCCAAAGACATCCGAAATGTATTTAACGCGTAAATTGACCACGTGACTATGTCAAGGCGAGATCGTCAGTAAGAGAACTTTGCTTGAGTCGGAAGTTCATTTTAGCTTTTCGATAAAACAGTTTCCTCCGAGATAAGTCTTGACAAAACAGTTTCGTCCAAGTTTAGCATGTGCTGATCGCACAGTCTAATCTGGGACGAACTAGTTTGTATTGTTTACCTTTGACCATGGTTACGAACGGACATTAAAGATAATATGAAAGGTGTCTGGTCATGCATATACGATAGATAATTTTATTGATGTAAACTTTGCAGTTTCTTGTCAAATAAGTATTTTACAATATTATAACATCAAATACATCAATATATTTACATATAAACAAGAAAACAAGTAAATGGTCTATTTTGAAAAGTATATAAAATGGTTATAATATAAGATAAGCAATCATTTTATCTCCCTTTATTAAGTGGTAACACGTTGATTTACCCTGATACAAACTTATATGGAATGGTAGTAACAATACATATATAAAGATAAGCAATTAGTTTGTCAAATTATTAAATGAACTTGACCGCCGTTTGAGAGCTTCACAAATGAATTTGGCATGATTTATTAACTGTTTTTTGTTATTTGATATTAGAATACTAGTAAATTTGAACATATTTGGTTGAGTATGTAGTGACCGTTTAAAGCTCAAACCCCTTAAATCAGAATAGATCATATACAAACAACTGGTTCAAGACTAATATATCTATCTAGTTCTCATCGCGCTGATTTGCGCATAACGCTGTTTGGTTCTGTAGCTTACTGTTTCTTTACGTCACGAGGTGCTGATCCTTCGCACAGCCTTTCGAGTCCGGGCTTGGGACCGGCCATGACGGAGTTGGTTCAGGCCTATTGGAGATCACAAATTCTCAACATAATGTCACAATTTTTCTGCGTTTTAACATGTAAAGGCGACGATTCAAACAATCATTGCAAAGAAAGAAGGAACTAGTCATTGCTTTACCAAACTTATCAAAGTCGAGAAACGACCTTTGTTTTCGGTTCTCGTTATCCGCTTTTGCTTGTATTTAGGCGATTTCACAAATGCTTTCTCGGAGAGTCAAAGACACGCGGCGCTAATGTATATGTTTGTAACACGTCTTAGAGACAGGATCCAAACCGACAAATCAATCGCGCGACGGGTCTGTTTGCGCGTAATTCCTCCGTAAATACTCGGTCACGATAATCATTACTCTGCCATATTTCTGTTTTCTTCCCACATCGATCTTTGCTTTGTACGAGGAAGTATTAACCGGTGTTTACAGTTGATATTCCTCGTATAATTAGCCCTTATCTATTGGGAAAAGGCTGGTATATTTATGTGCCAGCCTTACATAACACCCTAAATAAGGACTTTCGTTCAATATTTTTTTCTCGTATGAGGTATGTTTATATGTTTGTTTTGAGAAGTGTATCGACATTTTCAGTCATATACCAATTGATAGGAAATATGCATACTGATTAAAATTACTTTGATAAATAATCACATTTTCTTTGATAATCATGTATTAATCTTTAAAAAAATCTAAAATTACTTTGATATATAATCACATTTTCTTTGATAATCATGTATTGATCAAAACACAGTATTTTGATCATTGGTTCAATGTGAGACTGCAAACAGGTGCTTATTAAGGACTTTAATGTTGATGTAGTTTAACGAGTATAAGTGGCGTTTTATATGTAACTTTGTGGCACTTTGTTTTCACGAGCAGTATTTTATTATGTTTGACTAAAAGGTCCTTTCAATCCGTACCTCATTTGGAATATCTCGAATAGAATTTTGGTTTTTTTTTTTAAATGTAGGATGGCAAAAATGTAAATTAGAATTATCAATCTCTGTGTGTGATGTCAAAAGTAGATTATGTTTGTCACGAGCAAGATTACCATTTTTGCAGTCGTTCCTTAATGCTAAAGTTGGGTCCAAACAAGTCTTTATGAAGTAGAGATTCTATAACTCGAAATGAAATACACATATACATGTATATGCCAAAATGAATTCCTCGTGTACCAATTTCAAAGGGCTTTGATTTGTGCGACAAAATCAGTACGTCAATGATTCGACAATTGATTGTTAAGGCTTTCATACAATTTTGAACATCGCATTCAATCATACATCTTCAGTTATCTACCATTACTAAACAAGTAAATAGTGTCATGGAGACCCCGTCGTGAAATCTAAATCATAAACGAATTTTTAACCCCGTATACAAAAAATGTTTACTTCTCCGTCACAGATCCGTTTTTATGAAGAAGTAGTTACAGCAACATTCATTGAAAGGATAGATTAACATGCGCATTGCCTATCGATTTATCAAGAAATAACTGAGAGTGGGTCTTAAACCTAAAATCAGAATGTTGAAACTACAGTCAATTACATGTTTTATAAATACTTGAGTATGCAAAATGAAAGAGATGATTTTCTTATTGCTTAAGAGCTAACTTCATGTTGCACTTGACTAATTGGTAAAGATACACTTTCAATATAGAAAGTAGCCCGTTGCTTTAAGTGCAGTACTGATAAGGAGGTAAACCTGTTGGATGGATTGATGTTAAAACCACCAAGATATGCCTGAAAACTCTGAAAATCTAACCAATCATTCAAACAAAATAATAGTATCACTCGACAATTCTCTGGTTATATGCACAAATTGGCTTTGCAAGAGAATGACTGAACGGAAACCGTGATAGTTAAGTTTCATTTCGTGGTTTTGAGTTGACCGTTGACAGGAAATCGAAACCTTTTACGTCATCCTATCGATAAAAAGAGACGACGACGATCAACTTATGACTGTTTTAATCCTTTCCGTCTAGCGAACATAGCCGTCATTATGGTAAGATTACATATCGTAAATTTGTTTTAATGCTCGCTTGTTTTTGACGAAAGTCGACATAAAATCGTTACATCACGCCGTTCCCTAAATCTAAACCGGTTGATTTATATTTCATCTGGACCAGTTTGTTCTGGTATGGCTGTCTCACATGAATTTTGGTAAATTAGGTAGATAACCCGTACTTGACCACGGGTTAGCCTGGGGTCCTGGGTACCGATTTACAAAACGGTTTACGCTTAGGATTTGCGTAAGTAAGTCTAAAACAACAATTCCTCTTATTTCAATAATGGGCTAAGTAATATTGTAATGTAACACATCATTGGAATCGTCTCTTCGAGACGCCTCCAATGACGTGTTACAATACAATATTGTAATACAATATCCGTAACTCGTTTAGTAAAGCGGCACCCTGGCCCATGCATATCCGATTTAGCCTTAAAGCGGAGAATATGCATGGGACAGGACCCCAGGCTTACCACGGGTAACTTTAGGTCGAATGCCTCCTCTCCATCTGCCCCTTCCCTCAACCCTATAACATTGTCCCCTTTTATTTTGTCTTGTAAAACATAAACACTTGTGAGCACTATCCATACACATCAATAAAACACAAATAACCAACATTGCCAGATGTGCATAAATCATGACTACATGATACGTAGAGGTAACCAACTCTAAACTGACGACGCATCGCTGGTCCAGATATGTCTGAATTTCTTCGCCAATTGTCAACCAATTCTTCCATTGACGATGATCGAAGTGGATAGCGTTGCAGCATTGAGATTATTTTCTCTTTTCCAGTGTTGTGTCGATCATTTCTAAACTTTCAACAACTTTTCTTTATAGTTTTATGGTCACCAAAAATCACTTTGATTTTTCTAGTTTATATCGAGTATCAAATGGGTATTCTTAAAAATCGGGGGAATCACTGCTGTTTTCCTATTTTCGGTTGGGTCTCATTTGCTGATATCGAACATTTTCTCCTTTTATCACAGTGGTTTCTTGCTACGTATCTGTCGTCAAATGCTCACCGATTACAAAGTCCTGTATAACGGATATAGTTCAAGGACATTCTATCCCGACGATTATTTATCTCTTCATCAAACACCAGAACATTGTTTCTGGTGAGACTGAGCGTGGATTAGGCTATTGATTCCGCTATCCATAATAAGTACATGGACACGAACTGTGATTGACTCGGGCGATAACCGAGGCTTCGTTTAGAAAACAATTATCGTCAAGTGACAAATATCCGCCTCCATCTTATACCGTCCGACATCATTTATTCTTCAATTCCAGCGAGAAGACAAAGAATCATTCTTGATAGCGTTTTCCTCTAACCCATTACCAATCAATAACGACATGTGACGAGTCTACTGCAGACGACTCTGAAAAACGTGACAAGAAAAGGAAAAATTGCTCTTGACGAGCAACTTCTCTTTTTCTTACAATTTCTTTCTGCTGTACAAGAAGATTATGATTCAATTTTATCACAGTTTGAAATGTCGTCTTAAAAGTTTTTCAATTTGGGACAGTCGAAAATTTGGCGTTTGGAAAAGGGTTAACTTTAGTAGTGCAGTAGTTTCTTATTAGAGATTATTCATTCTCGATGCAGTAATCGCTCGCAGATAGACACCTCATTGTGTGGGCATCATTGGGCAAGACGCTGATACCGTTTTACTTAACAGTTTACGCTCACACTTTTCGTAAGTTCAAAACAACTTTTCCTCCTGTTTAGATATTGGTCAAAGAAATGTTCTCTCTGAGACGCTTCCAATGTCGTGCCACATTGCAATATTGTACTTTCATTATGATACCGTCCATGTTTAACAGTTATGACTTACGCAAATATTTTCGTTAAGTCGTTTAGTAAAATAGTTAGTTTTGTTTGATTTTATTTTCCCGCCAAAATGATGAGTTTACAATCAAATGTAAATCAAATACAAACAAAATACATACAGCAGAAATTTCAAGCAAAATATGAAGTGGAAAAACAAGAAGAATTACAAATAGAACAAGAAAAATAGACACGGGATAAAAACGAATTGAAGAACAAATGTGTTTGCTTCCCTTCTTTTGTCAAACCTTTTATCGACAATGGTAAAAGGCTGACATAAGGAAACAAAAGTTATGATTAAGTAGGAGATAATCCTTGAAACGGAAACGAAACCCAAGGATTTAGAAGAAGTTGAACAATAAAGAATGTGTCTGCTGAATAGATACAGACTACTTTTTTTTCTTCGGAGGGGGATAAATGATAGGTGATTGAATAAACTCATCAAATTTCAGAATAGAGAGTCAAAAATTGTAAACATTTACATTTGCACATACACATACACTCATATACAGACACATATACATAGAAGCACCTTCATACACACATATAGCCAGCCAATCACACACACACACACATACCAAACACACACACACACCCCACACACAAACACACACACACACCCCAAATACACACACACCCACACACATACACTCATATACAGACACATATACATAGAAGCACCTTCATACACACATATAGCAAGCCATTTACACACACACAGACATACACACCCCCCCCACACACACACCCTCACACCCACACACCCACACACACCCCAAATACACACACACCCACACACATACACTCATATACAGACACATATACATAGAAGCACCTTCATACACACATATAGCCAGCCAATCACACACACACAGACATACACACACCCCACACACACACACCCCCCACCCCCACACACCCCAAATACACACCCACCCACACACATACACACATATACAGACACATATACATAGAAGCACCTTCATACACACATATAGCCAGTCAATCACACACACACAGACATACACACACACACCCACACACACACCACACACACCCACCCACACACACCCCAAATACACCCACACCCACACACATATACCCATATACAGACACATATACATAGAAGCACCTTCATACACACATATAGCAAGCCATTCACACACACGCACACACACACACACCACACACACCCCCACCCTCACACCCAAACACCCCCACACACCCAAAATACACACCCACCCACACACATACACACATATACCCACCCATTCACAAACACACACATGCACACATATACATACATTTGCATACAAAATTACTAGAGTATAAAAAACATACACATATACCCAACCAAATGAGCAAATGAAGGATCACAAACATGTGAAGAAAATGATACAGTATACAAGCAATCATGCTCATATCAAAGCATATAAGTTAATTACAAATCAACAGGTTCGCGTTCCCGAAATACATGTAAAAATCTAGAGGTGATTTCCGTTTGAAATCGTTCTGTTATAGTGTTCCCAAAGGTTACTAAGAACAGGAACGACGGAGACTAACAATGTACGGTTTATTTCAATGTTGACCATTTGCATTTGCTATAAAACAATGTATTACAATTCCAGGTACAAAAATAAAATACACATTGTCAGTGCGAGCAACGTTTTCTTCTCATAAGAAAATATAAGTAAGCACTGTAAGTCCAACGCGACAAAAATTTCATATCTGCTAAATTAGTCGTTTTCGATTTTATTTTAGACACACTTATCGTTTGTTTTGTTTTGTTTTGTTCAGCAGAACATGCACTTTTGGAAAAAGCAGTTAGCAATACACATTTGACTTATTCCCAGAACGTCTCAAAACTAATGTTTATTCATTGGTAATTTCCAACCTGCTTACTTGACGTGAAATGAATATGCTTCTTTTTATTTACTTTCATAACGTTTCTCATTAATACAAACAGTATTAATGCTAGAACCAGAGCCTAAGCATTTGCCATATTTTTGTTACTTTTTAGATGAAATAAGTTGTCCCCAACCACAACCGTTTAGTGTTAACCTGTAACTTGTATAAATATTTGTTTAACATCGACTTTGGAAACAACTTCCTATAACGTATATCCTGTATTTCAATCACACTCGATTCTGCCTTCTGGATATATAACCAGCACCTCCGCCGAATCTGGATGCATGTAAAGTAGCAAGGTTGACTCTTGTGTATATCACTAGTACAAATAGAATACAATACAAGACGATAGCAAATAATGTAAAAAGAAATAATAGAAAAAAGTTAAACGTGTAGACAAAGGTCTTAGGTCCATATTACAACATACATTTGGACTGTATACATGAAATAGAGCTGTTCAAGGTAATGATCTAATGTCAAATGTTAATAAGTTGTTCAAAGTTCTTATCATACATTAAATATGTGTTATATTAAGAAATTAAATTTCAAGATTGTTTCATGATCAAAAATATGTAAGTCGTCTTTTTGCGTAATTTATATCCTGAACGTGTAATAAATATATTAGAAATACTAAGTATTAAATGGATACCATACCGACAAAAGGACAATGTGCTCGTTAGAATCTATTTGTCCTTTGGTCGGAGGGTTCTTAAAACAAGAAATAACAGATGCACCAAAATGAGGTTTTATAGAGAAAGCGGTAGGACTTTGTGAAATAAGAAAGCAAAATAAAAGAGTATACGTCAAAATTGATATAATGTTTCGTTTATACTACATCTTTACGAACAGTCCCTATTAACAAATGCGTTCATTGATATAACACATTCTTAACCGTTCAATATTTCAATACAAACAAACAAAGTTCCCGACATTCAATAAAGACTTTATTTCTTTGATAACACTGTTAGCTAATAGCGCAGACACATTATTGACGCAAGATCCACTCCCCCATATAATATTGCTTCAACGGACGTTCAGAAAATATATTCCGGAAAGGTGACAAAAGTAGAAATTGCTTGCAATTTCTCCTTTTCTCTTAATAGTTTCTATATTTTCTATCTTTTCAATGCTTATTGCACGGCTGGTGATCACTGGTTATCGCACCACTGCAGTGCTGACGACGAAATCGGTTGCGCAACTTCACAAACTAGCTTTTTTAAGGGTAGGTTTTTGCTATTTTTCTACATTTTCAGACAAGTAATCAAACATCTAAAACCAAGATTCAATCCTTATTGGTTAAGTTACAGATTTTGACTCGTGGAATTGGCTGATATTGTGTTATTTGTCCTTGACGATGCAATTCAAAATTGCAATTCGAAAGTCCACAACCTCACCACCAGTTAACATTGCGATAATCAATTCATACAAACCGGTTTTGCAGCAAACTCTACAACTTTGAAGTTTGAGTATCATTATTTATCAGAAAACCTATTCACATAAAATGGCAAACTGCATGATATTTTACTGGTAATGCGAAAGGAGTATCGGGAGAATGTTTGTGAGTTCTTTTGGGGCACGGAGCAGGAATTTGTGCATAGACCGCCGCGATATGACTAAAATTATGTTTTAAATGGCTTTATACTCCCTATGATCATTCTTTCTTATCTATTTCAAGCGGCTTGCTGTTGTTTTCTGATCAAACCAGTCAATGGAACCAAGCAAAGATATGGGTAATGATAGGTTTGTGTTGTATATCTTTGGCAATACTATTACGTAACTCTACGATAAACCGTCGGTAAATAAAGCGACGAAAACCAACTCAATCAAGCCGGGGTATTAAGAGGCAGTTAATCCTTTCCCAAACAACAAACTTTCGACTGTCCCGAATTGAAAGAGTTTGCAGACGACATTTCAAAATGTGATGAAATTGTAAAATATTCTTCTTATAGGGCAGAAAACATTGTGGGAAAAGGATCAATTACCCGTTACGAGCAATGTTTTCTAAAGTTGTCTGCAACAAAGTCGTCAAATGTCGTTATTGTCTGGGAAAGGGTTAAGATATCTCTCAATCCATCTCTCAGTGAATATAAAGTGATTTATCAAACTGTCTCGAATAACCTCTCCAATGGCGGTTTATTTGACTACGAATTCCCGGAACTTGACGGTTTAAACGTAGCAATTGTTTTCCATATGCCAATTGAAGCTGTTTGCTTTCACCAAAATTGATTAATTATAGGGGATGGTATTGATTTGTACAGTCCCTACTGAATGATAAACACAATCTTCCACGAAGAAAATAAATCAGGTGTTTCTGGAAGACTAACTACGGGTTTTTCTTTAGTTTATCGACTTGACCCGGCCGATTAAAAAAAAAACAAAGGCGTTTGTGACGAACTATTTGTCCGACATTCGCCAACTTCAGTGACTCGCCTAATAAAGAAATTATTAAAACAACAACGACGACAACATCAGTAAAACTAGATACGATTATTTCTGTGTGCGAAAATGGTTGCGAAGTTACATCGATATAACAGCATTTCTTATAAGAAATGACATCTTATACTTCAGATTTTTATGATGTTGATTATTGATTTGATTTCATGTGTTCGAAAGAAGAAAAGTTGGCAAACTTGCGTAAATCGTATGTTTGAATACCATTAACAATGGTTTGTTGTGGCCATTCAAAGGGGAATTTGGTTAGCGAATGTCAAAAAGGTTAATAAAACTGATTGACTCGACATTCTATCTACACATGTTGATAGGTATGCATTGTTTTCGCTATGCATACGAAGTGTTCTCATAAAAGAATTGAAATGAATTTTTGTCTATTTCGATTGTTTTAGTTATAATTTATACAATGGGAAATCTGATGGATTAGTTGTAATTTGGAAATAGTACTACAGAGGAAGTAAATGATAATAAAGTAAAATTAAATGTCCCTACAGTAAAATGAAAAGGTATTATAGTGAAAATCAAGCGTAGTACCTCGAGAAGCAATGATATAAAAAGTAAAGGTTCTATAGCATGGTGCAGTGTTAATGCAATAAAAGGTTATGGAAATACAGTGAGATAACTTGTACATATAAACGGAATGGTACAACAGTAAGATGAAATGGAAATTCAGTTAAAAACAATTGTAATGGATTACAGTGAAGCCTCGTTTATCCGGACCTCAATTATCCGGATGTCTTGCAATCCGAACGGAATTGAGAGGGAACGGAATTATTTGACCAGTTTGTTGCAGACAACTTTTGAAAACATTGTGGGTAAAGGAGAAATTGCTCGTGACGAGCAATTTCTCCTTTTCCCACAATGTTTTCTGCCATATCAAAAGATTATTTGAAATTTCATAACGTTTTAAAATGTCGTCTGCCAACTCTTTTAATTTGGGATGGTCGAAAATTTGGCGTTTGCTAAAGGCTTATAATTATACACGTGCATACAGACCGTTTATGACTTAATGTGTATAAGAACATGCTCTGCTTCATTAGTCCAGATGATTCGGTAATCCGGGCATTTTGTTGGGAACGGGCGTGTTCGGATTAACGAGACATCACTGTAAACCGTAATGCTACTACGTTATAAAACTATACTACTACGGTAGTATGTAATGGCACCACACTTACATGAAATGGCAATGCAGTTAGATTTTATGCTTCTGCAATCAAAATATGAGACTTTATCAATATGGCATCAACCACATGAATACCTGTCACATTACCAGGAAAACAATCCGGGACCTTATTATAAAAGTACAGCATCGAAATGCACATGTCTCATGATACGATTGTGATGAATGTCGCTTATGCTGTATATAACACAATAAAACACATTAAAGCACAAGCTGTATGCCTTCTTTAGTTGCTCTGTTGGTATAGCAATCAATAGACGAACTACACATGACCAAACTAGTTAGCGCAATATGTGTTTCAATGGGTAAGAACATCTAGATATAACGCCATTGCAATTGTAAGCGTCACAACTATGCTGAACAAAGGTGCTATTGTTTATTGCTTATGGCATGTTTCCGTTCGCCAAGTGTTATGAAATCCGTTTCGATTCGAAAAGATCAAATAACTAAATTGTCCTTAACTGCATTGCCTTAGAAATGTATTCTTGATTCTAGAAAGAGGTTTCACTCAACATGTATGCGTTGAGTACATGGCTTCTTTCTTTACATCTAAAGGACCAGGTTTTTACTGGAATGATATTTCTGCAATGTCCATGCAAAAATGACAAAAAGGTTCGTTTTGGTTTCTTGCATCATGTCAAACATCCCCTTTCTTTTATAAACGACTGTCAGACGTGAAAATAACCATTAACGGAAAAGGCTTTCATCCATTAGGGTTTTCAGGAAGCAAAATAACGATTTTTTCCTTGAAACGTCAACCAATAAAATATTGCGAGTGCGCAATAATTCTTTAAAATTCAGACCGGATCTAACACATAAGCACCGATGAGTGGAATAAGCATGGATGTATTGACAGTAGAATATGTGTAGCCCATGTGTAGTCGTTATCGCTGTTTTTGTTCATATAGGTTCTGTGCGCCAATTAGACATGGTTTGTTAGACCAAAAGTGCAATGCTTTCTTTTTATATCAATTTCTTTTTGTTGCTTTGGTTGATCACATGCTTTTCGGGCGCAAAAGAGCTGTTCCCTTTCTGAACACAGAAAGGATATTTTAAGAGCCTATATGCGGTCTGTCTATGAAATGCCGACCAAAGAAATATAATAAAAGTTTAATTCACCGTTAAAATGTGTTTAACCATTATAGTTGTGTATCTGTATCTTTTTAAATTCAGAATAATAAAATCCACAGAGAGTGTCTATGTTATGTCTACTTCAACTCGTCTCAGTTGATATGTTGACACAGCTGTGCTACCATGTCACTTTTTTGTAGATTAATGCGCATATGTGTGTAAACCCTTAGAATGCTGGGTAATTTCTAAAAATAGATTTTTATGCTTTATGCCTTCCTAAACCTCAAAATATTTGCTTACTTTTGTTGAAAAGAAATCAGAGAAGCAAACAGGTTAGATCACAGGCCAGCCGGCTGGCCGTGATCTAACCTGTTTGTATAAGTATAAAGACGGTTCCAGCACTATAAGGATTAGTTGTCCCTACCCACCGATAACGTCTTATGATAACCGTGTCTTAATGGCATCGCTGTGAATTGTGTTTGTCTTGATGTTATCAACTTTTAACTTCATACACACCTAATTGTTCTCTCCTTTTAGCCTGTTCAGTGGTTTACGTCATCAGCAACGACCGACGCATGTACTACGACGCATCACAGCGCGATCTGGCTTTTTGTGTACCTACGTACCGCATCACAGTAGAAACATATGCAAAGAAATAGATTTTTAAGTATAACACCAGGAATTGAGTGTGACGTGTAATAACTACAAAACAGGTTCATTCTACATTGAATCAATATCCAACTAGCAAATAGAAAAATGCTCAGGAGTTTTCGTAGAAGAACAATATCTTTGAACACGCGTACCCGTTGAACACAATGCGGTTCGAGGGAGAGCTTGTGACGTCAAGTCACAACAACAACAACAACGTCTCTATTTACATATTGATTTACCAACAACCTTTGAAGCGAAAAAGCACAGGTTAGTATAAAGCGCACCTGTCAACACAATGCACTCCTTAAGAAACACATATGTGATGAATATAAATTGTCCAATAGATTTAGAAGATATATAGAATATTCTATTATCCGATTGGCAAACCTTTAATTTTGTTAACCTACAGATATTTGGTTTTGTTGTGATTAAAGCAGTCTTGTGTAGAATACAGTGATCAGGCTGTAGAGTGTGAGACTCGAGACATGAATGTCGTGGGTTAGAATCCCGTTAGTGGCTTGGACCTTTCATTAATCCACATTCGGCGAGGGTACTGGTCATGAATCAATGAATCCGAATCGATAGTAGTTTAAATAAGTTGTCTTGCAATTGATATAAAGAAGACAAGTTTCTAATTAAATAAGTGAATTATTGCCATGTAAAACTTATTTTGTTCTGGAAATATTTTTCTGTTACAAATGGTGTGCACTTTTCCTCTATTTTTTTTTGTTACAAAGTTTAACTCTACAAAACAAAGGTTCGTAATACTAACACTCCCAAGTGGTCCTTTTCTTTTCCTTTCAATTAGTACCAGAAATAAAATGATCCTTTAAAGGAATATGTAATATACAGTTGAATTAATGATTAACGTATGCCATATCCATTCCCAACTAACTTCCTTAAGCCGATGTTATTATCAACCTCCGTATGTCATCGCAATAAAGCATATACCCCAAATATCCGTGCAAGAACTCTATAACACCGATACAATAATATACCGTTACAACCTTTGTTACCACACCACTCTCCCCCAAATATCCGTGCAAGAACTCTATAACACCGATACAATAATATACCGTTACAACCTTTCTTGCCACACCACTCTCACCCAAATATCCGTGCAAGAACACAATAACACCGATACAATAATATACAGTTAAAACATTTCTTGCCACACCACTCTCCCCCAAATATCCGTGCAAGAACGCTATAACACCGATACAATAATATACCGTTACAACATTTCTTGCCACACCACTCTCCACCAAATATCCGTGCAAGAACTCTATAACACCGATACAATAATATACCGTTACAACCTTTGTTACCACACCACTCTCCCCCAAATATCCGTGCAAGAACTCTATAACACCGATACAATAATATACTGTTACAACCTTTCTTGCCACACCACTCTCACCCAAATATCCGTGCAAGAACTCTATAACACCGATACAATAATATACCGTTACAACCTTTGTTACCACACCACTCTCACCCAAATATCCGTGCAAGAACTCTATAACACCGATACAATAATATACCGTTACAACCTTTCTTGCCACACCACTCTCACCCAAACATCCGTGCAAGAACTCTATAAGTCCTATACAACAATATACCGTTGAAGCCTCTCTTGCCACGACGTTCATACAAACCCCGTCTGTAATATTTCTCCGCCCAATAAACGTTACTCATCATTAGACGCTTGCTGAAGACGTTTCAATCCCCCAGGAGAGCGCTGAACGCAAATTTGATCATCAATTATCGTGTACGTGACGTAACTAAGGAACGCGCGGAACGGTTTAGAAATTATCGCCATTTTTATCTCCTTTTTCGACAGTTTTTGCTGTGTCTTATTGAATAGCTAGACTTTGTGTCAATAAACCGTTTATGTGGCTGGGGGGAGACTGACGTACGTCGATTTAACCTTTTCTCTCAAGAGACAGGCGTTCTAATGGGGTATTTAACCCCGTCCTATCATACACGCGAGGACCTGTCCCAAATATAGCATGGGGTCTTGGATACCGTTTTACTAAACAGTTTACGCTTAAGATTTGAGCAGGTCTAACACAACAATTCCTCTTATTTCAATATTGGGCGAAGCAATATTGCAAAGTAACACAACATCGGAACCGTCTCTCCGAGACGCTTCCAATGACGTGTCACGTTGCAATATTGTACATTCATTTAAGATACAATCAAGGTTTGTCAGTTATGACTTACGCAAATATCTTAAAACGGTACACTGGCCCGTGCGTATACCAGGCACTAGCTTAGTGCGGGGTATACGCACGGGCCATGACCCAAGGCTGTCCTAAATAAAGTATAGACATATATGTAAATGTCAGGTAGAGGGCAGTGGTTCACTTGCTTAGTGTCGACTTAGGGATATGAATTTCGGGGGTGAACGAAACATTCGGGGCCCACACTTCTTTTCCGAACATCTAAGTCCGGTATTACATGTGTAGGTGATTTTACAATAGACAACCTTACAGCGTCGAAATTCAAGGATGTGATGTTCGCTTTTCTCTTGACAATATTTGTCTTTATACATGCGAATGGATGAGGAGTAGAGTGTGAACATAAATCTTCCAGAGTGAACGTATCTTCTATAACGAATATAGATAGGTATATACTGCCTTACTTGTCTGTGAACAATAGCGAATTATATTCCAGATGCATGTACTATTTTCTGGGTCTGTAAACAACATAGTTAATGAACAACAAGGAACTTGTCCTAAATATAGCATTGGTTCCTGGTCCGTGCGTATACCCCGTACAAGACTAGGTATTTTCCCTTAGCCATATTTGTCTTTATAAGTGTATTTGGAGTGGTACTAGAGTGCGAACATATACAATTATCTTCCAGAGATAACATATCTGCTTACGAATACAGATAGGTTAATGCTGGCATACGTTTCTCTGCATGCGTGTCTGTGAACAATGGAAAATGTTAGCCCAGATGCGTATACCACATGCTGTATCTGTAGACAACATAGTCAATGAACAACATGGGATACGTCACATTGTACAGTGTGATCACAAAGCCCCTAAACAAATTCGAACGACGGGTTGATGCTGATGCGAAAGTGTGTTTGCACTAGAGAAAACATTTGCTTACACACGTTAAAAGGTCATGTCTCCTATAATGTTTGTTACTACTTATACTTTCTTTTTTCCTGTTGTTTATAATTTGTTTGGTATCTTTAGCCGACATAGCTAACAAAACAGTCTTTAAGGTACGTTCAGCAATATGATAAAAAAATATGTCTAAACCAATGCAAATGTCGAGGGACTGCGTGTGAATAACCGTATCTAATTGCGATAATTGAAAGGTTTATGTCTCCTTCTATTTCTTGTTACAGAAACCTTTTCCTGATGCGTAAAGCATTACGGTGTAAGTCGCTGACGTAACTGTAGAATATAATGGTATAGGAAACGTTGATCAATATGACCAAATCCCTGTTCGACGTCGACAGCCTCGATCTGAATATGCTAGTTATTGCCCCATTCATGCCCCATGGGAATTAGCAGCAATAAGACAGATATGTCTTGGCGTTTTAACCCTTTACCAAACGTCAAATTTTTGACTGTCCCAAATTGATAGAGTTTTACATTTACTATTCATGACGATTGCCATGAAAACCAAATACAACTTTAGCCTAAGAATGCTGGGTAATTTTCTGAAAATATATTCTTGTGTCGTCCACTTTGCAAAACCATAGATATTTGCTTAAAGTTGATGAGGTAAGATACTCAGATAATTTACTTGGTGGCTGGCCTTTATCCTACCTATTAGCATTAGCACGAATTGGTTTCAGCACTGTAAGGGTTAACCTTTCATTAAAATGGCGTTAAATGCAGTAGAAAGCTTAGCTTTTTATAAGACTCCTGGTGGGAATATCCATTGATTTCAAAGGCAACGAATTAAGTCCGATATATGGCGAGCTCGATGACCAAATGTTTAATGTTATACAAGGAAGATTTGACATAGCTCTACCTCGTGGAGGGCATATCATCATATAGAAATGAAGTGGACTCCATTTATCAACGCTTCCATAATTCTCCACAACAAATGAAGTGTTGTGTTATATTAAAGTCCTTTAAACCTTTAAAACCATCCCCTACACACACACACATGCATTTGTGCCATGACCAAAATGGAAGCAATAGCAGACGACAAAATATTTGCAAGACAATACTCACATTTGTTTTATGGTATTGATAAGAAATCGTCGTGACAACAGAATAGCATTTTCACAAGAAGCAAATAAGTCTTTTTCTTTAGAGTTTTCTAAAGTCTCTCCCAGTAGCATTGTGAAGAACATCATGGAGTAACGGGTTAGTGCATTTTCTCTTACTTTGTTCTGTTTATTTGTCGGTCACTTAAGGCATGTTGCACCCATCTTCAATCGACAACAAAACGTGATGTCTTCATGTTTAACAACAAACTGCTATTGGATTGCTTTTCAATGTTGTTTATTTAGAGACGGCTAATGACAAATGGTAAGTGCTTTCACAAGCACATCAGATTCAAATGGATCATTTACAATGCGTGACAAAATCTTAAGTTTCATCTTCGTTTTGAGTTCCATAAAATAACATAAAATACATGTACACTTTTTTTTACCCTAACATGTGGACATAATACGACGAGATGGGTGTTGTTGTTTTCAAATAAAGACTGCCACATGGTTTCACAGCATCAACAAAGAGCGTAAGGCGATGTAATATGTGTGTATTTACAAAGGTCCATGGCCTTTTTCATTTATAAGAGAGTGACTCTGTATGGGAAGTTTTAGTGTAATTGTAAGATTAAAGATAACTTGTTTATATGGCAACGTCAAGTAGTTCAGAAGAAGGCGAGTCTGCTTTACAATAAGGGACATGTAAACATGCTTATGCAAACATGTTTGATCCAGGCCAGCCACAAAGTAAATTGGCGGCTAACCTGTGATCTAACCTGTTTGCTACTCTGAGTATCTTTCCTCATCAAAATTAGGCAGATATGTAAGGTTTTGAAAAGCAAATAGTAAAATAATCTATTTATAGAAAATTACCAATTATTCTAAGGTTTAATGTAGGTAGATATCGTTTTGGCTAAATTACTCGAGACGAGGTGATTCACTTTTTGCCACAACGTTTACAGAAATGGTTCACCGGAATTGAACGTTAGAGTGTCCTGTGTGAAGGAAACCGCTGTGGGAATAAGAGAACAACACGGTCCTCTGCTTTATAGCACTTTCTCCATTAACGGGCGCCGGGAACAGATTGAGTATTATCGCCTGACTCTGCTAAAAGCCCGGGAAAATGTGGACCAAATTGAATTACAAATGCATTGGGACCACATTGCTAGAGATGGGACGCTCTGGTAAAATGGGGTACTGCGTTTCTAAGGATAGGCCATGGTCTTAGAATCCAAAGCTCTCGAGTTTGGGCGACACCGTTTCCTCTTGTTTCGTGAGAAAGACCTTTGGCAAGACTAGTCACGTACTGGTGTATCCAGAAAGGTAGTCATATGGCTGAAAAATTGAAGACAGTGGTAAAGTAAGCTGATGTATAGGGTTTCATGGGTAATGCACGTGGTCTAACATGGCATTCGAATGGAAATCCATGCACGCCATATCTAATAAGCAATCCAGCAAATCCAATGTTGTAGTCAGTCATTACACTCATTTTGACATGACTGTTCTCAAGAGATCCCATCGAAAATCCTCACCAAAGTCAATCAAAAAGTAAGATTGACTCTAGTAAGGACTTCTTTTCTGTACCTATGGTAATCGAATACTTTCTTTGTCGGCTTTTACAGTTTCGAGGGGTTTAGGGTGTACAAGGATAGTGCGGACAACCTCGGCGGTATAACGGCATTATGTCTCCCGTGTATGTTTAAGAAAAGGGTCTCATGTCGGGTGTGGGTCGTACTAAAGGCCGAACAACATAGATAGCAGCGCCTTCAAGAATGCTCTTTTGAATATTGGCGAACAAAAATGTATATGTTTACCTAAAAATATTACAAGCTGTGTTTTCTCTTCTTTTGTTATAACTACTTTTTGTAACAAGCAGTATATGTTTGTAACGTTGACATCGATGTGAACTTAACGGGGATTCGAAACCGGAACCCTCGGTACAAGAGGCCGGCGCTCTAGCTCTGCACCACTGACACACACTAATGATTTGCTTTACTACCTTGGTATGAATAACGAAATGGAAACAATATGTATCATAGTGTTTTTTCAAATAAAAATTAATAATTGCAGTATTTCTCTTTTTCTATAAACGATATGTTTTATTAAGCCATTTAAACATTGCAATCGATGCTAGAGATCACATTCAATGTACTTCCTTAACTCTTTCCCACCTGCAGACGACGCTTTTTTGCTTGAGGCAGACGACTTTAGAAAAGCTTTGTAAACATGTGAAAAATTATTCAGTTCCGCTGTTGTATTTTATATGTTAATAGATTGAAAAAGCATTATGGCAAAAGGAGAAATTGCTGGTGACAATCAATTTCTCTGTTTGCCACAATGCTTTTTTAAAGTCGTCTGCTGCAAGACGTAGATATAAGGCGATGAGTAGTAATGTGCTAATAAGAAATTTGCATTATACATGTATCTGCAAAGAAATCCCCATGAAACCGGTTCTCGTATTTCTACAATAAATGTTAAAATCTGCTTTTTCAAACACTAGGCCATTCACAGATATATCGCTGAATGGATGTTGACACATTTATTCCCCTCATATATCGAGAACGCATTTACGGTCCCGACAAAACGCAGTTTCTGTAAAAAAAAAAAAAACAGTAGTCCTGAAAAAGTAGTCCCTTGAGATACATCTGCCGCCTGTCTCTGAAATTTGCATTATATATTATCACGTCTTTTAAATTGTATGGTGTATGACAGTTTTCAAGCGATAGACTTTCGAGAATCATAGTCGTTTCATACCAAAAGGGGTCCTTGTAGCTTTCTGTTCTTTCTTAACTTGACATAGTGACTCAGTTACTCGTGTGTTCTGTTGTTTAATTATCTTACATCAAGTTGTTATTTTAAACAAGGCGACCCTTACATTATATGCTGGGAGTACAGATGAATTTAAAAATACAGTCAAACTTGTGTTAAGAGGCCAGTTTATGGGACTGAATAAATTGGCTGTTTAAGACAGGTTGGCTGCTTAACACAAATTGATGTTCACTATAAATCTGACAATGGGACTTGCTGTAGTGGTTGTTTAAGCCAGGTTGGCTGCTTGAAAGGGTGGTTGCTTAACACAAGTTAGACTGTATGTCTTTTTCTGATTAATCTCCATTGCAAGCGACGAAACAGCTGTCTCACAAAGGTTCATTCCTCCCTCGGCTTGTATCCGAAAATTTTTTAAGTGACCATTCGTATTTGATGAAACAATACAACTACTTGTGAAGGGATGTTTTAGTTAAGAACGGTAAACGATATAATATCTATGTTTTAAAGTTCAGGGTCTTAGTAACTTAAAATTAGAGGCATCGAATAATTATCACTCAGTCCATTTCTAGTTGAAAACGACTTCCTAAAACATCGTAAATTTGCTTGTTTTTGTATTGTTGTTTGATATACAATTATAAGTAGCTGTTTTTGTATTGTTGTTTAATATACAATTATAAGTAGCTGTTTTTGTATTGTTGTTTGATATACAATTATAAGTAACCTTTTGTATTGTTGTTTGATATACAATTATAAGTAACCTTTTGTATTGTTGTTTGATATACAATTATAAGTAGCTGTTTTTGTATTGTTGTTTGATATACAATTATAAGTAGCTGTTTTTGTATTGTTGTTTGATATACAATTATAAGTAACCTTTTGTATTGTTGTTTGATATACAATTATAAGTAGGTGTTTTTGTATTGTTGTTTGATATACAATTATAAGTAGCTGTTTTTGTATTGTTGTTTGATATACAATTATAAGTAGCTGTTTTTGTATTGTTGTTTGATATACAATTATAAGTAACCTTTTGTATTGTTGTTTGATATACAATTATAAGTAACCTTTTGTATTGTTGTTTGATATACAATTATAAGTAACATTTTGTATTGTTGTTTGATATACAATTATAAGTAACCTTTTGTATTGTTGTTTGATATACAATTATAAGTAACATTTAGTATTGTTGTTTGATATACAATTATACGTAACCTTTTGTATTGTTGTTTGATATACAATTATAAGTAACCTTTTGTATTGTTGTTTGATATACAATTATAAGTAACCTTTTGTATTGTTGTTTGATACACAATTATAAGTAACCTTTTGTATTGTTGTTTGATATACAATTATAAGTAACCATTTTTATTGAGCATGTTCTTTCGGAGAGATATATTCTTTGTTGATGATTTATCCTTCGCCGTAGGCTAGTTTGTTGTTATCTTCTGCAATGCCAATTTCAATTGAGATGAGATCGACATTGATTTTTCTTCAGCTGTTGGCTCGAGAAAGGAATGTTTCCAGACAGCTTTAATAAGTTATAATCCTATCATTATGGTAAATTAATCGTGTCGTGGGAAAACAAGCCACCGTTATATGACCGTCAGAGCAAAAATGTCACCCAAAGAACTGCAAAACATGGTAAAATGATTCGTAAATTTTGAAACAATATGATAAAACATAGCAAAACACATCATAATCATGACAATTTAACACATGCACTATTTATTAGTGATGTCTCAAATGCTATTTTCACGAATTGTGTAGCACACATTTTAGATTCATTGTTTTCATTCGAGTCATGTCTATGATTAGCTATGAGCGCTCGGATAAACGAGTGCATTGCAACTGGTTAGAATTGTCGCTTGATACACATACAAATTATGTCGTTTATCCACAAATACAACGATAATATTTGCAATGGGGAATTTTTCTAATTTCATTTGTCCCGGACGGTTTATGCAATTCTCGACTGATCTCGTTTTATCGTCATTTGTGAACGAACCTTGTTACCTTAACTCGATTAAAAGCACCATGTGAATATATGTTGCTGCCTAAGTTACTCTCTAAAAGATGAATTTAAAAGTACTTTATATAAGGTGTCATTTATTCTAGAAGTTATAAAATTTTAGCTCTAGATGAGCGCTATTCTCGCTTTAAGTTATGCCGATTGACAAACAATGCATGCCGCACAAGCTGATCTGGGAAATATCACTACCCCGTTTTCATCATGACTATTTTTTACCCTTCATTTCTCAGGGATAGTAAGTCTGAAATATTGGATGTGTCTCTGTCGCTAACATTTCAGGAAAAGACAAGCCGTATCCAACCAGTCTTGTGTTTATGTTCATTTAACTAAGACTACGTTACGAAAAAGAAAACCTTGGCAGATATTGATTCAATTGTTAAGTAAGTCATCATAATGACAACATTGAGGCAAATTGCCTGAATTCAGCAGGAAATGTTTGATGTTTTCCTTCATGGTTCTTTGATACTTTGTTTGCCTTTTACTTCATTGATTCTCATTTAACCGGTCTCTGCGATACAAAATGAGAAACTGTACATAAGTTGAAACATATACAGGTATATGGGTTCCTCTTATGTTGTTATCTATTAGATAAACGTTGACCTTAAATGTATTTGGAAAGAGGGTATGACGTTCACAAACCACGAATCTTTCATCTTAATCTTTATGTAATCGTAAAGAAAAAAATCGTTTTTGAAGAAATTGATGTCATTCGCTCGGCAGATGCCAAGAGACTGTACTAACCCCTCAAGATATAATTTACCTAGAAAATTCAAACCCTTGTTCGACAAGACAACATATCGACGTAATCTTCAATCGTCGACAGTCCAGTAGCCTGAACATAATTCCGACGAATACAATTTGTCGTGGAGCGGGGATATGTAAGTGTCCAAATTCGGTCTATCCGAGAACTATTATAGATTCTCACACGGTGCGGGAAATCGAATCAAACGTGTAAACGAGCTGGGAACATACGGAGTTTCTCGGCTTTTTCGCTTCATTCAGCAACCCAAAAATCCCTGTATCGGCAAACTCGTATTATCTCGGACCAGACGCTGCACGTATGGAAAATCTTGTGCGATACATGGTGGAATCCTAGGACTTCCTTTCCTAGAGATATTAGGACAATTGTGCAGTGGTAAAGCGTCCGCCTCTGACACCGGGTCTCGGGTTGATCCCCGTTAGCGGCGAGGGTAAAATTCTACAGATCGGTGGGGGGTTGGTATTGTATGCAAAGAACAAAGCATCGATAGTGAATTTGGTAAGCTTAAATTGTTCTTCACAATCGATATAAAATGAACAAGTTTCAACTTGAAAAACCCTCAATATATAAGGAATCAAACTGCGCGTCTCATGACTACGGTCCTTTTGCTGCGCGTGTTTGTTGACAGTGATTCGATATTTGTCGGCTTCAATCGCTTCTTAAAGCAGCCCAAAATAGGGCATATTGAAGGAGAGTAGGGAACAAACGCATCTTGAGCTATATGGTTTTACGATATTTCTTACAGACATGCTTTCGGTGCAGCGTATGATTTGTACTTATCTGCGGACGAAAATATAGTTCGACTTTTTAAAAATCCGGACATTGATTGCTTCAAACCTCGGATTGGTAAAATAGCGACAAACAATTTTCGGCTAGATTCGCAAATGTAAAGAAGCTTTCTTTCGCCTGGCTGGACCGAAATCAGTCATCGTTCGACAGTCTGTGCGGAAATGATGGAAATTGCATTAGATCAGGAGATGATTTCCCTTTCTACGCGTTAACCGGTTTATGGCACAACTCTTATTTCTTATTTGGACCTTTGAATTTTGAAAATAGAATTACTGGAGAGTTAGGTACTTTTGGGACCTGACCGGTATTTTCTGTCACTTCAAGTGCCTTAACCCCTTACCAAACAATAACAGCATTTGACCACTTTGTTGCAGACGACTTTTGAAAACACTGTGGGAAATTGCTCATGATTAGCAATTTCTTCTTTTCCTACAATGTTTTCTACTCTATCATAAGATCGTTTCCCAATTTTATCACATTTTGAAATGTCGTCTGCAAACAATTTGGCGTTTGGGAAAGGGTTAATGAAAAATATTAATCTTTTCCCCATATTGGAAAAGGTTTCTTGTCCAAATAAGGAATTGAACAGATGAATATCGGAAACTGAACCAGAAAGTGTTTCATTATGAAAATAGGCGATAATCATAATGACCTCATAATTTATTTTCGACATAATGATGAATTTGTGACGTGACAATAGAGGGGCCGTTACAGTGGAAAAATTAATTCGTCCTCTATTTATCATATTGTCGCATAAAATTTATTTATTTATTAATTTATTTATTTATCTATTTATTTATCTATTAATTAATTTATTCATTTATTCATTTATTCTTTCATTCATTCATTTATTCATTCATTTATTCATTTATTTATTCATTTATTCATTTATTTATTCGTTTATTCATTTAATCATTTATTCATTTATTCATCTATTCATTTATTCATCTATTCATTCGTTCGTTTATTCATTTATTCGTTTATTCGTTTATTCTTTTTATTTATTTATTCGTTGATTCATTTATCCATTTATTCATGTATTTATTCATTTTATCATTTATACATTCATTTATTCGTTTATTCATTTTTTCATTTATTCATTTATTTATTTATTTATTTATTTGTTCCATCATATAATTGTTTATTCATATATCTATCTATGTATTCCTAAAATCAAATATGGACCCTTTCCCATCTTGATATTCTTTAAACTTTGTAATATACATGAAATATATTTAAAGAAAGGATAAATGGACGTTTGACCATATACGAATAAAGAATTACATTCGTCTGCTAATGAGGTAATCGAAAAATACATGCGGACACATTTACTAACTTCCACACTTAAAGCACTATAAAACCAGAGACATAGATAAAACCATTATAAGGACGTGCCATAAACCCAGTTTAGCTCAAAGCTTATCCTTGCATTAAGATACAGTTTAGTTTTATTGTTGTTTTATCCATCAAATGATTTCTTTTCAGCACAGCCATGCACTCTTAGATTTGTCAAAAGCGCGGTTTGTCATTCGATAGAAAACCCAGCAGCGGTAACGCGAACTGAATATACCTGCCGTGCGTTCAATATGTTTGTAAGCAGTTCTCTAATAACCGTAATTCGTAAAACATTTCGACGATATCTACGTGAACGTCTATGGCTGTTGCAAACGGAAGTCGATTTTGTCTCATGAATGTAAAATAAGCGAATTAAAGTGGTGGACTTTTAATTCATTCGCTACATGTTGAAATGAGTGTATTGATTTTGTAATGAAAACAAGGTTAATAAAGAAAAAGTTGAAATGAATGTTCATCGCTTGTGTTAGTATCATTTTACACCACGAGAAATCTGAGGAGTCTGTTGTCATTAATCCTAGAATTGATTATTTTGACAGTGATGTAGCTTCGCGACCCCTTTTTTACACATAGACCTAATCGCACCTAAGTTCTATCACATTGTTGTTGTTATAAAGTGGCAAAACAAAACGAAGCACTTTGGATTTTTCACTTTCTTGAAATGTTTGAATGGATTGTCCAGAGACATAGATAACGTTATCTATGTCTCTGGATTGTCTAACGAATAAAAGGTGATTCTTCATAAAATTGGAATGTTTTACAGTTATTCTTAATTCTAATTTACATCATTAGAAATGTGAGACATAACTTGTCATTTATCGAAAAAAAGAGTATTTTGACAATTCTGTAACTTCAGGACCATGTTTGCACACTAATGTGTAATTCGTACCTTATTTCAATATGTTGTTGTTGTTGTTGTTAGTTTTGGCTTAAAAGGAAAGGATGCTTTATTTATCTCCTCAAAGAAAGGCCAATCCGTACAATAGTGATTTCCGTGGGACAAATTGTTAACCGCAAACATTATTCCTTATTGACCGCAAGGTAGGTGAAAATCCGGCGACATTCATTATCCAATCTGAACACATCGGGTTTATCCAATGAAAACACCTCTGAAATAATAGGGATGACGCAAAATTGGTTCCCGCGGATTGACGTCTCTTCAATTTCGTTTTCAAGAATAGATCTTAAATGTGAAATCTAAATAGTCTTATAATTTCGCTATTTCGTATGAGTTGCCGTTAAAATATGATTTAAAAGGATGTCCATTACTTCAATATACATTGAACTACTTAACTTGCACGTTTAGAAAAGGTTTTAATCGCCGGGGCCGATTTACCCGAAAAATTGTAGCCCTACACTAATATCCGAGGTGTATTTCACAGCTCGCGGAAATACCCGAGTAGTTCCGATTGATTCATTATCAAAACTAAATCCCTATAGGGAGCAAAAAGCGCCGTCCAAAATTTGAACAGAACAGAACATACCATTCATATGATGAGTTTATGGTTCAAAATCTTGTTTACACACAAATAGAATGAGAATTTAACCTTTAACAAACCGCCAAATTTTCGACTGTCCCAAATTAAAACAGTTTGCAAACGATATTTCAAAATGTGATGAAATTGAAAAATAATTTTCTGATAGGGTAGAAAACATTGAGGGAAAAGGGGAAATTTCTCTTAACGAGTAATTTCTCCTTTTCCCACAATGTTTTCCAGATTCGTCTGCAACAAACTGGTTAAATAGCGTTACTGTTTGGTAATGGGTTATGGCTGCAATCAGTCGTTCACATTGCTCAGCTCCTTCTCGATCATCTGTCTCTCTCTTTCAAACACCACAACACATACCACTTGCATACACATATGTAGAACTAAACACCATATTTCCAAGTTAAACAGAGTTTTCGTTTCCCACGCTTTCCTCATATACTATTTTTAATGAGACATTTATGACATCGGTGGTTTAGGGAGATGCCGCAAATGTTCGATAAACAATGTTAAATATTGTAATCCGCTCGACTGATTTATGACTAGTGACGCTTCCTTGCGTGATGAACTAAAAGGGAATGTGTTATTCAATTAAATGTGAGGATTTTTAGATTGCGTGACTTGATTCCATTTATGATTGAATTATATGTCGTACAAGCACATTCATAATATCCAAACAGAAGAAAACCATAATGGAAGACTTCTTAAAGATGGCTTGAGGATGTAAACCATTTTTGTACTTATTCGTAAAACCATGCAAATTACTCAAAAACAATATTTCGCCAAGCAGGGATCGGGAAAGGAGGGCTGATTATCATTTAAGAAAACCTCTAAACAGAACTCTTCTGTCAACAAATGTTGAAACTTTGTGGATTTATTTGGCATTAAAAACGCTTTCGAGACCAATCTTTTACTATGAATAAACCAAGTTGTTATAGAGTTATCTTTCTTTGTCACTCTACATGTATGTATGATTTGAAAGGAACGATAACTCGTGAAAGAGATAGATGACATTGAGACACAGGTTCCCAACTTGATGACATAACACCGATTTACTTATTGTACCACAAGTCGGGAGGCTGGGTTAAAGTTGGTGTACCAGACACATAAATAAAACCTTAAACCTCTCAACATGGGTGGTGATTATATACCATTGTGTAAACCAATGCCGTAATATGAGTTGTCTTTGCACCTAGACGGTATCGAATGCAATGGACCATATATCATCATTGATTTTGTAGCGAGCAACTTTGTTGGTGGTGGTGAATTGCCCGCAATCCATTAGTGCAGTTTGCAACAATCTATTTTCTTGGCAATGATACAATTCTTCAGACCAGCCACCTCATAAAGGCCATTGGATCTTTTCCAAATTTAAGAAGCAGTTGTAGATATCAATGATGGTGATTAAGAAAGAACTATGATATCATTTGCATTAGTTAGATAAACCAAATATTTTATTACAATAATGTGTGGGTTTTTTCCTTTACAAACAAAGATGATCCGAACGAATTGTATTTAAAAATGCTGACAGCACTTGAACGTTATCAAGGTGAAAGTTGACTTAGGCACGTTTCCTGGATACTCTATTAGTAATAGTCTGTCAAGAAGTCTTTTGATCAATAACACATATTTAACGTGGACCGAGTCCTGAATTTCAGACGCTAACCACCTCAATACCACGGATTCCATTTCGTCATTTAAGTAAGCATCCAATTATGATAGCAAGCATTTAAAACATAACTGTCGATTCTATAAAAACGAAGCAGAGGACCTGGGAAATTACTGCGACTAAAGGACCAGTTTTTCTTCATTCTTATCTTTGTATCCTCTATCCAATATCAATAAGTTAATTCTGTCTTGATCGTATTTATACTTGTCTGATATTCCTTGCAGTTGTTGTTCCTGTCGTCCGCCATAGAATGAGAAACAGAAATAACTATATTGTATTCTTTATACATATTTGTGATTCATTGGTATGCAACTTAGAAGACTTCATCACAGTTTAGACCCTATGCATACTGTACATCACAGTAAATCACTCCGATTCACTATGCCTTATATGTGATCACCTTTCTAACAACGAACAGTAAATCATTATTAACAACAACCATACCAATGCTAGTTTTGGGGATTTGATAGCGGTGCCGTGGAACTTCGTTTTATCTGACAAATTGAAGGAAAGTATGATGTCGAAAGAGAATAATTGCTTATGTAGGACTCATTTGTCTTTTTGTCTTGATATTCGTATATTCACTAACAGATATAGTTATGACTATAATAGTTATAATAGAAACGTAATCATTGGCCATTCTACTGTAGTCTGGGGTTTCTATTGAATCAAGTTGAACAGTCGTATAAGTAAGCAGCAGGGACCGCAAGTAATATCCGAGGTTAGCAAAACAACATCGCCAGGTAATTACTTTGGAAAAATAACTATAATTATCCTTAAACATGACCAATCAAACGAAACTGATAATGTCATAGACCATAGGAAATGGCCTTAGTAGTAATGGAGCATAGACTGGGGTGTTTAAAATGGCCAATGCTAGCCTCCTTTACTACTGGTGTTGTATTACGTTATAAACCACTCAATATCCACTTGACCTCCCAAAACTTATGCGTCTCATGCAAGAATTACTCGAAAGGAGAACCGATTGATATGTATCGATGACATGTCGAAAGGCAGACACGTTGTCTTTGAAGAAATACGTTACCATGTGGAAAACCAGACGAATTGTCTTTGAAATAGATGGTTAAGAAAAACATGTCTATATACTCAAAGCATTTCATTTCCTACCCGTGATATTCAGTTGACCCACGGAGATTAAAATATATTTTCTTTCTCATTTATGGGATGATACATTATATTATGAATTAGTTTTTTTAAATCATTGCGCAAACGAATGGTCCAGATTGAAAGCAGAAGTATACGACAAGAAAAAACAAAGAAAAGATACATTTTATTCGAAATCACTTTTTACAAATAACTATCGTTATGAGCCATTACTCTACTATTCAGGAATGGCTTCAACTTAATACCACTCAAGAAACAACAAGCGTCAAAATAACATTGTCGTCCGCAGCTTTTATCAATAAAGTTCGAATGCAAAGTTACACAAGGCTATTTGTAGCGCCGAAGCTTTGTAACATTTCATATTAACTATAATGTTGTACCGTTAAGTATTTCAGGATTATTATTTCGTGACTGTCCAGAATTACCCTTAGTATGCCGGGTTATATTCTAAAAATAGATATTTTGTCGTCTGCTTTCCATATATGCTTAAATATTTGCTTAATTTTATTAGCGAAAGATACTCAGAGTAGCAAGCAGGTAAGATCACAGGCTAGCCGCCAATTTACTTGCCGGCTGGCCTGGATTTAACCTGTTTGCATAAGCATGAAGTCGGTTCAAGCACTTTAAGGGTTAGATATTACATATGACCATTTCTTGACTATAACTTTTTCAAGCGACGACAGCTGGCGAGTATAAAGTTGACAGCCACTCTTTCTTTAAGAAATTTGGAATAAAAATCGTTATGGCCGAAGGAAAAATGCCTATAAAAAGGAATTTCTTCTGTTGTCGTAGATCCTTGAATGGTTTACTACAGGCACGTTCATAAAAATGGCAGAATGAGCAAAGGATCAATTGATTGCGACCCAATGTGACAGATCCTGTGCTAAAATATGTGTATATTTTTGTTTGACAGTTTCCAGGAAGCAATACCGGAAATGAAATTCTATCCAAGTGACCTATCTAAGTGCGATGCAGTATCTCATGCTGATGTAACGGAAAACAAAAGGTAAACCTTTTATGGCATCATTTCTTCACTTTATTGATACTCGTTTATACCTAATCAGGAAAACGATATCGGTGAATAACAGCGACAAAAAGCGATATTGTTTATGCTGAAAGTGCTTTCCATTTTCCTCACAATGGATTTCCCCTAAAAGCCTTAATGAAAAAAGAACAACGTTCAAATGATGCATTCGATACTTCATAGTTTTTATCTGATGTTGTTTCCATTTTTCGACATTACCAGGGATGGATATTTTTTTTAATGTTGTTCAACGTAAAAAGATCTGATACAGAAACTTCTTGCTTAAAGTGATAGCTTTTACTTGCGAATCTCTCTATCAATGCAACTATTTCGGCAGTATTTGGGCTTTCATGGCTTAGCTGATCAATTGTCGGACAAAGAAAACAGGCGTCGAAAGTATGAACTATATGTATCAGAATCAAATAAGTGGTAAAATACTGTCTTGCATCTTCGGTATGGGATCGCCTGAAACTATGCATTTCCCGGAAAAAAATACGGTCCCGTCGAATTCGAATTACCGGTGTTCGTCTGTTATGATAGCTGTTAGAAGAGAGGACTGCCCTTTACCCTGAGAATGCTGGGTTAATTTCTTAAAATAGATTTTGTGTCGTCTGCTTTCCAAAACCTTAGATATCTGGTTAACTTTGATGAATCAAGATACTCAGAGTAGCAAACAGTTTAGTTCATAGGCCAGTCGCCAACTTACTTGGCGGCTGGCCTGGATCTAATATGTTTGCATAAGCATGCAGTCGGTTCCAGCGCTATAACGGTTAAAATTGTAACCTTTCCACCAGACAAGTTTCGAACATCATTTCCGCTGGAAGTAGAGACTTCCTGTGTGTCATTTCCGAGTAAAGTGCTGTCTATTTATAGTAACGTACGGTGATGACCTCGTGATGATCGATTCATCCATCTTCTTGTATGGGAATCTTTAACCCTTATAGTGCTGGAACCGACGTTATGCTTATACAAACAGGTTAGATCCAAGACCAGCCGCCAAGTAAATTGGACCAAGTAAATTGGTGGCTGGTCTTGGATCTAATCTGTTTTTTACCTTGAGTATCTTTTCTCATCAGAATTAAGCAGATATGTAAGTTTTTGGAAAGCAGACGACACGAATATCTATTTTGAAAAAAATACTCACATTCTAAGGGTAAATAGGTCCCTATTCAAAACAAACGTACAGGACGGACGAGTTAGTGTAAACAGATCCATGTCTTAATGATTTTGCAGAGAAGCAATAGAGAATAAAGAAAAGTGCTCGCTGTGATACTCAGAGTAGCAAACATGTTAGATCACAGGCCAGCCGCCAATTTACTTGGCGGCTGGTCTGGATTTAACCTGTTTGCATAAGCATGAAGACGGTTTAAGCTCTATAAGGGTTCAGCTTTTTCGCCTGCCCTTATCTAGAATATCGGTTTGGTCTGATAATTATCGCTGCCCAACTCGTTTGTTCCGGTAACATTGATCCATTAAGTGGTCCTAGGTGCAGACGATCCCCATATTGATTAATTTCTCCGGACAGACGATACTGAACGCTTTTCATGTACCCAGATTTGTGTGGTTACGAAATATTCCTATAAGATGGAAGGAGATATCCATGACAAAACAAACTATCAGGGTTACATGGGACACCATCGAAACTTTAAACTGGCTAGATATTGAAATCAATATTATAAAGATTCATCCTCGCGTTTTAGTTTTCCTTTTGACAAGTTACGCTTTGGTTCGAATGTCGTTTGCAAATGAGATGTTTTATTTCCTTTGTGTAAGCCAAACGGTTAAAAGTGTACAGCAAGTAACCGATATATCTTTGACCATGAACCAACGGTTTGGGGAAAGCGTGTTGATACGGTTCAATGATATACGCTCTTTCTCATATACACCATGAAACAGATGTTAGAAATACTTGCAGTCAGACCGGGACTCGAACCCGGTACCTCCACAAACCACGTGAACGTTATACCGACTGAGCTAACATATTTTACTCTTCCTTGTCGAGCCCCCTTCTACAGTTATAAGTACATGTATAGCATACTAAGTTATGAGTGTTGCTTGCGCTTTTTTATCATTGGCTTTGCTCATAAAACGTCGATTACTTCGGACACATCGTATTTACATAAGAGGACATACGAAAGTACATTTGTTATACAAATATCCGCGGAAATGTTTATGCAAGAACATCCATTAACCCTTTGAATGCTGGAACCGACTTCATGTTTATGCAAACAGGTTAGATCCAGGTCAGCCGCCAAGTGAATTGGCGGCTGACCTGTAATCTTACCTGGTTGTTACTCTGGGTATCTAACTTTCCCCGTCGAAATGAAGCAGATATTTAAGGTTCTGGAAAGCAGACGACACAAAAATACATTTTTAGAAAATTACCCAGCACTATAAGGGTTAACCGGATGGAATTCACGAGAGAAGTGTGTGAGAACAACCGATTGTGTTCCAGTAATTTAATGGCAGCAATTATGCCATATTTCACAGTCACCCTATAATCACAGCTCTGTTGATTACACCCATCCACAGGCTACATTTCATGCCAATGACGTCAGTGATTCGATAAGCTATGTGTTATTACAGATATTATAAAATTTGTAATGCGGATATCGTGTTATTATAGAGGCATTTGTGTTATAAAACACGCACTGTATCATATAGTTTGCTGATTGGTTGATTTGTTTGACTGGGGTTTTAGAGAATTCGCGGCAATCTGAGCACCCTTCCAAAGTTCCCTGTATATTATTGACAACCTTCCTGTCTGATTTTTCTACGTAAACCTGGTATCATTTGGAAATTATCTTTTACGGCGACATATCTCTGGCCGTACATTTGCTTACGGTGTTTACAAGTGTGTCTAAATCATAAGACAAGTTCTGCTTCAGAGGTTTTGCAAAACTGTGACACAAGCTTTAATCAAGTTGCAACTAAATATAGCATGAAGAATACACATATCTTTGTAATGTTTGGTAGATAGAAACAGACGAAGTATAAGGAAACATCGCTCGTAAAAAGGCGGTTTTCCCCCCACGGTACTTTCTAAAGGCTTCTGTAGCAAATGCGTCAAAGTCAGGTCAATTGGAGAAGGAGGTAGACATTTGAGTTTTAAGCATCAATGTTTTAGAAAATATTTCGTTGTTTAATCACTGTGTTGTGTCTCCTTTATTTGTTTCCTACCGACATATACAGGTGGGGGAATCGCGTGACCAATGTTTACGATCTTATTTTCCAACAAGATGGCCGCACCACAGGTATTTTTGCTTTTTACCCTACTTTTGCCAATGATAGCAACATTGTGGACCCCGCATGAGTTAACAATCAACTGTCCAGTTATTGTGGTATATGAGAACACATGCTTTATAACGGCAGAGACATCGCAGTCGACGGCGATGTTTTAGGACATGCGTGCATGTCTCGCTAGAATAAAACCCATGACCCTTATATCACAATACAAACGCTTTACCTCTAACCCACACAATCGTAGACTAAGCGCTAGAATTCCGAGGAAAAAACAGCCCCATTAGTTAAATGAAGAGAAATGGCCTATATGGACGAGAAAATCCGAGTACGAAATGCCAAGTACCGTTTGAGTACATGTGAGGACCCCGAATGTCAATACCACGTGATAGATCCATACTTCACGAGCACGTGGTCGGCTTAACGAGCTCGTTTGTAATACGGCCGAATTTTCCGAACATCGACAGAAACATGGAAAACTGAAATATGCGACAGACTAATAGTTTTACCATTGTATGGTCGATCAAGGCACATCTGGTTACAAGGATATCTCTCAGACTGATAAGCCCATTCTATGTGAACGACAAGAGACAATTTTGTTCTAAAAGGAATAAAGCAGCTGAAACAACTGAATCAGTCTTGAAAACGTCGTTAAATTTTATTACAAAAAAGATCAAATGTCGCACGTTTGTATAACGAGTCAATTAGTAAAATTAGGCACGTTAATTTCCTCTTTTTTCTATCTGGATTAATAACCTAGAATGGAAGAAAAGTCGAAGTGATTTACATGTATAAGACAATCAATAGATTGTTAACTTCACGATTGTTGGCCTGGTATTAAACGAAACATGAACGAACAATTTGGCAAAATTTAATGGGTGTAAAAAAGATAGGAACAAGTAACATCTACTTCCTGTTTCTTGCCATAATGATAATGTAAGTGTGGCAAACACAAAATAATTATGTTACGCTAATAGATCTATAAGAATTGAACTCAATCTGCAAAATTACATCGAAACGAAGAACAGTTGACAAAATGCATTCAACAAAAAAATCTACTTCTAGCTTTCGCCTAGTCTTTACATTTTAGAATCTAATTAAGGCTTAATGACTACTCCTTTCCCTATATTTTAACAGCCGACCTTAAAGGCAACAACAGGCGATCAAAATAACAATAGAAATGTACAATTTCGTTATGGTATTGGGTAGAAATCAGTGTGATATAAGGATAAGTAAGGAGCTCATTAGTCGTTTTATAGCCGTCTACTGAGGATGTGTCAAAATGAGGTTTTTATGGAAAAAAGGGTTGAGCCCTTTCCTAGCGATATACCAGAAAAGGCGCCGTACCACAATGATGGCGACTTGCTTCCCTGGTGACCTTTCCAGGCCGGTATTAATGGATTCTGCCACAAAAAATATAGGGCACTGTTTAATCGCAGGACCAAGACATTTACCCCTCGTGAATGCATATGTACTCTTAAAGGCTTAATTAAAGTCTATAACACTTTTTTACCAACCCTATCGCAATCAATAATAACATGGAAGAGTATTAGGAGGTGGGTTTTTTACAACAGTTGTTAAATGAAATATTCAATAGTTGAGTGTTTGTCACCAATTTATTTGAAATATAGATTAAGTGATAGATGAGAAAACGCACTTTGTATAATATTGATTCAATCAATTGTCAAACTAACATAAACAATTTATCAGAAAACTGCAAAATTAATGTTTGAACAATTGAACTATGGTTCAAAGTTCAAAAAACTTTTCTCTACATTGAAACTATAGCTAAAACGGTTAGGAGGACAATGGTCCAGAGGTTTAGCGTCGGCCTCCGGACACGAAGGTCGTTGGTTCAAATCCTGTGAGTAGCGGGATCTGCCGTGCGACCATTCATTAATCCACATCCGAGTTCTGGTAATGTATCCAGTAAGCTGAATCGAGAGTGATTAATCTCAGTTGTAAGAACTTGTTTCACAATCGATGTAAAATAAATAAGTTTAAACCAAGAGTTAAACAAGAATATATTTATAACTTGATTTCCACAAAACATCCTTGTGTAATGTATAATCAAAATGCCATCTGCTGCAAAAAGAGTTTAAAGTGCATTATTATGAAAAAAAAAGATAAAGTTTAAGAAATTGGATTTAAAAATGCCTGCCCATGTGGGATTGTGTGACTAAAAGTACATTAACACGATCAATTATATATTTTGTGATAACGTGCATGAAACTTATAAAATCTCTAACAGCTGTGGCTAATGACAAGTCTGTTTTTGCCTCCTTGTATCGATGCATGGGCGTAGACAATACATACGTATACCTCAAGCTTTGTTAGGAATCATATTTCACAAACAGTAATTTGCGTGTTATGTAAGGTATTCCTTATTTCCTCATTGTACAGTAAAACACATTTTAACATAAGGCTTCATGTCATTACGGAGTTAAAAGAGTTTAATCTATAAACTATAAGATTCAATCTTAAATCTAAGTACAAAAAATAAAATAATTGACACTTCAAAAAAACGATTAAAGCTAAAGAAACAGCATCGAATAACATAAATGAAGAGTATTTACTATAGAGTTAAGTGTAGTTTATAGACGAGACAGGACAAGACCAATTTTATTGACATAATCTAGTACAGCTTCTAGTCTTATACAAAATACATATTTACAATAACTTCTCATGACGTGTTACCGTCGTCTCAAAATAGATAATAATAAATGATAACCATATGTTATATATTCAACATTCGTTTGAAAACCGAGATGGTCTCGACAAGCAGATGCCAATATCTCGTTGTTTGATTAATTAGATGTTTTGAAAACCATGCGAGTCTTTTTTTATGAACTCGCATGTTTTTGTTGATGTGAAATATCTACGTATATATGGTGCTGAATCCAACTTTTACTTTATGAATCCTTTGGCTCTTCTCGTATGAAACCTCAAAAAGATGAGCCAACTTTCCCACATTCCCAGCAACATTTTTACATGACTGTTGTCGTAGTTCCGAAATGTCGTATTAAACGATATGCATCATTTTAAAATTATATCGAGATTATTCCTTTAAGTAAGCAAGTTCAATTGCAAGCAAGCAAATTATGAGCAAACCATTTATATGCCGTTGCTACATACATATAATATATTAACATACACATACTAAATATCTATTCATAATCATACAATGATGGAGGCTTGTGTGACATCGCTATATTCCGAATCACGGATGGTGTTTGCTAAATATATACTTTTTCCATGTAGTTAGCGATATAAAGTTAACAGACAGTTTCAATTCTTAAACAATGAAGAGATCGTTCGTTAAAAGCATGACATTTCTTATCAATTAACCAAGTTCCATTTTACATGGCTGGTTCGATAACCAAAATTCAAAGATAATGCAGAGAACAACCCAAATCAAAAAGTACATGAACACTTCTCGTAAGGGTGATGATGATTGGTGGGAACAAAGAAATTGCTTAAATGAGCAAACAATTCTTTCAAATGCAGTTATTTTTGTAAGCTATTAAACAGAACTTGAAAGCTAAAAGTCTTTAAATTCGGGAGGATTTGCAATACTGTTCTTTCTATAAATAGCATTCATTAAAACAAATGGCGTTTGATATATACATGTAGTTAAATTCAAAACCAATCTTAACTCATCGGGTTTATCCGTAACTCGGATGATCCAAGCTGTAACTGCGTGACGTAGAGTGAAATATCTACGTCTGGATCATTCGGACTAGTTTATCCGATGAAAACATGTATTTCTCAGGTCACAAAAATACCTGAGATGTTGCGATTGCTTTAAAACTGCCAACAATTTACAAAATTGTTACAAATATAGAATGGATAAATGCAGCAACGATTGATATTATTACACGTTCACTCGAACCGTAACGCGAATGATCCAAGCTGCAACTGTAAAATGACTTATCTACGTCTGGATCATTCAAACTACTGGAACTGTTGTCATGGTAAGGCGCCATTTTGTTCTACATAACATAACATAATTTTATTCAGCATTAAACATAAAAAACATGTTATAGCTTTAAAAATTATATTTATAAAGCATGTGTGAAGACGTATGTACAATTCATAATTTCTAATCGTTTTCAGAGAAGTATTGGTGAGGTAATGATCGAAAAATCGGAGAGTAATATTTAAGTTAAAAACCATATACTTATGTAATCACCTGTATCGTCTCCCAGCTTCTAGATACCCACAGCCACAGCTTGTTGCAAATTGAAATTGTGTGCATCCAGAAGTCAGTTGACGAGTTTTCACTTCATTTATCCATTAACCCAATCATTCATATAGAAGTAAAATAGTTTAATTAAACAAAGAGCATTACATGTCGTTGAGCAAAAACAAACATTATAAAATCAAATTGTGACAAACAATTTGATATTTTATTAGATATCAACTTTGAAACGAGTTGAAGAAAAATATAGAAACACAAACAAAGTTGGGTACTATTAAAACACAAGTACAAAAAACAACAACAACAACAACTGTTTGATTTTGAGTCAACTATGACTGCTCTCGACATTGGGATGCAGTATATATAAATTTAGACACATTGTTTATTACTTTAATCGATTTTGAGTACATGAATATTTCGAATTTATTCAAATTTGGCCATTGATAGAAGAATTTTTTAAGATATTTTTTACGTATTTCATAGTATTTGGGACAAATAAGTAAAAAGTGATATTCATTTTCAATAACATTCATGGTGCAGTTGGTACAACTTCTGTCTTTTCTTGGGATGTTAGTAAATCTTCCTGATTCTATTGCTAGATGATGAGAGGATAATCGAAACTGTGTTAATGCAATTGTATATTTATTTTCGTTGATACAGTATAGGTATTTTTCCCTTTCAAAGTCATGTTTGTAAATGCTATATGATTCCAATCTATTTGAGTTATTTATATTTGAGTACCATTTTTGTTAATATATGTCAAGAATTCGCTGTTTGATTAATTTAAAGTTTATATCTTGTGTATCATTGATTAGCCATAAATATGACATTCCAATCTCATTTAAAATATTTTTTACATTAGTGGCCCAGTTAAGATTATTGTAGGCTATATTGTTTTCATGATCGTTATATAACATTCTATATATTTGTTTAACAAGATAATTATCTGATTTATCTTGGAGCTTCAGCCAATATTTAATGATACTAATTTTTCTTTTTATTTCCATGGGATAACGCCCAAGTTCACCATATAATACGTCAAGATTAGTGGATTTTTTAACACATAGTATTTTTCTAAGAAATTTACAATGAATAACTTCTATGTCTTTACATGGGTGATTGCCATTGATTTCCGCTCCATAGTTAAAAATAGACTCTACTAAGCTATCAAATAGGTTGCATTTGTCATCAATATTCAAATTCAATTGGTTAAAAACAATAAAAAGTTTGTGCAAAGCAAACCGAGAATGTTGTGCAAGTTTTTGTTGTGTTCTAATCCAACTGCCATATTTATATAAATGTATACCTAGGTATTTAAAAGAGTCTACAATATCTAAGTATGTTATTATTGTATACAAAATCGTAAGTGGAATGTCTACCCTTTTCAAATATCATGACTTTGGTCTTTTTAGTGTTTACAGTAAGACCCCATGAATTGCAATAGGCTTGTAAATCATTTAAAAGGGATTGCAATGCTTCGGGTGAATGAGCGAAAATAACCGCGTCATCTGCAAATAACAAAATAAAAACAAAACTTTTACATCATCAATACTAAACAGACCGTCTATGCTACTATTAATGTTTTGAAGTATATCATTGACAAAGAAGAGAAATAGCAAACTGGAGCTCGGATCTCCTTGTTTTACACCAATGTTTGAAGAGATAAAAGGAGACAATTCACTTTTATTGCGAACACAAGACTTTGAACTAACTCTTTCTTTAAAAAGTTTTTCGAATAAATGAGAACGATCAAGTTAATCAAAACACTTTTGAAAATCAACAAATGGACAGTATAGTTTCTTCTTTTGGTATAACGTTTTGTTTATGATTGATTGTAAGATAAAAATGCAGTCCATAGTTGACTTTCCTTTTTGGAATCCAAATTGATTTTCAACAATTTTCTGGTGTTTTATTGACCATTTCGTAAGACGATTAAGTAGAACTTGAGAGTATGTCTTTGCTAATGTGTTGATTAAAGTGACACCTCTATAATTCTGAACATTGTTAACATCCCCTCCTTTATAAATCGGCACGATGATACCTGTTCCCCAAGACTCGGGGTATTCCCCATTTGTAAAAAGTCTATTAAACAATTTACACATTAATGGTGAAGTAATTTAAAATGAGTTTTTGTAGACTTCTGCAACGATGTTATCTATTCCACTACTTTTATGGTCATTCTGAGAAAAGACTGCAGTGCGGATTTCCTGCATGGATGTTTCACAGTCTAAATCGTCATCATGTATCGAATCGTGTATATTAAAATTCATAGGTGCATTGTTTTCAGATTCAATGTGGTAAAGAGAGTTGAATACTTATTTCATTATCTTTGTTTACGGATGTTTTATATTGAGATTTTATTTTCTTTCAGAATTCCCTTGGTTTATATTTGCCAAGAGCAGTTAATTTGTGTTTTTCTGTTTGCATGTTTTTTTCTTTTACAACTACTTTTTAACTTATTATAATATGACTTTGCATTAATATATTCCTCTCTATTTATAGATGATTTATTTCTCAAATATTTATTTCTACATTTTTTAAATGCTTTACTTGCATTGTAACAATCAGAGTTAAACCATGGTTTCTTATCCTGTTTATTTTGTACTGACCTGCTACATTTTGGTTGAATGCGTTCACTTTTAAATACCTTTGAGATACAATCATGTAAAATTTCTGTAAATGAACTGGCTACTTTTTCTACATTGTTGCAACTTGAAATGCTTTCATTTAAAGTGTCTAAATCGTTGCTCCTGTTATTTAAACATGCATTCAACTCTTCATACCTAGCAGCATTCCATTTATTAAATACACACAACCTTTCTTTGGAAAACTACTTTCTAGGAGGGCTCCTGTTCCATCTAAACAAAATGTTATAGCTGTATGGTCTGAGAACTTCGAAGGCATTTCAATATCAAAACTTGTTATAACATTCAAATCATTAGGATTTAACAATAAATAATCAACAACACTCGAACCGTTAAAGGAGTGAAGGGTATGCTGTCCGACATTTAAATCACTATGCAGACGACTGTTCCCAATGACAATACATGTAGATAAACAAAGTTCAATGAGGCGTTTACCGTATGCGTCGGTCACGTGATCTTCATTTGCACGGGGAGGAATGTAAACAATATCTGACAGCTGGCTGTCATTGTCAATATACATGTCATAATCCAAAATATCGTCAATAGTTGAACATCTTGCATTTAGATCGCCGGTAACAAATACTTTACCTAAGAGTTTATATCTTTCTAGACCAGTTTCAACCTGTTCAAAAAAATCAAAGTCGTTAAAATCAATGTATTTGGAACCCTTCGGTGGAATGTAGGTTAAACATAAAAAAAAACATCTTCTTCAAAAGAAAACAGGGATCTGCAGCATTTTACCCATTTTATACCTTGCTGTTGAGTCTCAATGATAGATACTTTATTAATCAAACGATTTTAAAAATAGACAGACAGACCGCCACTACAGCGACTTTTACTAACACGTGAACTTTTATTTCCGTGTAAATGGTAAGCATGATATAAATCGAGGTTTATATGGGAATTTGCTGAGATCCATGTTTCGCTTAAGAGTAAAAAATCATAGTTCTGGATAAGTGTTATAAAGTCCGGATCACATAGTTTTCTACCTAGCCCATTAACGTTCCACGAGATGAAAGAAATGTCCTTCTCACGACCTCCCTAGAAATCAGGGTCCTTCTGATCTTTCATCTTCCCGTTCACATATTTCTTCTGTAGGTGATTGTTAACGAACAGTTAATTACCGTATATGCGGACATTGGATTGCCCCTTATCACGCGCGTCTTGGGCAAAGGGTGTGAGCGCTTTCCTTGCTTCGCGTAGCTGCTGTGGCTGTTGCTGTCCAATTCCCCGATGGGTATCTTTCAGCTTCTGTTTTGCGGATTCATCCCAGGATTTAGTGCGGACAAGTTCTCTGTCCGCATAATTGTGGAACTTAACAACTATTGGTCTGGGTTTTTTAGCATAGGTAGAACCTAATCGGTGCGCTCTATCAAACTGCATTTTGGATGGATCAAGATCGCAAACACTTTTGATCATGTCCTTCACACGATTCGGTTGTTGAAGTAGTAGCATTCTCGGGAATACCATAGAAGATGAGATTTTCCCTCATTGAACGAGATTCTAGGTCCGCTAGTTTGTCAAGGGTATTCTCAAACTGGATAGATTGTGTTTTCATAGTGGATTTTAGGTCATCGCACAATTTTTCAAGATGCTTAACAAAGCTTTCAGTTTTCTTCATATCTTGTTTTTGTTTTTCGTATTCTTCGTTCATGAAGCTGCAACATCTTTCACAATGTTCTACTCTATTTTCAAGTTGACCGAGCTTATTTTCTATGTCATACACTTTTACATTGATTGCTGTCACCGTTTTGTCAATCTTTTCAATGTTTGGCAAAATGTTTTTAATACTTTTAAGGTCCTCTACCAAAGTCTTAGCCCACTCTGGGGGCTGTGACGGAGGAAGGGGTGGCGGGACCGCAGTCTGAGACGTATGCATTATAGGCTGGCTTGGCTGAATCATGCTTTTCGGTTTGGGTGTAGAGCTAACTTGTGGATTCATTACTGCTGCAACGAAGCTCTCACTATCAATGAAACAGTCTTTTTGTTATTCTTCCGGTACCGACGCTGGACGAATGTTTCCCAAATCTCGGGTATTCTCGGGGGACCCGTGAATACGCTGAGATCATAAATAATGCACTAGGGGTAATTGAATGTTATAACATTCTACAGACGTAATGAAAATTTTCCTACCATTACAACGTGTGGCGTTTACACTGGAATTCCCACCAGACTGAGGTTATAGACACAGAACTGTTTATTCTGTCAGGCATGGAATGTAAGTTATATACGAGTCATGATGATGATAGTGGTAACTAATGGTGGTGGTGAGGAGGGGGTGGGGTGGGGTGAGGAGGGGGTGGGTGGGGGTGAGGAGGGGTGAGGGTGGTGAGGAGGGGTGGGGGTGAGGGAGGGGTGGTGGGGTGAGGAGGGGTGGGTGGGGTGAGGAGGGGTGGGTGGGGTGAGGAGGGGGTGGGTGGGGGAGGAGGAATGGGTGGGGTGAGGAGGGTGGGTAGGGGGGAGAGGGGGGGTGAGGTGGGGGGTGATGAGGGGTGGGGTGGGGGTGAGGATGGGGTGGGGGTGGTGAGGAGGGGTGGGTGGGGTGAGGAGGGGGTGGGTGGTGGGGAGGATGGGGTGAGGGTGGTGAGGAGGGTAGGGTGGGGTGAGGAGGGGTGGGTGGTGGTGAGGAGGGATGGGTGGGTTGAGGAGGGGTGGGATGGGGGTGAGGAGGGGGTGGGGTGAGGATGATGCTTATTATTATGACGAGGAGGCGGAGGAAACAAACAAACATTACGACACTGATGACCATCTTCATCATCATACTAATTATTATATGTTTGATTGGTATATAATGCTCATTGAAATAGATTTATCTACAATAAATAAAATTTATAAAAGATTGAATTCATATAACGAAAATTGAAAATGTCGAATGAACAAGAAAACATAAACATTCAGTCAGAATACGAAGGGGCCTAACGACATTTCATAACGGCATGGATTTGACATGAACATTCAGTCAGAATACGAAGGGGCCTAACGACATTTCATAACGGCATGGATTTGACATGAACATTCAGTCAGAATACTAAGGGGCCTAACGACATTTCATAACGGCATGGATTTGACATGAACATTCAGTCAGAATACTAAGGGGCCTAACGACATTTCATAACGGCATGGATTTGACATGAACATTCAGTCAGAATACGAAGGGGCCTAACGACATTTCATAACGGCATGGATTTGACATGAACATTCAGTCAGAATACTAAGGGGCCTAACGACATTTCATAACGGCATGGATTTGACATGAACATTCAGTCAGAATACTAAGGGGCCTAACGACATTTCATAACGGCATGGATTTGACATGAACATTCAGTCAGAATACGAAGGGCCTAACGACATTTTATAACGGCATGGATTTGACATGAACATTCAGTCAGACAAGGGCCCTAACGACATTTCATAACGGCATGGATTTGACATGAACATTCAGTCAGAATACGAAGGGGCCTAACGACATTTCATAACGGCATGGATTTGACATGAACATTCAGTCAGAATACGAAGGCCTAACGACATTTCATAACGGCATGGATTTGACATGAACATTCAGTCAGAATACGAAGGCCTAACGACATTTCATAACGGTATGGATTTGACATGAACATTCAGTCAGAATACGAAGGCCTAACGACATTTCATAACGTATGGATTTGACATGAACATTCAGTCAGAATACGAAGGCCTAACGACATTTCATAACGGCATGGATTTGACATGAACATTCAGTCAGAATACGAAGGGCCTAACGACATTTCATAACGGCATGGATTTGACATGAACATTCAGTCAGAATACGAAGGCCTAACGACATTTCATAACGGCATGGATTTGACATGAACATTCAGTCAGAATACGAAGGGGCCTAACGACATTTCATAAACGGCATGGATTTGACATGAACATTCAGTCAGAATACGAAGGCCTAACGACATTTCATAACGGCATGGATTTGACATGAACATTCAGTCAGAATACGAAGGCCTAACGACATTCATATAACGGCATGGATTTGACATGAACATTCAGTCAAACGACATTTGGCATGGATTTGACATGAACATTCAGTCAGAATACGAAGGGGCCTAACGACATTTCATAACGGCATGGATTTGACATGAACATTCAGTCAGAATACGAAGGGGCCTAACGACATTTCATAACGGCATGGATTTGACATGAACATTCAGTCAGAATACGAAGGGGCCTAACGACATTATATAACGGCATGGATTTGACATGAACATTCAGTCAGAATACGAAGGGGCCTAACGACATTTCATAACGGCATGGATTTGACATGTTTTTTCTGCTTCATAATAGGCTCACTCTTATGTTTAGACGCTCATTGAATAGACATATTTTTTTACTCGTGCTTGAAAAGAGCAGAAACTCTTAAGCTGCGTAACATCTGCATACGACAAATGTGATATTTGTAAAACATCCATCAATGTTTACTAGTCTTATCATGTGGATTGGAAATTAATTACCTTTTTACTTCGTAGGCAAAACACACCATTACAGCACTTATAAATTTGCCTGTGATCTGTTGTCATTCCTCATTAAACTTTGATTCACAAATATGTATCAATAAGAGGACTGTGTCACAATGAGACAATCCTACTCTAATTGGGCGAATGATTATTTGATAAACAAAGATTGTATTTGTATGTGAACATGACTACATGTACATATGTAACATGTATTCGTAAAGTAAAACGTTTGTTCTGTTCTGTTTTGTTACTTCATTCATGTGTTGTCAGTGAGCAAATTTAAGCTCTTAAATGAGCAGGGTTTTTTGTTTGCTTTAATGCAATGCATATTAGTTAAATTTATAAAAAGAAAGGAAACATCCTCTGAACATACACAGGCTTATTATTCGTCACTCGTGAAAACATTTTACCTTTTAACAGGAACAAACTTTAGATAAAAAAGGAAGTTCTTGTTCATACAAGGCATTGGTTTGTTTCCAATGATGCCGGTGCTTCATTTGCAATTCTTCTGTGCAGATTGATACATTGATACGCTTTATATAAGTCAAATGTTTTATAATGTGTTTTGTGGGACAGTGTCGTGAAATCTGGATCACACGTCATGTGTGAACTCTCATCAGACTTCATCTACACGTGAGTGCCCGCTTGAATATTTTAACACTTCATTAACAAATAACCCAAAAGTTATGGTAACATGCTGAGTATTTGTGAGCAAGAGATTAAGACATGTTTTGACAAAAATGTGGCTGCCAACATTCGATGTTATTACCTCACGCCTTATATGAATGTTTATTCCTTATTTTTTGCTATTTTGTTGAGAGAGAAATGGAAATATGTCATGACTTCATAATCTTACTGCATTTAGAACTGTTGACCGGCCGACTTGTTGAACTGTTGAACGCCTGTATATCGGGTGTTTCCGCAATGATCGCTCGGCAGTATTCGGTATTTTCCGACCAAGACGAAATGTACCGATTTCCGTTCGGTATACAATACGGCGACGTTATTCATAGTTCGGCAAAGTCTTTTAGCTTTTCAAGCGTTAACAAGATCGTAACCGTTATAAACAAACGAAAATTTGACGTTCATTTTAACAATTAATGATGTCAAAGTAAAGCCGGTTCAAAGATTTCTCAAAAGTCACCCCTCCACCTCTGGACCACAGTTTTGACTGTTCCATAAATACCAATGAAACAACTGTATTATGCTGCATTAACGTGAATCCAGCATCAGGTGCAAAACTATCGCAACGTTTTTATTTCCGAGGAAAGGCTCTGTCCTTGTAATGGTTTTCAGTTTTAACTTATTTATCTTGCATTGATTGTAAAACAAGTCATCACATCTTAGATTGATCACTCTTAATTATCCTTGATGGAAACATAACTCGGTCCAAACGTGGATAAAGGATAAATCTCAAGATGGATCCCGCTACTCAATGGATTCGAACCCACGACCCCTTAAACCTTGCCCTCTCCTTTGTTCACGTTGTTTTGGCTACAGTTACATATAACCTTGTGCACTGCATAAATGTATAACTTGACTGCGACCTTTATGACCGATCCTCACTTTAGACGCCGTGGGGTAGGGTAATTGCATGATAAGTTTTACCAGGTTATTTTAGATCGACCCTTCGTTGGGTAAACAGATTGTAGGACAGTTTTACCACGTACTTTATCTTCAACCCTTGCAACAACCTTTTTTGTAGCAATAGACACCTTCTGCAAAACATTTTAGAAATTGCTGTGGCATAGAGATTAACTGCTCTTAATGACTATCAATTTTTTTTATCTATTTTTTTTATCACAAACGTTTTTACCCTTTATCATATCAAAAACTGTGTTTATTTTATGTTATTCTTTTCATCTGCTGTTGCATTAAAATTGGACCAGTCACAAATGCCCATATGGGGTAATTGATTAACCCATTACCAAACAATAACGGCATTTAATTACTTTGTCGCAGACCACTCTGAAAAACATTGTGGGAAAATGAGAAATTGCTCGTAACGAGCAATTTTTCCTTTTCCAACAATATTTTCTGCCCTACCAGAAGATCATTTTCCAATTTCATCATTTTTTGAAATGTCGTCTGAAAACCCTTTGAATTTGGAATAGTCGAAAACTTTGCGCTTGGTAAAGGGTTAAGGGGCCGCTGGGTAGACAGATTGTACATGAAGATTGTCCCACCGATAAACTCACCTTTATCATGATTTACAGCGCTTAACCTGCGGACAACAACGCCATGGCGGTAACGATGTATCTGCGTCAAACATTATTCTCGATCGCTTAACCCTTTACCAAACGCCCAATTTTTGTACTGTTTCAAATTGAAAAAGTTTGCAGACGACATTTCAAAATGTGACGAAAATTTAAAAAAAATCTTATGATAGTGCAGAAAACGTTGTGGGAAAAGGAGAAAATGCTCTATTACAGCAATTTCTCCTTTTCCCACAATGGTTTCCAGAGTCGTTTGCAACAAACTGGTCAAATGTCGATATTGTTAAGTAATGGGTCAAGCTATCGTTCACGCTACTGACCTATTACAACTAATTTCCCTTTATTTGCGATTGAAATAATTGGTTTGCAGGCGACAAAACTTGGCAATAATGAAATGAATTTACTGTAAGACCTCTGGCTAAACCATTGTGACAAATGAAAAAAATCGCTCAATAGGAGTTATTTATCATTTCTTTACATGTATATAGTTTTCTAAAGTGTTTGTAATTTATGCAATTAAGTGCGGGCACTATGGCTTAAGTGGATACATGGATGGGATTGAAGTATATGTCAAGAACAACAACTTTACGGATCTATTGTTACACTTCATCCCCTGCTTATGGTCTGTAATTCAATGATACCTGATTTTAACGCATCTTATGCAGAATACTTTGAAACCAACCAAGACAAAGGGATACATGGCTCTTAATGGGCAATTTAAACTTTACAATTATTATCCAATACCACAAGTAAAACTAGCCGTGTTGCAATTAATGTGTCGACTGGAGTTACAGAATCATAGAAACTACACCCTGAGACACTACAACATGTATCGAGATACCGATGCACTGAAGAACTGTGACACGTACTGTGGCACTGTGACACGTACTGAGGCACTGTGACATGTATTGGGGCACTGTAACACGTACTGAGGCACTGTGACACGTATTGAGGCACTGTGATACGTACTGAGACACTGTAACACGTACTGATGCACTGTTACACGTACTGATGCACTGTGACACGTACTGAAACGCTGTGACACGAATTGAGGCATTGTGACACGTACTGAGACACTGTGATATGTACTGAGGCACTGTGACACGTACCGAGACACTGTGACACGTACTGAGGCACTCTGACACGTACTGAGGCATTGTGACACGTACTGAGGCATTGTGACACGTACTGAGACACTGTGATATGTACTGAGGCACTGTGACACGTACTGAGACACTGTGACACGTACTGAGACACTGTGACACGACACTGTGACACGTACTGAGGCACTGTGACACGTACTGAGACACTGTGACACGTACTGATGCACTGTGACACAAAATGAGGCACAGTGACACACACTGTGACACGTAATGAGGCTCTGTTATACTTACTAAGTCTATGTGACACGTACCGATGTTCTGTGACACGCATTAAGACTCTGTGACGCGAAATTAGGCTCCGTGACCCGTATAGGGGAACTGTGGTGCTAACTTCGGTACTCTGAACTGTGACCCGTACTGATAACCTCTGACACGTTAAGAGGTTCTTCAAAACGTACTGAGGCAAAGGCTCTATGACACACACCAATGCACGGTGACACTTACCGAGGCACGGTGACACTTACCGATGCACTGTGACACTTACCGATGCACCGTGACACGTACTTTTACATGTACTGTGACACGTAGTGAGGAACTGCACTCCGTAACGCATCGATGCACTATGAAATTTACTGCATCACTCTCATACATACTGAGGTACCGTACTGAGGCACTGTGACACTAACCGATGCACTGTGACACGTACGGTGACATGCACTGAGGAACTGCACTCCGTCACGCGAAATTTACTGCAGCACTATTATACATACTAATGTACTGTGAAACGTACTGAGGCATTCTGACACGAATTAAATATTTTGCGACCACGTACAGTCCAACTTGTGTTAAGCAATCGTCCTTTGAAGCAGCCAACCTGCCCTAAACAACCACTACATTAAGTCCCATTGTTTGATTCAAAGTGTACATCAATTTGAGTAAAGCAGCAAACCTGTCTTAAACAGCCATTTTTTCTCAGTTCAATAGCCTGGCCTCTTGACACAAGTTTGACAGTTCTGGTATACGTGACACGTGACTGAGGCACTGTGACACGTACTGAGAACATGGTTTCTTGCTTATGATGTTCAGTACTCAGATTGCAGACGAGGTCTTCACTCCATGGTATGCTTTCTCACATGGGATACGATAACTATTGGAAAGCCAGATATATAGATATATGATAGCAAAACGTAGTACTGGTTTCGATATAACTAACGTTGCAAAATAACTGAAAATTGGTGAAAATGGCGTTACACCTTTAACAAAGCGTTCAGGGGAAGCGGTGTGTGGACTTCATATCCTCCATCTTGTTTCTCCCAAATAATGTCTGTGATTACTGTTGCAAACTTCTTAATTGCCCCAAACTATCGAATCATACTTAAATGATGACTATCATAGTTAATGATTGCCGTCTGCTTTTGCTTTAAATGTGAAATGTAACAATATCCCATATTTAGGGAATATACACGGAAACAGGTTCCAGCCCATTTAAAAAAGCAATACCACATTCACCTATGGGAATTGATGACTGGTTCTTACTCATGATAACAGAACATAACAATAACACAAGAAATAAATAATGTTATCAATTTATGATCGAAAGATTTGCGACAAAAGAATTAGGAGCGTACTATTCTTTTGTCACAATTGTTTCTACAAACTTCTTCAGCTTACGCCTCATAGTGAAATAACATGGAGTGATGGATTAATGCCATTTATTAGTCAACACCCAGATTTGTTTGTGGTTTGCTTATCAAATCGGACATCTTCGCATGTTTTTGACAATTTATCACTCGTACTGTATGTTGTTCACTGTATCTTACCATGCTTCTGGCAGTATAGGCGACTTGTCAGGACTGTTACATGTTACGTACAGGTTTTCCATTGGAGGCACTTTCTTTAAAATGGTGAAATACGACAACACATTGTCGCGTTGACGGTATTGTAGTCAAAAATAATATTTAGTTTCGAGGACAGTAGTCAAAGCGGTAAAGCGTCGGACCTCGGGACACCGGGTCGTGAGTTCAGCGAGTTTTTATTCATCAATCCATATTCGTTGTGAGCACTCGTTATGTTGTCAAGAAGCAATATCTAGTTTTTCTTAAGTCGTTTACAGTCTAAACTAAGGGTTTCGAATCCTATACCCATGTGACTGGACTTGTTCTCGCTACCGATCGGCTATTCATGTTTGTATTTGATCCCTTGATACTTGGTTAGGATTGTACCAGCTAGATAGTGTTTTGTTATCGTAAGAGTCAGGGTAGATTTAGGGGTCGTTGTACTTGCAGATGGAGAAAAAACTTGACTGTATAACACAAACGGTGTAGTTTCGAATCGTTCGTATTGGATTTATTGTCCCTGTGAGTGTTTAAAAGACCGTGCTTTTATGCGTGCTAGTGGATAACTTTATCAACGGCCTCAAATGTGAGTAGCGTTTTACTACCTTTTATAACGTTTGCTTTGTTACAGCCCAAACCGCTTGAATTGTTCTAAACACATTTTCATCCTATCATTGACAACCATTGTAAGTCACTGATAGGTTATGCACATTCAATATATATGTACACCCGTATGTTCTTTTCAACAAAGTCTCAAACTTGCATAGATATCAAACAAACGTTACAAGTTCTTAAAACAGACGATCTGAAACACTCTGTAACCCTTAGAATGCTCGGTAATTGTTTAAGAATATATTTTTGTGTCGTCTGCTTTTTAAAATCTTGAATATCTGCATAAATTTGTTGAGAAAAGATACTCAGAGTAGCAACCATGTTAGATCACAGGCAAGTCGCAAATTTACTTGGCGGCTGGCCTGGATCTAACCTGTCTGCATAAGCGTGAAGTCGGTTCCAGCATTATAATGGTTAAAGCAGACGACGATTAGAAACAGACTTACATTGGGATCGCCATGAGGAAGGTTTCCCTTTATGACAAATATTTCAACGATGAAACAGTTGCCTGGAAGAATGTATTGGGTTGGAAAGACAACTGATATCTTTATTCGTTTATACCGATTGTTTACCATCTGAAAGATTCGATGTAAAGTTTCCATTCGCCAAGTAAAAAGGAAATTCGTAAAAACCAACCTTTTTCGACAAACATTAAATGTACATGTGTACTTTCATATCTCCCAAGGCTGTCACACTCTGGGTAATTAGTTTGTACGATGTTAGATCTTCGATATATTCAGATAAGCGACACCCTGTTCGTTTTATGTTCATACGCGTATAAGGGTTTTAACACCGTGTCAACAACCTTTCAGTAATGTTACGGCTTTCCTGGATTCTCAGTACTAGAAAACAGCTCTGAAGTGCTATGCCTGGTGATTCCAACGAAATCAGAGGTACCGATGGCGCTCGAACCTGAGACCACAAAGTTCTAAAGCAGGCACCTTAACCACTTGGTCATGCAAACGAATCATATAAAATACAATATTACAAGGACAACTCGTTAATTCAAACCTCCTATCTAACAGTATATGCTAGTAAAACATGTCCTGCAAAGTTGCAAGATAGACCTATATAAAAAAGCTTCGACCTTGACCGGTTACCGAATTCAAAAGCTTCGACCTTGACCGGTTACCGAATTTGGAACTTCCGGTCCAAAATCCCCTAGGCTGCCCGAACATACGACGCCTATTCCATCTTCCATTTAAGTTTTCTTTGAAATGGGACAAATGACCAATCATTCAGTATGTGTATAATTAATTTGGACAGAGTGCGGGCTAAGGCGGGTCTCTGTTGAGGACTTCAAACATATAACGTCTTTAGCGTGTGACCTCGAATAGCTTCAGGTAACTTCATACGCCCCGCCATCTTAGTTAGGCGCATTTGATTCAAAAACCTATAAAAAGCATTCTGTCATAAAAGGAATTGTTAAAAATATTAGCCTTCCATTTAGTTTTGTGTCATTCCGTCATTTAAACATGATGTTTCCTATTCATTTCCATGCAATTTATTGTCGTCTGATTATGGCTTCTTTATTCCATGTTATTTACCTGTCGTCTGCTGTTGTTTTCAATTTTGAACAGTCAAATTGGGTCCCATCCAATATCATAAAGACTCAATTGATGCTATTCATCTGTCGTCTGCTGTTGCTTTTATTTGGATCATCCCTAATTTGCCATATGAGGTAAAACTGGTTCAGTCCAACTAGTTCAACTTATAGGATATACCATGCGTCGACCGAGTTGAAAGCAGCAACAGCTGGCGACAAATTTGAAGCAAAAGATCTAACTAAAGTTACTGTCCTTTGTGATATTGGGTTGAAACAAGGGTAAAAATGGAAATCTTGCTCAGCATAAGCAAACTATCCAATAATTGTTCACAATGAGTACTCAATAGAATACCCATGTAATGGGTCCGCAATGATTTGGACGTTTATCGGGGTCTCTGAAAGTCATTGTGACGCCTCTGCGAATTTAGTCAGCGGGTATTGGTCTAAAAAGTGGCGAAATATTTCTATGAGCAGCACAGAACAGAAATGATTTTATTAACACAAACATTACAGTTTATGGTCATTAATATATGTACAATGAAAAGTATTAATCACATGAATCGACAAAGAAAAAAAGGTAAAAAAGAATAAGAAAATAAAAGATTGAGAATAAAAAAGAAATTAGAACATTGATATAAATTAATATTACATTAGTTAACTTATGAAGGACAATTAAAACAGAATGTTGCCTATTAGATTATAAGAACAAACTGAGTATGCGTCAATGTGAGTTTAGATAAAGTAAGAGTTAAGTGAGCATATCTATCCTGCTTGAGTTGAGGTAATGCCTATGATGTGATGGTGTTTTTGAAGATGATGATTATCATCACCAGCGGCAGCAATATGAGCAGCATCAGAATCGTCATCATCATCAGCATTATAATCACAATCAGCAACGTCATCATCATCACCACCAGCAGCAGCACAGCAGTCGCACCATCATCATCACCACCAGCAGCACTGCAGTCGCACCATCATCACCAACAGCAGCAGCACTGCAGTCGCACCATCATCACCACCACCAGCAGCACAGCAGTCGCACCATCATCACCACCAGCAGCAGCACTGCAGTCGCACCATCATCACCACCAGCAGAAGCACTGCAGTCGCACCATCATCACCACCAGCAGCAGCACAACAGTCGCACCATCATCACCACCAGCAGAAGCACTGCAGTCGCACCATCATCACCACCAGCAGAAGCACTGCAGTCGCACCATCATCACCATCAGCAGCAGCACAGCAGTCGCACCATCATCACCACCACCACCAGCAGCACTGCAGTCGCACCATCATCACCACCAGCAGCAGCACAGCAGTCGCACCATCATCACCACCAGCAGCAGCACTGCAGTCGCACCATCATCACCACCAGCAGCACAGCAGTCGCACCATCATCACCACCAGCAGCAGCACAGCAGTCGCACCATCATCACCACCAGCAGCAGCATTGCAGTCGCACCATCATCACCACCAGCAGCAGCACAGCAGTCGCACCATCATCACCACCAGCGGCAGCACAGCAGTCGCACCATCATCATCACCACCACCAGCAGCACTGCAGTCGCACTATCATCATCACCACCAGCAGCAGCACTGCAGTCGCACCATCATCATCACCAGCAGCAGCAGCACTGCAGTCGCACCATCATCACCACCAGCAGCAGCACTGCAGTCGCACCATCATCATCACCAGCAGCACAACAGTCGCACCATCATCACCATCAGCAGCACAACAGTCGCACCATCATCATCACCACCAGCAGCACAGCAGTCGCACCATCATCACCACCAGCAGCAGCACAGCAGTCGCAGCATCATCACCACCACACCAGCAGCACTGCAGTCGCACCATCATCGACACCAGCAGCAGCACTGCAGTCGCACCATCATCATCACCACCAGCAGCAGCACTGCAGTCGCACCATCATCACCACCAGCAGCAGCACAGCAGTCGCAACATCATCACCACCAGCAGCAGCACAGCAGTCGCACCATCATCACCACCACACCAGCAGCACTGCAGTCGCACCATCATCACCAGCAGCAGCACAGCAGTCGCACCATCATTACCACCAGTAGCAGCACTGCAGTCGCACCACCATCACCACCAGTAGCAGCACTGCAGTCGCACCATCATCATCACCAGCAGCAGCACTGCAGTCGCACCATCATCACCACCAGCAGAAGCACTGCAGTCGCACCATCATCACCACCAGCAGCACAACAGACGCACCATCATCACCACCACCAGCAGCACAGCAGTCGCACCATCATCACCACCAGCAGCAGCACAGCAGTCGCACCATCATCACCACCAGCAGCAGCACTGCAGTCGCACCATCATCACCACCAGCAGCAGCACTGCAGTCGCACCATCATCATCACCACCAGCAGCAGCACAGCAGTCGCACCATCATCACCACCAGCAGCAGCACTGCAGTCGCACCATCATCACCACCACCAGCAGCACAGCAGTCGCACCATCATCACCACCAGCAGCAGCACAGCAGTCGCACCATCATCACCACCAGCAGCAGCACTGCAGTCGCACCATCATCACCACCAGCAGCAGCACTGCAGTCGCACCATCATCATCACCACCAGCAGCAGCACAGCAGTCGCACCATCATCACCACCAGCAGCAGCACTGCAGTCGCACCATCATCACCACCAGCAGCACAACAGTCGCACCATCATCACCAGCAGCAGCACAACAGTCGCACCATCATCATCACCACCAGCAGCACAGCAGTCGCACCATCATCACCACCAGCAGCAGCACAGCAGTCGCAGCATCATCACCACCACACCAGCAGCACTGCAGTCGCACCATCATCATCACCACCAACAGCACTGCAGTCGCACCATCATCATCACCACCAGCAGCAGCACAGCAGTCGCACCATCATCACCACCACACCAGCAGCACTGCAGTCGCACTATCATCATCACCACCAGCAGCACAGCAGTCGCACCATCATCACCACCAGCAGCAGCACTGCAGTCGCACCATCATCACCACCAGCAGCAGCACTGCAGTCGCACCATCATCATCACCAGCAGCAGCACTGCAGTCGCACCATCATCATCACCAGCAGAAGCACTGCAGTCGCACCATCATCACCACCAGCAGCAGCACTGCAGTCGCACCATCATCATCACCAGCAGCAGCAGCACTGCAGTCGCACCATCATCACCACCAGCAGCAGCACTGCAGTCGCACCATCATCATCACCACCAGCAGCAGCGCAGCAGTCCGCACCATCACCACCACCAGCAGCAGCACGACAGTCGCACCATCATCATCACCACCACCAGCAGCACTGCAGTCGCACCATCATCATCACCATCACCACCAGCAGCACTGCAGTCGCACCATCATCATCACCACCACCAGCAGCAGCACTGCAGTCGCACCATCATCATCACCATCACCACCAGCAGCACTGCAGTCGCACCATCATCATCACCACCACCACCAGCAGCACTGCAGTCGCACCATCATCATCACCACCACCAGCAGCAGCACTGCAGTCGCACCATCATCATCACCAGCAGCAGCACTGCAGTCGCACCATCATCACCACCAGCAGCAGCACAGCAGTCGCACCATCATCACCACCAGCAGCAGCATTGCAGTCGCACCATCATCACCACCAGCAGCAGCACAGCAGTCGCACCATCATCACCACCAGCGGCAGCACAGCAGTCGCACCATCATCATCACCACCACCAGCAGCACTGCAGTCGCACTATCATCATCACCACCAGCAGCAGCACTGCAGTCGCACCATCATCATCACCAGCAGCAGCAGCACTGCAGTCGCACCATCATCACCACCAGCAGCAGCACTGCAGTCGCACCATCATCATCACCAGCAGCACAACAGTCGCACCATCATCACCATCAGCAGCACAACAGTCGCACCATCATCATCACCACCAGCAGCACAGCAGTCGCACCATCATCACCACCAGCAGCAGCACAGCAGTCGCAGCATCATCACCACCACACCAGCAGCACTGCAGTCGCACCATCATCGACACCAGCAGCAGCACTGCAGTCGCACCATCATCATCACCACCAGCAGCAGCACTGCAGTCGCACCATCATCACCACCAGCAGCAGCACAGCAGTCGCAACATCATCACCACCAGCAGCAGCACAGCAGTCGCACCATCATCACCACCACACCAGCAGCACTGCAGTCGCACTATCATCATCACCACCAGCAGCAGCACTGCAGCAGCAGCAGCACTGCAGTCGCACCATCATCATCACCAGCAGCAGCACTGCAGTCGCACCATCATCATCACCAGCAGAAGCACTGCAGTCGCACCATCATCACCACCAGCAGCACAACAGACGCACCATCATCACCACCACCAGCAGCACAGCAGTCGCACCATCATCACCACCAGCAGCAGCACAGCAGTCGCACCATCATCACCACCAGCAGCAGCACTGCAGTCGCACCATCATCACCACCAGCAGCAGCACTGCAGTCGCACCATCATCATCACCACCAGCAGCAGCACAGCAGTCGCACCATCATCACCACCAGCAGCAGCACTGCAGTCGCACCATCATCACCACCACCAGCAGCACAGCAGTCGCACCATCATCACCACCAGCAGCAGCACAGCAGTCGCACCATCATCACCACCAGCAGCAGCACTGCAGTCGCACCATCATCACCACCAGCAGCAGCACTGCAGTCGCACCATCATCATCACCACCAGCAGCAGCACAGCAGTCGCACCATCATCACCACCAGCAGCAGCACTGCAGTCGCACCATCATCACCACCAGCAGCACAACAGTCGCACCATCATCACCAGCAGCAGCACAACAGTCGCACCATCATCATCACCACCAGCAGCACAGCAGTCGCACCATCATCACCACCAGCAGCAGCACAGCAGTCGCAGCATCATCACCACCACACCAGCAGCACTGCAGTCGCACCATCATCATCACCACCAACAGCACTGCAGTCGCACCATCATCATCACCACCAGCAGCAGCACAGCAGTCGCACCATCATCACCACCACACCAGCAGCACTGCAGTCGCACTATCATCATCACCACCAGCAGCACAGCAGTCGCACCATCATCACCACCAGCAGCAGCACTGCAGTCGCACCATCATCACCACCAGCAGCAGCACTGCAGTCGCACCATCATCATCACCAGCAGCAGCACTGCAGTCGCACCATCATCATCACCAGCAGAAGCACTGCAGTCGCACCATCATCACCACCAGCAGCAGCACTGCAGTCGCACCATCATCATCACCAGCAGCAGCAGCACTGCAGTCGCACCATCATCACCACCAGCAGCAGCACTGCAGTCGCACCATCATCATCACCAGCAGCAGCAGCACTGCAGTCGCACCATCACCACCACCAGCAGCAGCACAGCAGTCGCACCATCATCATCACCACCACCAGCAGCACTGCAGTCGCACCATCATCATCACCACCACCACCAGCAGCACTGCAGTCGCACCATCATCATCACCATCACCACCAGCAGCACTGCAGTCGCACCATCATCACCACCACCACCACCAGCAGCACTGCAGTCGCACCATCATCATCACCACCACCAGCAGCACTGCAGTCGCACCATCATCATCACCACCACCACCAGCACTGCAGTCGCACCATCATCATCACCACCAGCAGCAGCACTGCAGTCGCACCATCACCATCACCACCAGCAGCACTGCAGTCGCACCATCATCATCACCACCACCAGCAGCACTGCAGTCGCACCATCATCATCACCACCAGCAGCAGCACTGCAGTCGCACCATCATCATCACCACCACCAGCAGCACTGCAGTCGCACCATCATCATCACCACCAGCAGCAGCACTGCAGTCGCACCATCACCATCACCACCAGCAGCACTGCAGTCGCACCATCATCATCACCACCACCAGCAGCACTGCAGTCGCACCATCATCATCACCACCAGCAGCAGCACTGCAGTCGCACCATCATCATCACCACCACCAGCAGCACTGCAGTCGCACCATCATCATCACCACCAGCAGCAGCACTGCAGTCGCACCATCATCATCACCAGCAGCAGCACTGCAGTCGCACCATCATCATCAGCATTATCATTGAGAGTAATGCTCATCCAAACAAAACCCTCCTCTGACCAAATTGTTCTGTTTTATTGGCCAGTATATACATGTACATGTTTATTTGAAATAGACAGGTTTTCATATTGCACGTGTTCCGGCAAGCTGCTGTTTGTTGATCAAAATGTTAATGGTTCTATGACCTTTTATTTACATTTTGACGACTTCAAGTCACGTTCAACAGAAGATATTTTTGTTGCAAAAGATAAATCGCTCATTCATTTAAACGATATTTTTCGTTTAGAGTAAATTGGAGAAAACGTTTCCTTTATTCATAGTTTCCTGAAATTTGTGTTTTTATCTTAAAAAGTGAAAGGCAAGGAACCTCGTTTTACTATTCTACATAAAAACCTTAATGTTCAGCAACTTATGAATAAAGGAAATGAAAAATGTCTTTTTTAAGTGACAAGTATTGATTAAATCACCATCTAACCTTTGATACATACTGAAACTCAAAACTCTTTATTAGGCATGTCGGCACTTTATGTACCACTGGCCAATACATATACAATATCAAACATAATACAACATGCATGAAAACATGATAAACAATTAATAATACATAGAGAGTTAGTAATAATACTTTTCTCAGTTTAGTTACATTTGTTCTCTGTATTGAACCAATACTTGCAGATATGTGAGGTAGTCCCTTTAAACCGCCAAGTAACAGATTTCTTTTGAAGTTTTTATTGACACTTTGATTCTTTGGTTCAACGACGTTTTCTCCAATTTACATATCGAGGGCTCAATGCAAGACTATAGTAAGTGCTTCATGATTATGAAGCACTTACTATAGTCTTGCATTAAACCCTCGATATAGCACATTTATGTTGTAGATATAGGATACCCATTTAAACGTTTTGTTTCGTAAAAAAATATTTTGATTTGAATTATCCAAAGAAAGGTGGTGTTTATTTTAGAAACTATCGTCATGTGGTTCTCACAAACATTTGACTGTGTATAGACACGTCATGCGTAATTATCGAGATCGGTAAAAGTTTGCCCACTTCGATGATTACGTCCACCTCACGATTATGGACAGGTGAAATATATATTCCAATAATTCGGATTTATGTACATGTGAACATATTTTATCGCCCGAAATATACATAGTCATGATATAGAAATTTAGTACATATCATAATTAGCAAATGGGTTGAGCTACAAAATCTAAAACTTCTGGTATATAAGTTGCAACAATGGCCATGTAAATTTTTACATGATGTTATTAACAAACTATATGTAACAAATCAAAAACTTGCAGCAATGGTGACTGGTGAGAAAACATAACCTTTATGAAAGAAATTTTTTTAAGACCGCAATCACTTAGATAAAGAAAAGAAAAATCTTGCACATGTCATCCCTGTGCCACCATTTCAACCATTCACAAACCAATCAAAAAAACATTCAGACACTGTCATATGAGATAAAACCGTGTCGTCAGGTACAGTCTAGGTATATAGACTTCATAAAACCAATATAAAACGAAATTGCCTTATAAAAGCACTGGCTTTATGGGTGAAAGCGACACCTAAACAAATAATGTGTCATAAAAGAGTGTTTGCCTGCGATCGGAAATCTATAAATAGTCCTATTATTTCGCAAATAATGGCCGCACAGGCATTAGGCAGTGCTGGATTTAAGGAACGTTACCCTAAACCCGTTCCCAAACGCAAAAAATTCGACTGTCCCAAATTGAAAGAGCTTGCAGACGACATTTCAAAATTTGATAAAATTGGAAAATAACATTCTGTTAGGGCAGAAAAAATTGAGGGTAAAGGAGAAATTGCTCTTTACGAGCAAATTCTCCTTTTCCCACAATGTTTTCAGAGTCGTCTGGAACAAAGTGGTTAAATGTCGTTATTGATTGGGAATGGGTTAACCGAATACGAACCCAAAACACACCATGGTATGATTTGAATACGGTTTCGAGGCATTTTTATCTGTTCTAATTATATATTGGTGCAGTTTAGATTAACCACCTTATGGTTATAGTTTTATAACCTAAGACTACAATACGTTGTACATTTAAATCTACCATTAAAAGGACTATCTCAAAGATTGAGATATTAACCTTTTTAGAATAAAACATCGTAACAGATAGATTTAGTAACAAAAATCTTCATTGTTGATTAACTTCCCATCTCCTTTCCTGTTTGTGAAGTGGAGAAAAAGCTTATTTGTGTTGCAGACGGTTTGTTTTGTTAACAATGATCAGTCATTTCCGTCCTGCTAAATATATACATGTATGCGAAAGATAAAGGATGCCCTTATGCTTGTTTCAAAATCAATTAATGAAAACACAGGTTTTTAGCATCTTTAAAATACGGATATTAAAGACATCATTAAATTTGTAATGAAGAGTACTTACATCACCTTTTCAACATTTTTACTCATACAATACATTGCGTAATATATCCTCTCAAATACCTTTGTCGTGCACAGTTAGAGTGTCCGTCTCTTGTTGTCGATATTTAAGGTTCGATCTCTTACCAAGAAATACAAAAATACAAAAACCCATTATAGTAATGGCGTCCGTTCATGGCATTCTGGGTACCTTACGGGACCTGAGGTGAATGGCATTCTGGGTACCTTACGGGACCTGAGGTGAATGGCATTCTGGGTACCTTACGGGATCTGAGGTGAATGGCATTCTGGGTACCTTACGGGACCTGAGGTGAATGGAAAACGAGCAATCCCTTCTTGTGTCAAAATGCTTTTATCAAGTATCCATATGACAATGTCAATTTTTCAAACTTTATCATTACCTTTCGATATTACTTTGAATTGGAACCAGTCAAAAATTCAATCTTTGGGAGTTGAATAACGGTGAGTTTATTTGATCGAATGTCTTACACCTATATATCCGGTTTAGAGAATTATGTGGACTTTTTATTATCTTTAGTCTAGTTGATTAATCTATCAGGGTTTTTTATTTTCAACCATTTAAAAGAATCAAAATTCATATTCTTTATTCGACACAAATACCAATATCAATTTTTCGACCAGCGAAAAACTTGCATTGATGAAGTGGTTATCACGGAAAATTTGAGATTGGCCAGAGACATAGATAGGCCTAACATGTTATCTATGTTTCTGGATAGGCCAGGCCATCCAAGGATCGATCCACCACCGTGCCATGTATGCCAACAATACAACACTAACCAGTGACTAGTAATTGTATGTTATCCAGTTTGAAACAATTGAAAAGCTCCATGCGTAATATAACAATGAAATTGTTGAATCATTCTTGAAAAATCTCGAGTCGACCGCACACTGTTTTTTATATAACGAAAACGTTGTCCGAATAAAAACTTATGCGGTATGTTTTTACTAGTTCTATAATAGATTAATTATTACGGTCATACTTGCTAAGATTATAAGAGTTTTTCAGCGAATGGGACTTAATTGTTGTTCAGTACAGTCTCATACACGCAGAGAGCCAGTCGGGCCTTCTAATTTACAACACGGCGTGTGTACCTACCCGTAACGTGTTTAATATGTACGCCTAGTAAACGACTTGTCCGACAAGTTTACATACTTAGTTTGGGTTTCTACATAGCTGGGTACAAACATGTATTTTTAGTGTGTGTATGTTAAAACGTGTCGGACTATTGTTTAAAAGTTTTCTCAGTGCGTGTTGAGCTTTCGCCTTTGGTTGAAAGGGATTATTCCATGTTTACAAACAGTTTAAATAATATGCACGTAAGTTGGAATTGTTTCATTTTGCCCCTCCCACTTCTAATAGTGTGCTAAAGGTGTTTGACAACCGTTTATATTTTAACTGTCATATTGTATTCAGCCAGAGTTGTGAATGTATTTGACATACATCTTCCGTTTTGATGAACATTAAGATAAAAAAATACATGTAGACTCTACTTCATATAGAATTGTTTATTGGGTCTGAACCGAAACAAAAAAATAAATGAAAATGAAAATTAATGTCAGCAGATGAAAATAACACATTTTACAATGACGTATCACTATTTCTGTTTCTGTTTTGTCCATGGACAATTCAAGAGTAAGTTTCTTATTACCAGCAATAACTCCCAATAAGCCCTTTACCCATGTCAAACTCTAATAACGGTTGTAACACACAGAAACCCCCTACATTCGCAGGTGTTTTATAAAGATAAAAATCGGTTTAGAATAGACCTAGTTAAGCAGTGATATTTTTCTAAATTAAATCAATGGGCTTTTTGGACCAAAACTTAAAAATCAATGGGTTTTTCTATAGAAAAATGATTAAAATGAATGAAAGTAATGAGTTTTGGGGGAATTCTATGAGATTTTTGGGGCCAAAAATTATCACTGGTTAAGTAGTCTTTCAACTAAACAGACTTCATGAAACTTCATTGGCTCTAAGCCCTTGACTGACTGAAATCCCTGAGGTCTGACAGCGACGCTCTTTGGTCTGACATACTTTTACATAGACAAAGAAGTAAGTGTTCATTTTGGTCCTACTGGGGATTTCAGAGTATCGGGAAGTCTCGATAAAGTGATCTTCGATGCAGTATGTATATATTAATGGTAAAAGTAAAATATGTATTACTGATTGAAAATGTAAAATCAATGCACATTAACTGGTATTTGTTATTGCCGTCCCTCTCTTCACGTGTCAGTTTAGTCGTTTTGACAAGCTGGGCAATACGGACAATTGATATGGTTCTATACGGATTCGAACCCATAGCCATCTGACAGAAAGGTTCGACGGTATTTATATGCGCCACAGAGGTTGCTAAAGACCGATAATCGACAGAAGGCCACGAGCATTACGGCATTGACGCATCACTTGTTTCCCCAAGTCTATTAGTTTATGGACTCAAATTTATAGACTCAAATTGATATGTATTTAATTGCCATCTCTTGTAAATGGTTTGTGGAACCTTTTTTTCTTAACTAAAATACATTTCGTTTAGTAAACGGGATATTATTGTATATACCACAGGAATTATCCATCTTAGTCATGTGAGGCTTTGAACGACTGATCAACGTTTTTAACACATGAAATGAAAAACATGTTTGTACCAAGCTCCCCTTTTTTGTCACGAAAGAAAATACGACTGTACATCCAAAATCAAGTTATCGACTATCTCTTCAACGGTTGAAAGCAAGGCCATAGCGAGCATTTCACTTTTATAATGTCGTCTCTATATCATTCATATCAATGAGGACTTTATGATTTCGAAACGGTTAACCCTTTACCAAACGTCAAATTTTCGACTGTCCCAATTTCAAAGAGTTTACAGACGACATTGCAAAATGAGATGAAATTGGAAAATAATCTGCTGATGGGGCCGAAAGCATTGTGAGAAAAGGAGAATTGTTCGTTATGAGCAATTTCTTCTTTTCCCACAATGTTTTCCAGAGACGTCTGCAACAAAGTGGTCAAATGTCGTTATTGTTTGGTAATGGACGAAACATTACGCTTAATAAACACACCTCTCATATAAAATATGACACGATGAACCTATTGTTAACCCACAAAGGGTAATAATGTCCATTGTTATATTGTTATTTGAAGTAAACCGAAACTATATCAACTTCCTGGTGATATAAAATAGATGCGAAAAACATAGTTTGAGTGTCTGAAAAGTGAGAAAGGACTTATTTCAACCTTCTGGTGATGGAACCGACCGTATGAAAACCGGTTAGATCCAGGCCAGCCGCCAAGTAAATTGCCGGCTGGCCAGTGATCTTCCCTGTTTGCTACTCTGAGTATATTTCCTCATCAAAATTAAGCAGCTATTTAAGGTTTTACAAAAGCAGGCGATACAAAAGTCTATTTTTAGAAAATTACCCAGCATTCTTAGGGTTATGTCCTTCCTTGGAATAACAGTGCCCTTCTAGTTGTCGCATTTTAACTAAACAACTGTAGACGCGATGTTAAACACCAATATCATAAATATTTACGTCTAATCTTACCAAACTTTTTTGTTTAAAGGTTCCCATTTTATCGCTTACGCTAACGATAAAGACATAAATCGAAAGGTCTTTATGCAACAAGTGTTTGTTTTGCACGAAACTTCTAATTCATGCTCAAGTTTGTTTTCCCTTAAATTTGAAAAAGATACAGGCTGTTGAAATGGGGAAGTTTTATCGGTGAAATTTCTAGATTGGAAAACAAAACGGCTGGTATGGCTTTGAATTTTGGGAAAACAGCATGGTTTTAAAGAAACCTCCAAATGAAAAGGAACCTTCTGTATGCACCTGTTTACATATAACACGAACAGGCGTTGTTGTGCACCAATCACCATCATTATACAGGAAGCGTCATAAAGTTTCCTGTGGGGAAAGGGGGGAGAAAAAGGGTTTGTAATGGTAAGTTTTACTCTACCTCAGGCTCATCAGATAATTGAGCCCATTAGTGAAGGGTCACGCCTTGGTAAAACTTGCGGTAAAACTGGGATACAATCGAGGAGAGTGTTATGAGAACTGTTACATGAGTGGTATATAACAATTGTCAGTATTGCCCAGGTTGTCCGAAAGCCCAGAAGGTGCCTGATCACAGAACAAAAAAATTAAGAATCAAAATAAAATGTCGTTGAAACAATACTGTTTTGTATTGTTGTCGGATGTATAATTTAAAACTAGCCATTGAAAGCATAACTAATTCAGGAAGCGTCTATTTATAAATCTAAGTGTATATGTACAATTAAATGCGACAAATCGCAAAAGTGATGTCACGCTTTTGAATTGAAATGCACACTTAACTTAATCAAAACGATCTAATGTCGCTTCCAATATTTTTTTTAAATGCGTATCGTATCGTATGTCAGCCAATACAACTGCTTCGCAGTTTTAAATAAATTAATTGAGAAAATTCCAAATTCTCTCAATTATGTGAAGAAGGATATTAAACGGACAATTCACTTTATACTTAATTTGAAAATATAATCATTATAACCAGTTTACGGACATTAACAGAAAATATTTGGCATAATGTACGGACAAGAATAGCGAAATCTGGTTTCACCACCTCTGTCTTGTATACAAATCTGGCATGCACTACGCGAAATGACACAAAAATCATTGCCTTTACATAAACACTCGGTTTTTTTTGCAGCTTTTATGCAGAAGCACGATATCTTTCTTATCTTAAGAAAGTGAAGGTGAACCTTTCAAAAAATGAATGTTTTTAGATGCCTTTAAGACATAAGCATCATAAGACACGTTTTAACACATAGAATGCGGGGTAACTTTCTAAATAAAGATTTGTGTGTTGTTTAATTTCTAAAACCTTAAATATCCTCTTAATTTTGATAATGATAATTACTGAGAGTAGCAAACAGGTTAGATCACAGGCCAGTCACCAATTTACTTGGCGGCTGGCCTGGATCAAACCTGTTTGTATAAGCATGAAGTTGGTTCCAGCACTTTAAAGGTCATATTTCCCGATAAACAAAATTTTCTTTAATTATGGTTTTTGAATTAGGTTATGGTTTCGTTATGACGGAGGTAATGATTTTTTTCTCATACAGAAGCGAAAAATGTTGTTTTTGACTACTTTTATTCACCTTTATCGATTTTTGTGAATGACTTATCTCCCTTGTTGTGACGTCATTTGTGCTTCAAAGTCATATGAACTATCAGTAAGAAGAATCTAGTTCTCAGTAACGACGGTGTTTTTGAACAAATTTCGGACATTTTAAGTGTTGAATTGTGTTTTGGGAATCGTAAATTGGATATTGAATATGGTATTTTGACAGGTCTTCTGGTGTTATTCTGCTTTTGGTCGCAGGGATGCGAGTTTCTCCCGTTTTCCGACGAACATAAAAGCTGCAAAAAGTTTCGATAAGTAAACTGGACCGTGTTTACTTTACAAATAGGCAAAAGATATATTCCCCAAACAAGAACAGTAGGCTGTGTTACTTTCACTTCGAAGACGGCAAGTTTACGCATTGTTAGGCGTTTCCCGAGAATTGATTTTATTGATCTCTAAATGATCGGACTCAATTCAAAGTAATTTATACAGGTGAAGACGCTTCAAATTCATTCTACTTATTGAGTAACCGTTATATTTCCCTGAACTGATGTTTGTGATTAAAACAATTCCTGACTGTTAGTTTGGGGTGTTAGAGCCTCGTGTAGTCTTGATAGATCTTTATATAGAATGTGCACTGTGTAAATGTAGATAAATTCAAGAAAAGGAAAAATCACGTTGATTACACCTTTTTTGAAAGTTAATTTCCTTGAATGACTCTCTTATTGCCAAGCTAGTTTTGTTTGGAACAGATTAACTATGATACATACTTAGTCATGAATACTTAATTAGGCTGCTTTACGATTATATTACGTAAGAATTCAAAGGGTTGCAAGAATATGTTAATTTCATCCAACATCTTAAGTTATTGTATTGCCATGTCTTTGGGTTTTAAACGCTTAGATACTTCTTGTTCTTATTTGCAAAACTTGTTTTATGTTTTAACATAATCGTAGAAACGTTGCCATTTTACATAAATGAGACAAAATGAAAAATGTATGTTGATTGCTATGATAACAAACCGATTAAAACAAGCAAGTTTCTTTTATCTGCCGTTGTTTTTGAACGATAATTCAAAATAATGAATATTTGATATCCGCAAACTGTCTCTGAACTCATCAACGTAAATGATAATGGGTTCGATCTTAACTTAAGCGTCTGCTTTTCGGAATTATTTAAATCACACACCTCATTTGTTTGCCTTTGGTAATATTGGTTTAAATAACGTATGTCACACTGAAATGCAGGTGTTCAAACATGATATTTTATGTTTTAACATAATCGTAGAAACGTTGCCATTTTACATAAATGAGACAAAATGAAAAATGTATGTTGATTGCTATGATAACAAACCGATTAAAACAAGCAAGTTTCTTTTATCTGCCGTTGTCTTTGAATGAAAATTCAAAATAATGAATATTTGATATCCGCAAACTGTCTCTGAACTCATCAACGTAAATGATAATGGGTTCGATCTTAACTTAAGCGTCTGATTTTCGGAATTATTTAAATCACACACCTCATTTGTTTGCCATTGGTAATATTGGTTTAAATGACGTATGTCACACTGAAATGCAGGTGTTCAAACATGATTATTACAAATTTATATTGATAATTTAGTAATAAGATCACTAAATATATTTAATTTATATTTATAAACCTAATAGATCAATTTAAACAGGAATGGTCACAGCAACTGTTGCATTCACAAAAAGGCAGAAACTATAATATATTTAAATCAGAATTAAAACTTGAATCTTACCTTTCAATTCTTCCATCTTCTCTTGCTACCAACATGTTCCTTTTCAGGACGGCAAACCATAAATTGCCGGTTGAGACAGGAAGGTGGAACGGCACTGCATTTAATGAAAGAATATGCACAAAATGTACTTCAAACAGTATCGGTGACGAAATGCACTATTTATTTTCTTGTCCATACTTCATTACCCAACGACAGTGCTCAGTAATAAAAGAAATTGCATACAACAACACATTTTGCTTCAAAACAATACTAGAACTTAAAACTTTACCAGAGCTTACAAAATTGAGTAAATTTATGTCAGAAATAATGAGGAATGTTCGTTCATAACAATTTACTCTAAACAACTACTATATATGTGTATTTTTATCAATTGAAACGTAAACAAATTTTACAAACTGTTTAACTTACCATTCATAAGTACTGCAAATAGCTCAGGTCGCTCGAAGAAAACGTGACACAAATGTCAACACATTGCCGGGCGATCTGATTGGCTAACAGAATATTATTGTGTTTTTTATAACACACTATTATAACCCGGTATATTGTATCCGGTATCACCCGTTATTGATCTGTGTTGTGTTTTGGGATTGTTCTCTGAGCAATTTCAAAACATAATACAGATCAACTCCTATTTTTCAACTCCTATTTTATAAATGGTTAGAATTTGCAACGATTACTTTGGTATATAATCATATTTGTATGTTTGATGTTTATTTCCCTGTTTCCTCGGTTCTAGAATATATGTTATTGATCTGTGTTGTGTTTTGAGATTGTTCCCTGAGCAATTTCAAAGCATAATACATATCAACTCCTATTTTTTTTAAATGGTTAAAACTTGCAACGATTACTTTGGTATATACATGTAATTATATTTGTATGTTTGATGTTTTTTCCCCTGTTTCCTCTGTTCTAAAATATATGTTATTGATCTGTGTTGTGTTTTGAGATTGTCCCCTGAGCAATTTCAAAACATAATACAGATCAAAACCTATTTTATAAATGGTTAAAATTTGCAACGATTACTTTGGTATATAATCATATTTGTATGTTTGATGTTTTTTTTCCCTGTTTTCTCGGTTCTAAAATATATGTATTTCTCTCTCTCTCTTTCTCTCTTTCTCTCTCTCTCTCTCTCTCTCTCTCTCTCTCTCTCTCTCTCTCTCTCTCTCTCTCTCTCTCTCTCTCTCTCTCTCTCTCTCTCTCTCTCTCTCTCTCTCTCTCTCTCTCTCTCTCTCTCTCTCTCTCTCTCTCTCTCTCTCTCTCTCTCTCTCTCTCTCTCTCTTTTCTTTTTTTCTCGTTCCTCCTGGATCACGACACTCACATATATATTGATTACCCTTATTGTATACATGTTTATACTTGGGTTTAAATAAAGTTATGTTCTGTTCTGTTCTGTTCTGTTCTTATAATTTATACATTTAAACATAATCTCTTTGTTTACAATTTAATTGATTATTGTCAGTTTACCTCACATACAAAGGGTCAATCAACAAACATCGGACATTACAAGGATTAAGGGTCGTTATGCAAATTAACACCAAACTGCCACATTTGCACAGTACGTTTCAAGTCTCAAGTCCTTTATTGTTTAGGCGAAAGATAGCCTTTAGCGTTGTTAATCAGTTAAATATCTCTGTTGTTAATTAACAGGTCTGACACGTTCTGCTATTCCAGACATGAAATAACAAGCGGCAAATCTCACACTTTCAATGCGCGGCAATTAAATTTATCTAAAAAATCCATTGTTAAGATATAACCAATTAAGACCAAACTCTCACAGGATGTTTGGATTGATATGGTGTCAGGACATATTTATCTCTCAATGTGACTTACGTCTGATACTTTGTCGTTATGATATTCAAAGAAGTGAACATGTTGTCTTTTCTATTAGAATAGTTTGACACTTCAATAAGTATATGATAATCAGTATTCACCAAAACGGTTTGTCAAAACAGTTGATCTAGAAAGACGACATCGGAATCAAATTCGAAATCATAGACCTCTTACTGGGGGTGGAGTTACTGGAAAGTTCCCGGATGATTTAAACAAATACTCTTGAATGTGCCAGTGTTTAGTTTTGAAATTTGGATGTGTGGTGAAAATGTGAGTTAAAGGATAACCTTCGTATCAAAAGTAAGTTGGGTTATAATACGGTTTGTTTTTTCGCAATTTATTATCTTCTCCCGTTTCATGTATTGATAAGACAATGAAGGGTGAATTTGACAGTCAATTAGTTATACGATGTACGGTTTTAAGACAATTCGTTTATTCAGATCTATGTCTTTGTTTAATACTCAATTAAAACCTTAATGCTAATACACGATCATTGACGAAAAAGTACTCGTGGTTTTTTTTCAACAAATATTAAAAAAAAATAGCTGTTTTCACAAATATCGTCAAAATTTCAAGCTGATTCTTACATATGAAAACATTTACAAATCCTTTCAAATTTACGCGTTACGTCACTTACTCTATTTTTCAGAAGAATATTCTTATAATATAAAACATATTCAATAAAGAAAATGCACTGTCAATCCAAACATTGACTTAAGGATTGCTATTTAGAGGAAAATCGTCCCAATTTGAAGCCGTTCCTTTCATATGAACGCATTGACATATCCTTTTAAATTCACGCGTTAAGTCACTGATTTATTTTTTTCAAATGGATATTCTTATAATATGAAAAATATTCAGTATAGAAAATTCACTGTCAATCCAAACAATGACTTAAGAATCATTTATTTCAAGGGAAATCGTCCAAATTTCAAGCCGTTCCTTTCATATGAACAGGTTTACGCATTGACAAATCCATGCAAATTCACGGGTTAAGTTATTAATTTATCTTTTTTCGAATTGATATTCTTATAAAATGAATCATATTCAATAAAGAAAATGCGCTGTCAATCCAAACAATGACTTTAGGATCGCTTATTTGAAGAAAAACACTAATTCTAACCAGCGATCGCTCTTCACGCCCTTTACATGGCGCATTCAGTGGATCACGAGTGACGTCACAGCAAAGGGAAGTAAGTCATACGAACTTTTATTAATCGGTGCGCTATGACGGTGATTTATGACGTAATGCGTTATGCTAAAATGTTGCAAATAATTTCAATGTGATTCTTTTACTTCATATTTTAATTTTATGAAATAAACCCAACCTGTACATATGACCTTTAAGGGTAAAGATAAAAAGAAGACAAATCTATTATAGTAACTATGTCTAATTTGATTGTTGCAGAGAAAACATAGTTCAGCCACCTGTTTTTACGGTAATATGTTATTTTTGCATCGCACATGACAATTTGCGTAGTATTATAAAAAGTCATAATAAAATGGTGGTTAATGTATTGAAACGTGATATTTACCGATGCGGAGGAGTTTAGATCGACGCTCGACATTCGACATTCGCAAGTGGTGCTTTTGTTTGCTATCGGATTGATAATCAAAACAGTCTCTCTTGAATTAGAAAAAAAGTAGCGATATTGATTGAAATGCCAAAAATAGAATGAAAAATATTAATTAGAAATAAACTTCCGTTATCAATAGCGTCATCTGTCATATATATTAACTTTGTACTCTGACATCGTAATTTCTTTTTAAAGGTACGGTTCGCAGATGAGAAAATTTGAAAGTTGAAATAAAATATCTTTGAAACAATGCAGTATTTGTATTGTTGTTTGATATACAATTAAGAGCAGGTATTGAAATTGTAATCAATTCAAAAAGCGGCAATGCATCTAAGTATGTACAGTTTTGTTTAATATACAGTAGATCTTAAAAGCGATATCACGCTTTTGGATTAAAACACATGTTAATTCACTGTATTCCCATTTTAAAGAATAAAACACGAACTAATTTTGCTTCCATTAACTAGTTTTCAGTGCGTATCAAATAACGTACAGTTGTTATGTAGTTTTTATAGAAAAGGTAATTAAATAAGAATCCTTGTTGGTTGTTGGGCCGGGGATATTTGACCTTCGATAGATGTGAGCATCGTACTATGAGATAGGATTGGTAAGTTTTCATGCATACAGACACAAATGTTGTGCCCACGTTGGTGATGAAATACCTGCGTGCTGTTTTACTAAACGACTTAAAAAAAAGATTGCTTTAGTCAAAACTGATAAGCATGGAAAGTATCGAAAGTCATGTTACACGTCATTGGAAGCGTCCCGAAGAGACGATTCCAACAATGTGTTACATTGCAACATTGCTTTTCTCAATATGAAAATAAAAGTAATGATGTTTTTGACTTACACAAGTGTTTAACACAACATGTTAGGTAAAGCCGTACTCAGGTGTCTAGATAGATGAAGTGATCTCGAAATGAGAGTTTAGAGTGGTAGTGTTGGTTCATATCGAGAAAGGTATGCGATATATAAATATCGTTGAGGACGTCGTTTTATCAAACAATCGGTTTCGTGGAAGTCACTTTTGGCAAATCACTTTAGAGCCCTAGCGTAGTACTGGTGGATTTAGGAAAGCCGTTACATAACTGAAAACCTGTTGATACGGCGTTAACACCATAAAAAGCAATCAACAACGACTGAAAGTGCCAACCTATTTTTAACCATTCTATTCATGACTCGTCCTTTACCATCGATTTCCCCCCCCGTCACAAGTCAACAGGCGAAGAAATACGCGACACTGTATAGAATATGGATATATAACTGTGATTGAAAATCGATAACACGGGTTATTACTGATTGGTTGTCGATTCATAGGGACCTTTATAACAAGGATATTATACGTATGCTTTACAGTGTCTGTTTAAATGTCTTGTATATGGTTTTGTGTGTGAAAAATATAATTTAGTCGTGTTTTGGTTAAGATTATGATGTGTGCAATGAGAGGAACTTTACAGACGTAAGAACTTTTATTTTATTTTTATTGATAATGTTGAGCTTGCATTGATATTTAGATAACATTATACTCTTTCGAGCTTATCCCGTTTTTCAGATGGGAAATTGTCGCTGGTCTTTATTGAAAGCAACTCCAGACGACAACAAGAAAAAGAAAAAAGTGAGAAAAATAAGTGTGCGTGGTATTTAACAGAAACAAAATGATTTGTTCGAGAATTCAGTGCAATACTAAAGTAAGTACTTCACATATGTGAAGTATTTACTGTAGTCTTGCATCGAACCCTTCGAATTGCCCTTCACAAACTATTTCTTCGTTTATCACATTGGTTTAACGAGTGTTCTGCTATGGTTGTGTCAAACTTAATATACATGTAGGAATGGGTGAATCTATTATCACATGAGGATGATTGTTAATAAGATGTAAGTGAACGATAATTTCAAGTATGCCAATTGATTTTGTCCTTCTGAAATTTATTCCAAATCATGGTCGGAAATAGCTTGAATGATTCAAGCTTTAATTACATTGTAAAATTGAATATCTACGCCTTGATCGTCTGGAATAGACCGCAGATATTGAGTGGTAAATGTTTACTTTTCCCTCATTAATTGTCGCAATGAATTCTACCGTGTCCTTAGCTCTGTGTTTGTCATAGTTCGACTGGAATTGCAAAATGCGCTATACAAGCATTGTTGGATTATAAACGGAAACTAATGTGATAGCTCTTTAAAACTGTGAATAAGACACCTGCGGTATTGTAAAACGATTACCTACCCAGGGATTTTTCTCGAGATATAACAGGGGCCTTTGGAAGACACTTTCAAAATGGAATTTTCTTTATGATCATGCATTATTTTTGTCAAAAAATTAAGTCACAGCACGTTTCGGTTTCTCATTCCGAAAATGTCAGGGTTCTCACTTCCGAATTTCACAGAATATCCGGTAAGGCATCTTCCAAATCAAGGAATTCAATAGTAAACGACTGAATCAAATACTAACTATTCAATTTGGAATATGACTTTCTCTTTCCTGAATAGGTATTTGTCATTTTGGTTGCCTAAGGCAAGTCGAAATTTCACATTTTTTCATTTGTATTCTGCTTATAAAGCAAAATGTCTTACTTATTTTTTCTTATCTTTGCTAATCAATGTGTAACTTTTGCTATTTTCTTATTGTATTTTCCTTTTTCATCTTAAATACATGCAACGTCGCGTATCCGCTAAAGGTACTAGAGAAGAACCTATTAAGCTTTTACTTCCGTTCTTATCCATTTCATCTGTGTTGTATAACTTGATTGTGTATAATTCGATGAATAAACTATGTTTTAAACTTATTCAAGGGAAAAAAGCCTTGCTCCTGCTGAAATGCAAAAACAGAACATAAATGGACAAACTTTATGAATACAAGTATTCCTGTAGGAGAATCAACCGGGTACCGTTTTACTAAACAGTTTACGCTTAAGATTTGCGTAAGTCTAAAACAACAAATTCCTCTTATTTCAATATTGGACGAAGCAATATTGCAAAGTGACACATCATTGGAATCGTCTCTCCGAGACGCTTCCAATGAAGTGCCACATTGCAACATTGTACTTTCATTGAAGATACTATCCATGTTTATCAATTATGACTTACGCAAACATTTTCCATAAGTTGGTTAGTAAAACGGGCCCCCGGTGGGGGTAGTGGCCTTCAGTACAGTGTACCGTTTTACTAAACAGTTTACCTTAAGATTGGCGTACGACTAAAACAACAATTCTTCTTTTATCAATATTGGGCTAAGCAATATTCCAAAGTTACCTCTCCGAGACGCTTCCAATGATGTGTCACATTGCAACATCGTACTTTCATTGAAGATACTATCCATGTTTGACAATTATGACTTACGCAAATAATTTTCGTAAGTTGTCTAGTAAAACGGTATCCCTTTCCGCATAGGGTCAAATCCCGGATTGTCATGAACGAACGAGAGACAGTTTAAGTTTGGGGTCGTTCTTCATCATTATGAGTCGGACATCGCAACATAACTTGAATAATGTTGACACGATGTAAAACCCAAGCCTTGCAACGCTGTGAGACATTTTTCATTTTTCCTTTGTTCGTGTGTTTTCACTTGGCTTAACAATACTTCTAGAGCTCTCATTGTAAATGTTCAACACTTCCTCAACTACACTTACAATGTTACATGTATGTAACTTTGCTCACCTATCTTTACAAACTGTATACATGTACATTTTGTCCACTTTGTAAACTGTTAAGAAATTAAGGGAGTGTTGAATAATTAGTGGCATATTATGAAAGTAATATACAATAACGTGTATGTATAATGTGTACGTAGGTAGAGCCCTAGTTTTCAACACGACATGAATACTGTATGACATGTTGTAAAGTTAATTTGAAACGACACAAAGATCAATAATCGTACGCCTTACTCTCACAAAACGTACCATAACTTTTCGCTGCCACGTATAGTGTATTTATCTGCACAACTCCTCGACATAATGAATAAACTTGATATCTAACATAAAATAATAAAAAACAGACAACATAGGTATGAGGTTATGTCATTTATAATTCTCTTAGTAAATGACGATAAATGATTACAAGTAGAACACAAACAATTAATTACTCAGCATTAGGTAGTGTATATATATACATTCATGTACAATGTATACATATTATAGATCTAGAATAAAGATTTGCCTTCTGCTGTTTTTCAACTTGGAGCAAGTCAAATAGATATATAGTTTTCTTTTGTTTTTGTCTATATAGGCCTTTCCAAATGTTTCCTGTGCATAAGATATCTATTTTGAATATAGTATTTACGAGGATTTGTTCAGACGTTTTTCTATTGGATTGTATCGGGACCATTGACCACAGTCAACTGAGTCCCTTTCTTAACCCTTTCCCAAACGACAAAATTTCGACTGTCCCAAATTGAAAGAATTTGCAGACAACATTTCAAAATATGACGAAATTGGAAAATAATCTTCCTATAGAGCAGAAAACATTACGAGCAATTTGTCCTTTTCCCACAATGTTTTCTAAAGTTGTCTGCAACAAAGTAGTCAAATGTCGTTATTGTTTGGGAAAGGGTTAAATAAAAGCTATAATGTTGTAACCGATCAACCAATTTTCATATTCGAGTTTTAAAAAAGATATAGATAAGGGAAAAGCACATGACTTTGAAATTTTGGGACAACTGCATGATTTTCATTTTCAATTGGTAAGGTGTCTTTTTACTGTATAAAGCATGAGAAACCCTGAATCATCTCATGTTTGATTTACAATCATTAAAGATTTGTCCATTTTGAAAGTTGAATTGCTGTTGTCGACTGATAAAGTGCTTCAGATTTTTACCCTTTATCAAACGACACTTATATCATATTCCAACGTGAAAGTCTCTGCAGACGACAATTTGAACAGCGATGAAGTTATTAGAAATGCAATGATATCCGATTGTTTGAAAATCTTTGAAATAAACGATAGTGTTTTTATACATTTGTGGAAATTTACCAATATAAGTAGTTAGTCAGTTTCTCTTCTTAATTCTCAACAGTCGTCTGCAGCAGTCATGTGAGATCGCCAGATCGTCTGGTTAACCCTTTACCAAACGCAAAATTATCGGCTGTCCCAAATTCAAAGAGTTTGTAGACGATATTTCAAAATGTGATGGAATTGTAAATTATCAAGAGCAATTTCCCCTTTTCACATAACGTTTTCCAGAGCCTCTGCAAAATACTGGTCAAATGTCGTTATTGTTTGGTAATGACTAAAGGGTACAACTACTTTACGTGTTATCTGCGATCTCGTCGTCCGGAAAGAAGATCGGTCTGACGTGACTTCCTGTCTTGGGCACCTGTAGAGTATAGACTCACCAAACTCCTTATCCTTTACCAAACGTCACATATCAGACTGCCCAAAATTGTAAGAGTTTGCAGACGACATTTCAAAATGTAATGAAATTTGAAAATAATCTTTAGATAGGGCAGAAAATATTGTGGGGAAAGAAGAAATTGCTCGCAAATAACAATTTCTTCATTCCCCACAATGTTTTTCCAGAGTCGTCTGCAACATTCTGGTCAAATATCGTTATTTTTTGGTAATTGGTTAGCGTCGTGATTTTGTGACCGCTCGTCCAAGGTTTGATTCTCTAAAGCAGCGGATTATTTTATTGTAGGGTGTATAAATTTATTGTAGTAGTAAGCGTCGGGAATTTGTAACTGTTCGTCTATTGTTCGATTCTTGATAGCAGCTTTGTATTTCATCGTAGGTTGCAGAGTTTATTGGAATGGAAAAAGATGAGGAACCATAGCTTTGTTTTAGTAGAATTCCCTTGAAATATAAAAAAAAAAGTCACCGCAGAATGGATGAACAATATCTTGCAATGACTTTTCTTCATTGGGTATCATATGCAGTATTAAATAAATTAGATTTTACTTCCAAACTTTCTCACATTTGTGAACAAGCACTTTTAAAAACGTTTATTTGTCGTTAAAAAAACATGTTTGTATAAATGCTGAGCCTCAAAGTGCTGGGACCGACGTATAAATGTTAACCCTTATAGATCTAGTGTCTTCATGTTATGCAAACAGGTAAAATTTAGGCCAGACGCCAAGTGAATTGGCGGCGGCCTGTGATCTAACCTGTTTGCTACTCCGGGTATCTTCCATCAACAAAATTAAGCAGATATTTAAGGTTTTGAAAAGCAGAAGACACAAAAATATATCTTTAGAAAATTACCCAGCATTCTAAGGGTTAAACTCGCGGATCTTTACAAGAAGGGTTATTTGACTCGCTTTTACAATGTTAATCTCACAATCAATTTCCCCACTAAACATGAGAACGCATTCATGAGCACAGTTCCAACCCTTGCTCAATAAAAACACGTTTTGACGAGTCAATAAAAGTAGACCCGTTTTATTGTTTAACCCTTATAGTGCTGAAATTGACATCGTGCTTATGCAAACAGATTACCGTTCGATCCAGGCCAGCCGCCAACTAAACTGCTTTTTGTGTCGTTTGCTTGACAAAACCAGAGATATCTGCTTAATTTTGATGTGGAAAGCTACTCAGAGTAGCAGACAGGTTAGATCACAAGTAAATTGGCGACTGACCTGGATCCAACATGTTTGCATAAGTATGAAGTCGGTTCCATGACTATAAGGGTTAAACGGGACTAATAAAAGCAATTTTAAGCTTATTACAAATATGCAAGCAAACTAAACGCTTGGCAGGCGATCGATTCAATGGGTTGTTGAATAAAACACACGGTTTAGAATACATAACGTGTAGGGACGTTCAAAAGGCCGATTGATTATACAGCTTAGTTCAAGGAATTCAAGTATCTGTTTGTCGGATTTCCTCTTTATCTGAACGACAAACGTTTGATTGTTTGAAACTCAATCTTTGACTGTAATACAAACATCGGTTTAACTTTCCAAATATTGCTTGGAAATAAGAAGTTGTCCATACGAGTTATTTCTCCGTTTCTAGCAAAGTCTTAAAGGCACATCAAAGGAGAGGATTACAAATAAATTACTGAAGAAATATATGGAGTTCTTTTATTATGTTCATAAAGGTCATGAGAATTAGCTTAGACCCTATTTAATAGACTCATTTAAAATAAGTTATTTTGTGCTTGAAATATAGTTGTCTCCAATTCAATCATGTTTATCAACAACGTGTTTGTTTACATATTCAAAATAACGAATTCTGATTGGTCGGTTCAAAAATGTGTGTATCAACTGTCAAGGTCAGAGGGGAAGAATCAGGAAATCTGAATAATAAAACTTGCCAATCTGGGTTATTTATGATTTACTTTCACATTAAGGTTGTGCTGATGGTTTTTTCTGGTGATAACTATTTGAATCTGTCCAAAAGTTTATCAAATAGTAAAGTTTGATATAGCATTAATCTTCTTTAATGGGCCTTTAAGGAATTATTTGAACTCAAGAATAAAGGGTATTTTATGAGAATAGATCAAACTACGAGTCGATTCGTCTGCTTTTATAACCAGGCAAATTGACCCATGACATTGAAAGCGCTCCTCATGGGCAATTTTACAATTTATAGTTGTTTTATGCTTCATCTACCCACGTGGGTGTTAACCATTTACCCAACCACCACATTTTCGACTGTCTCAAATTGAAAGAGATTGCAGACGACATTTCAAAATGTGATGTAATTTGAAAATAATCATCTGGTAGTGGAGAAAACATTGTGGGAAAAGGCGAAATTGCTCGTCACGAGCAATTTCTCTTTTTCCCAAAGTGTTTTACAAAGTTGTCTACAACAAACTGGTTAAATGGTGTTATTGGTAAAGGGTTAAGACGAGTATGTGTGAGGATAATGATAGAATAATTGAACCAGCTTGAAAGAACAGTTCCTTGAATTACACAGTTACGAGCTGCTACCTTTATTTTATACAAACATATTTTATACATATTTTATTCAAAATCAAACAGCACGTATAAACATTATCACCATTTAAGTTAAACGGATTGGAACGACAGCCTACAGCTTATAAAGATCTTTTTATTGACTATTCATAAACGTGCATTTATCCATATTGAGTTTTGTATAGCAAGAGCGCTTTTGTAGGCAGGAAGAAATCATTTTGTCGTGTGATGGTTTGGTTATCACAGCCATTCTTTATCTTTTTTATCAAATGATTGGTGGGTCTTATACTGTAGCTTGGTTACGGTATGGTTACTTTGGTATGAATTCGAGTTATCATGGAATATTCTGCATTAATTATCATTATGCATTACAGCAATTGATGCTGTATTGTGCATTTTTACAAGAAACGTTCAATTCAATTCCAAACACTCTAGACATACAATATCTCAAAGCGCTGAAAGCACAGATCCGGTATAGATAAAAAAAACCAATACTTTTTAACCTTGAACGCTCAAATGAGTGACCATTAACTGTTGCTTTGATATACATCATGTAGTAGAGACTCGACAATTCCTGATAGTCAGTAATAATTAACTATTCAATATGGATATATCTTAACATTTTTGTTCGTATGTTTTCAGATATGCAACTTGTGTCTAGCCTTAATTGGAGAGCGATGTTAAACTAAGAAAACAAACGATACATCGGTGAAATGATTTAGAAGCAACAACAGACTTACAACATGAGGTTCCATTTGAAAAAGACCGTGACTTGGGTTTTTACGATAGTCTGCTTCATAGCTCTTTTGTTTAACTTTTATAATCGCAACCTCTGGGTGCTGACAGAGAGCGGGGGTTACCACCCCTGGGGTAAAGATTTCGACCCGCCCGGAGAACATCAACTCATACACAAGCCTCAATACAAGCCTCGTAATGCATCGATGGTTGGAAAAGATAAACGGGACAACGCGTTGGTTACTATGGCCGTAACGAAACAGCCAGACAAACTGATCGTTTGGCCAGACAAAGAGTTTTACCAGAATGATAGAATTTTAAACCAATTAAAACACAAACCGTCTTGGATAACAGACTTAGAGAAGAAGGGTGAAAAGGTGCCTTTAAAGAAGATTATGTTATATTCGGGGATAGGTGGGTGGGATGCCAAGCGTGGTCAACAATCATTCATCGATCAGAAATGTGTTGTGAATACGTGTGAAATCGTGGACAACAAAGCGTTCATGTCCGACGCGGACGCAGTTTTATTCCACCATTCACCGCAGCGGCCTTCATTCCAACGCCCCGCCCACCAGGCGTGGATTTTATTTATGCTCGAGTCGCCCTATCACACTCCGGGGCTCAGTGCCTTTAGTGACGTCATAAACTGGACGGCGACGTACCGTCATGATTCGGAAATAGTGGCGCCGTACGAACGTTATACCCTCTGGGACGAGAACGTTAAGACGTTACCGCAGAACAAGAGTTACGCGGCGGGAAAAACGAAGCATGTGGCTTGGTTTGTGTCGAACTGTGGTGCGCGTAATGGCCGACGTGAGTATGCCGCAGAGCTGGGGAAGCATATCAGTGTGGATATCTACGGGTCGTGTGGTCCACTGAAATGCCCTCGTCGGGATGGGAACAGGTGTTTTGATTTGCTCAATAAAGACTACAAATTCTACCTGGCGTTCGAAAACTCGAACTGCCGGGATTATATTACAGAGAAGTTTTTCGTGAACGGTTTGCAGTAAGTATTGTTTTTAAACATGTTAAAGTCATATCAATCGTCGAGACTTGTCCAATTCTAACCCCAAACTCCATTATACCATACTTCAATGCTTTCTGTAGCCGGATATTCTTACAATAAGGGTTAAATGAGGATAACTTGTTCCTTATAGGCTATCTATCTGATTGTCACATTGCAATATTTCATTGACCAAGATTTCTTTCTTTCTGTTTGTCTTGTCTCTGTTGTTTTCCATTTAGACGGGTCGCAAATTACCATTTTAGGACTGCGTTTAATCTTTCTTTCCCATATCAGGTATGGAGACGTGCTTCGTACAAACTTAATGTAGAATACCCATAATCTGCCATTTTGAAACTATTTTCAATTACTGATTACTTCGGTTGTTCTCGGTATAAATCGGTCATGACCCGAACTATTCGGTGTAAAGCGAATAGGTCTGGCACCGACCAATGTATACCGAGAACGACCGAAGTAATCCGACGAAAGAATAATTACTAAATGTTGTATTATTGATATTGATAGTCTACCTTAAGCAACATCTGACAACGAATACAGTGTTATGAAACTATTTTTTTTTCCTTATTTCCGAACGAAGATCAATGCTTAAATGAGCAATGTGGCGTTGCTTGCAATGTCTGATTTCGCAAGAGGAATATATTTTGATATTAATGGACACACATAAATTTGGTATGGACTAACTGCATTGGTGCATCTCTTCAAAATGAATACGGACAATCCTCGATCGTTTACTAAAAAAGTCATTCAATATCGCCACAGGACTTTATCATGTTAAAAAACATGTACTTGTATAAAAAGGCATCCTTCCAATTTTAAATCTTTTTTAAAAAACATTCAGCATTCTCTCGCATTCTTGATGTTCGTCAGCGTTTGGTTTCAAAATTTAGCAATTTCAGCGACAACTCTTCCAAAAAATCAATAGGCATATACCTTTTACTAATTGGAAAGACGAAAAAGCGCTTATCATATAAGTAAAGGACGTGCACACAATTTCAGCCTCTTCGTGAAATAACCACGACTGTTCTTGTTGTGTTGACATGGTTCAATTGCTTAGCATCCACGTAAATGTCATATCTCAGTTACTAATCAGGATATCTACCTTACGATCCTCCCACATACGACAACATGTTAATTTGCTATTGAATTATATAGGGTCCTGTCTCATAAAGAAATTAAACATAAAATCTACGTTTGGGTGTAAGATAAATTACAAAGTTTCCAAACGTGTGTCTTTCAAAGGTTGTCGTAGAAAGGTTTATCCAAATCGGACGGTCGCGGATGTATGTCTACGCAAGTTTTCACAGTGATCTCCCTTTATGGGATTGATCACTGCCACCACAAATGTCACATGTCACACTTTGTCTATTTTGCAACTTGATATATCTCTCTTATTCAATAGATTTGAAATCTGATCGATAATATACTATCATCGAAAAGAATACAAATAGATAATTTTGCATAATAACTGAATATATTGTGTTTAAAACTTTAAACTCAATATCCTCCTCTAACATAAGATTCCGATTTGGAAGTGGATCGTGTGAGAGAATGAGACCGGTATTGCATAGTTTCCTTAATGATCTTTAGCAGCGTGCATATGCATGTATTTCTGAAATTAAAGAGTACTCATAGAATAACGATTTGCGGAGCCGCCATGTTTGACAGATCATATTTTCAGAAGGGTTTCGTGAGATTTGGATCACCAGGATGGAGCAATGCCACGTCACGCTCTATGCTTGTTTCCACGTAATACATCCATATGCTTGTCCAAGTTTCCATGTTTAATATCAATGACTAAAAGCTTTGTTCCAGAAACATGGCAAAAATCACTAGGGCGGTTTGAGAATATCTTTTCTCGTAGCAGCATAACGCCTGACTTAAGACTACACCACCTCCTCCTCCCTGGAGAAAATGAGCTGTAAATGCAAGATTACCGTGAAATTATTAAAACTGACCAATTTGAGGGTTCAGTGCAATACTATATAAAGTGCTTCATAAACCTGAAGCACTTAGTGTAGTAATGCATTGAACCCTCGATTTAGGAATGAGGCCGTGTTAACCACATTTTAACAATAACACATCTATTTCATTGTTATATTATGTTGGTGCATGTCTAATTTGAGAGACCTTTTTAACCATTACCAAACAATAATGCCATTTGACCAGTTTGTTGCAGACGACTCTGGAAAACATTGTGGGAAAATGAGAAATTGCTCTTAACGGGTAATTTCTCGCTTTCAACACAATTTTTTCCTACCCATTTCAAAAGATTATTTTCATTTTTTCACATTTTGAAATGTCGTCTGCAAACTCTTTTAATTTGAAACAGTCGAAAATTCGGCGTTCGGTAAAGGTTTGAACAAGAAAGTTCACGAAAAGATCCTGAAGCAGTTGGTATTCCGGGTTTGTACAATACAGGATTGAAATGGTTGATAACGCTTGATACAGATGTCGCATCCATTAGCAAAACATCTTATGTTAATTGGGAACATCTATCTCTTCATCTATACATGCAACATATGGTATAAAAGCTCGTTCCGTGAAATTCTTATTTATCTTCAGTCCTAGCCTAGTACTTGTGAAAAACAAAGAAAGCCGTAACGTAACGGAAATATTATTGACGCGATGTAAACCCCCATATAAATAGATAAAGACAACGAGCCAATGAGATTAAAGGCTTCATCCACGGTATTTTAACTTTAAGGATAGCATTACAAAACTGAAAAAACAACAGCATGTCAAACATGAAAGGGTTGTAGAAAATATATATTACATGTATAACGGAAATATTGTTGAAAAATATGAAAATCGAAAACCGAAGAGCTGGATAACTCATGATCAAGCTGTCAAGACAAACGACATTTTCAAACTTTTCTCTCATCATTGATAAAACACTATGCCTGTCCAAACCATCAACAATCCCCATGATACCGATGTGTAGCAGGTCACATAGCTCGGTTTATACCCCGGATAGCTAATATGTACTGATTTTCGATAAGGACAGATCAAAGTCCGCGATTTATCTGATTTTAGCGAGATTTATTGCATCTCCAATTTAATCCTTTAATCCACATTATATACTGGTGGACTCATCTTTACCAGGTGCGTCATGAAGCCTTGCTCAATCAAACTACCTACCAATCGCTAGTCCGAATGATCCAGACGTAGATATTTCACTCTCCGTCTGGATGCATTCGATGTAAAAGCGCGTCAAGCGGATATCGATTTTTCGAGGTGGTGCATGTTGGGAAATCTGTAGAAAGGGGCGCAGTTGCAGCTTGGATCATCCGAGTTAACCAATCGCCTGTAGAAAATCTCTCTTCGCTTACTCATTGAATACCGATGGTTCTACCCAACGTGGCTAACGGTAGAATACCCATAATCTGCCGTTTTGAAACATTTTTATTTTCTAACGTCGGATTACTTCGGTCATTCTCGGTATACATCGGTCTAAATCGGAAATACTCGTATAAACGGAGTAGTTCCGGCTTAGACCGATGTTTACCGAAAACCGTTTAATCAGTTTGCAATGTATACAATATGAATGTTCTGTTTATTTTCTGTACGTTATGAACGGGGTTGAAAAGCTGTCAATAATACAGTCTTATGTTACTTTATAAATCTATGTCGTCATTCTAGCAGTAGGGGACGATTTATCTTAAAAAAGTTAAAATCCCGATCTTTGGGAGCGTCCTTTAAACCCTTTACCAAACGTTAAATTATGCCTGTCCCAAATTGAAAGAGCTTGCAGATCACATTCCAAGATGTGATGACATTGAAATATAATCTTCTGATAGAACAGAACAATATTGTGGGAAAAGGAAAAATTGCTCATTAAGAGTCATAGTCAATGTTTTTCATAGTCATCTGCAACAAACTAGTTAAATGTCGTTATCGTTTGGTAATGGGCTTTGATGATATAATACAAAAACATGAGACAAACGGGACGACACGTAGTCACAGTCCCGCTCGCACACCACACCACATGTTGGCGTTACAGTTTGGTCTATCAAAACTTTTTCCCTTGTCTTGTTTTAATTCATCGTATTAACATTACTTTGCTCTTGATCCCGGTGACTGTATTTGAATTTTTATGAGAGGTAGTCTCCTGTTTGACTTACGGAATGCCGATGATTCTAAATGGCTTAAACAGCCCAATGTGGCGGTTCTACACAGCTTGACCAGCCCTTTTGGGTAGTTCAGTGTGGGATCTACCTCCATCATTAAGAGTCGGGCAGTGCAACATAACTGAAATAATGTTGACACGATATAAACCCCCATATAATAAATATATAAATCGACTTTATGTTTGTTCTTGAGATCGTCACAAGTCTCTCGTCTTTCTGGTTCCGTTGAGATGACCCAGAATGCATTATGTTTTCCGTTATCGGTTCGGGATGGCACGTTTTAAAAAAAATCCTAACAACTTTATAATGCATTTTTTTAAAGCTACGTAGATAATATAACGATAAACATCATCGGACAATCTGTTCCACATCATCGGACAATCTGTTACATATATCTAATAACCTTTGGCTGATGATGTCTATACTTCTATAACAGAAAATATATTTATAAGAAAATATTTTGACAAAAGCAGATACAACTTATAAATTACTCAAATTGAAAACGAGAACTTGAGTTGGAATTGTGTGACCTATGCCTCCGTATACCGTTTTGTGATACACGTTTAAAACAACCAGGAACCATTGTGACACACGGAGAAAATGGTCGTTTCTGGCAACCTTTACATTTCTTGAATCGCCTGTTACAGGTCTGCTTTAAAGGCATGGCTGCTTGAAATTGTTACGGTTAACGTCTGCGTAAGCCTCCTATTTGACCATACACGTATAAAATCACACCATGCGGTGTTATATTTACTCTTTGGCAATGTTGAGGAAATAAAATGACAAAGGGATAAACTGCTCAACATGATTTGCTCCTAATTACTAAAGGCTAGGAAATTGGTTACATAAATAGACTTCTGTAGCCATTGCATTGGAAAAAGATAAAAAAGTTTAGACGTGAGTTTGAAACTATTTCCCTTAAATGTGTACTCATTTTAAACCACCTTCAACAGCATACATGTACTTAAAAAGCTTTTATGATTGGAATAACTAAGCTTCCTATTTGGACATACTCTCGTACAATTTGCATTGATAGTCTAGCTTATCCTTGATACTGGCACATCTGTATATATAGTCGTGTTAGGCCACCTGCAACTGATAATTTCGGACGACTGCAAAAGTCATTTGACAATATTATAAATTTCTCGTGACGAGCATTTTCTCCTATCGTTACATCGGTTACTGCAAAACATCATATAAAATGCTAAAGGTCATCATTTGTATTTTATCGTCTTGCTTTTATTTCAATCTAGAGAACGGTCCTGCAGTCACAAATGCTGAAATATGTTTAGTGTTCTGCCCTTATAACCCTTATAGTGCTAAACCCAACGTCATGCTCATGCAAACACGTTAGATCCAGGCCAGCCCAGAGTAATTGGCGGCTGGCCTGTGATCTTACCTGTTTGCCACCCTTAGTATATTACCTCATCAAAATACAGCATATTTATCGTTTATGAAAGCAGACGACACAAAAATCAATTTTTAGAAAATTACCCAGCATTCTAAGGGTTGAAATGTTTGTCGCCTAGGATGCGACATTCCGCCCCTCTGGTATGAAAGCCCATGAATAGACAGATGATGTATCGTCATTGGTCGCACCTCATGTATACTCATTTTATGCAGCAATGCTCGAGATGCAAATGGCGTCTGTTTGACTTCAATGGATAACAAGTATATAGAATCAAAACAAATAAAAATCACATTTCTGGTTATTTTATCGGAGGAATTACTCGTCATGAGTAAATTTTCATTTTTTTCACGTATTTTCTTTTTCTGTCGATGTTCGTTAAAACGAGTTTCTATAAAGTAATGGGAAAAATAGCGCTGAACCAAAGCATTACGAGTATTTAAGGGGCTGTTTGGGGGGTCATACTTGGCCTAGTGGTTGAGATGATCAAGGAGCCTGGCTATAACAAAACAATTGTAGAACATTGCATTAAACACTGATAGATTGGTTCATTCGATAACCTCGTCCTCAAAATACTGGCAGATTTCGATTAAATATTGGAGACGGGGCTTCATTTTCATACTTTCAATAGGCCAAGATTTCTTTATCATTGCATCGTTAGTCATCCCCACTACATGTTCGTTAGTTGGGAAATTAATAGAGGATCTTGTGGCCTAGTGGTTAGAGTACAGAACTTGATATCACATGGCCCCTCTCCGCGTTGGTTCAAATCCTGAGATGGATATGGATTTTCATGAGAGGCAGTCTCCCGACTGACTTACGGAATGCCGATGGTTCTACCCGCTTTGACCAGCCCTTATGGGCAGTTGAGTATGGGGTCTTCCTCCATCATTAAGAGTCGGGCATCGCTACATAACTGAAATAATGTTGATGTGATGTAAATTCCATTTAAAAAAATATTTATATAATATACAAACGTATGTTATTGCATATGCAGTAGAATACTTGAGTGATAATTGAGACAAATAGGCGACTGGGTCAAAACCAACATCTTTCAAATCTAGTCGAAGGGTTTTAGTCAAAACTTTAAAGAAAAAAAAAATGTATTGTTATTTGCACGTGGCTGTTATCAGTTCGAGCGATTTAAACAAAAATCTATTTGCAAAGGCATGCTATATGGCGTGGTTATTGCGTGTTCCAAACCGAATCAATGTACACAGTGTCAATAATAGAGCGTTATCTCTACTTCTTTATGCAAACGACGCTAGTTTTATCAAACCTAGTTAGATAAGTTTGAATGAGAAAAAACAACTTTAAACGATTAGGGCTCTTTCCTCATACCCCTTTTTATACCTGCATTAGATGTCTTATGAACGAATTGAGACATCAGAAGAAATTGCTTTTGACGATTTTCTTATATCATCGTTGTTTCTTCCCATAGTCACAATGAAGGTATAATTCGATAAGTTAACTTTTGTCGACTTTTGATGCTTTTGATCAGAAATTTGCAGGAATATATTTTGATGGTGGTTAAAGTCTAAACAGTTCGTCGTAACTCTTTACTCTATCATGAATTATAAGGCAGATTCAAACGTGATCACGACAGGGATTCATGTCACGGCAGTTCTCCGCCCAGATAAAAATGGCCAGGGAAGCTATTCTCCGGGAGGGCACTTATCCGTGATCCCTTCCGTTTTTATGTCACTGTTTCATGTACATGTATGTCTTTCACTAGGGGCATCCTTTGCCTATTGGTTAGAACCACTTGACCCCTCTCCGTTTGAATGTGTCAACCTGTCTATGAAAATGTCTTGCATGTAATTCCGGTGTGGTGGTCATGGTGTCAAAGGGACCCTCGGGCGCTCTCAGTGATATGTTTTAATCCCTGTTTTACCAGGTTCAGACTATTGCGACGTGAAGCATCTAGCCTCACTTGTGAAAGGTTGATGGTCAGTTTTGGATATTGTAAGCTTACTGGAAGTTCGTTGAGATTAGTTCAACCTAACGCTTGGCTTCAAATATTTAGATAATGGACTATTGTTTACAGTTGGTAAAAGGCTACTTTAAGACTATTGCCGAAAATGACTAAAAATCTCGGCCTGCACAAGAATGCGTCATTTTAGACTTTCAAATTGATAGTACTTTTTGTTCATGCGTCCGAACCCTTCAATCAATTTAAACATTTATCAATAACATAGAATAAAAGAAATAACAAATAACACTCTGGAAATGTTTCCTGTCATTATGATATGATTAAAGTCTATTTATATACCACCTTTGAAAGATAGTTCACCAGGATGGCTTTGGTCCGCCATTTCAGCCTTAAGGTAGAATATCCATAATCAGCCAATCGTTCGGTATATATCGTTTTGGGCCGTAACTATTCGCATTAAATGTCGTTCTCGGTTGGAACTATTTGCATCAAACCGAATAGTTCCGGTTCCGACCGATGTTTAACAAGAACGACCGAGTTGATCCGACGAAAAAATGAGTTTCAAAATAGCGGATTATCAGTAACTTATTTCAAATATCTATAAACTACAATGCATATATCATTGGAAAGGCACCGTAAAAACAAATTGATACACTTTTCAATGTAGAAAACAAACAATTTCCCAAAAGGATGTATGATAGAACTTTTTTTTTTTCTACAATCGATATCCATTATGTGTCCTCTGTTCTATTTTACAGACATGACGTCATACCAATCGTAATGGGCGCCGCCCCCGAGGACTACAAGCGTGCCGCTCCGCCTCATTCCTTCATCCATGTTGACGATTTCGAATCTCCGAAAGCTCTGGCGGACTACCTTCATATCCTAGACAAGGACGATGCCAAGTTCAACGAATATTTCCAGTGGAAGGGTACGGGCCGTCTGCTAAACACGCACTTCTTTTGTCGCATCTGCGCAATGATACATGACACAACGCGGCCCAACCAATCATATCGCGACCTGGAGAAATGGTGGCGCGGTGAGGGCGTGTGCATCGGCAAGGATAACTGGCGACAGCATGAACGGACCTCCAAGTATATCATCGACGAGTATATGCAGCGAACGTGATGTGTATGTCACATGATGTCACTTGCTTGGTGACCTTGACCCTTGGCCTTGACCCACTATCTGGCAAGTTGACCAGTCGAGAAAAACGCCTCAAAATGAAAATTCCTTAAGGTTTAGACTATAAATGATTATGTAAGCACCCGACAAGAAATTGTGAAAACAACTCCGACATGAAAAGTATTTGGCGGGGATTTGTCGACTTGTCAATGAGCAGAGATCCCAGTCTATGCCATGTGACACAGGCCATGACTAGAATCAAATAAAGCTTCAATAGCCTTTTAAAATACTACGGTCTTTAAACATACGTACAGCGTAAGTGAATGTCCTGATTAGACTCAAAATGGGATTTGAAAAGCTTCGTCAATATGAAAAGGCTATAAATTTCTTAAAAGCATGTGGTTTTTGAAAGCATTGTGACAAAGGAATATTTTGCCAAGGTCGAGTACATTTGTCTTTTATCATAATGATGACAGTGTTAATTAATAGAGTTTTATGTTTTATTTTGATAGATCAAAGTATTACCAGAGGCATGTATAACATGTTATCTATGTCTCTGGTACTACCGTGTTTCCATCGCCTGTGGCGTCGCTAATTAGTTTTTTCTTTGGCTTATTATCTGAATTGGTTGATATTTATAAGTACATGAACTTTGTAATATTGGTGATTATCAACTTAAACTTACAACTTTCTCTTATCAAGCCAATGTGTTGCTGATGTTAAGATGCGTGTTAATTTTCTTTCGTTGCTTACTTTGTAATATTTTGTTGTACGTGAACAGCTACTTCTGTTGCTCTTCCATGCCATCTCCTGCAAGTTTGAAACAGAGGGGCTTTGTGTTTATAATTGTAGCTATTGATAAAAAATGACTTTTTGCAAAAGAGAAAGACGAGAACATACTTGTAATGAAATGTCTACCTTTAATGTTCCAAAGGCTTCCTCTCGATTTTGTAACGGAGCTACAATGTGTTGTCTGCTTATACGTTCAATCCAGATAATTCATTTCAGGTAAATGTAATGTTATGAATTCCATTGACAATGTATTTATGAACAGGGGTTCACAGTTAAGGTACTCTTACGGCTATGTAAATAGAGAATAGATGGCTGGTGTCGTGAATTGGAAATGTTATCGGGCAAGGCGTAGGAATATTATCCGGTGAGCCGAAGGCGAAACGGATAATATTCCGATGCCGAGCCCGATAACTTTTCCCATTCAAAGACACCAACCATCTATTCTATTTATCCTGTTACCTTTATGTATTCTTTCAAACACATAATATACAAATAAAACACGAGAAAGAAGGAAAAAATATGTAGAGAATGATGTAAACATGACGTCATTTCGTTCTTATGACGTCATGATTTGTCGCGTGGATGTATTATATGGTTAGTGCCGGATATCACAAATGTTATACGGCACCTAGTTATCTGTCCCAAAATGACACTAGTGACAGGATAAAAATTATACATAGCCGTAAGATTACCTTAACTTCGATCCCTTGTGTATTTATGAACCTTTTTAATGAAACACGTGTTACTGTATCCAGGGAAACACGTGTCCATTCCACTGCATTGAAATGGTTGCCTGGTCCAAGTTGTAAGTAAGTTCAGACGAAAGAAAATAGCATAAAAATCACAGGGGTTCGAAGTTAAGATTCTCTACAACTTTGTATAAATGGCTCCATTTATACATAGCCGTAGGAGTACCTTTACTTCAATCTGAGCACATCGGGTTTATCCAATAGAAAACACCTCTGAAATAATAGGGATGACGCCATAATGTTTTCCGCGAGAATGACGTCACTTTCTTTCGTTTCTAAAAATAGATCTTGAATGTAAAATCCAAAAAGTCGTTAAATTTGATTGAGGAAGCAAGTATACATGTCACAACAACAAGTTCGCCATTTGGCATGAGTTACTGATCAAAAGTGATTAAAAAGGATGTCCAACACTTCCATACACATTGAACTACTTAACATGCACGCTTAGAAAATGTGTCCATTGGCGGATGCCGATTTACCCGAAAAATTGTAACCCTACACTTATATCCGAGGTGTATTTCACAGCTCACGGAAATACCCGAGTAGTTCCGATTGCCTTTACTTCGAACCCCTGTGATAAAAATGGTTAGTTTATTTCGAAAATAGGAACACTTATACCGTGTTAACATAGTGGTTTCTGAAATCTTACAGGTCAGATCTGTCAAAGAAAGAATCTGTGGAATAATGAATAACTCTTTACCAAACGCCAAAATTTCGACTGTCCCAAATTGAAAAAGTTTGCTAACGACAATCCAAAATTTGAAAATAATATTCTGATAGAGTAGAAAACACTGTGGGAAAAGGAGCAATTTCTTCTTTTTCCACAATGTTTTCCAGAGTCGTCAGCAACAAAGTGGTAAATTGTCGTTATTGTTTGGTAATGGGTTCAAGTCCGATCAATAAAATGGAATAGCGTCCGTCATCCAGCGGACATTACAATTTACCGTTATCTTTTGCTGTACGCTCGAATGCAATCTGTGGCCACTCTAAAATGTAAATGACCAAATAACCTCTGACCCCAGTTAATGACTAGCCAAAGGCTGAGGCGGTTGTGCACAAAATATTTTTCCTACTCACATATAATGTGGTCGTATTTCTTAAGGCCTTTTTCTATCCCTCATATTGGATAAATCTATTACCAAACAATAACGACATTTGATCAATTTGTTGCAGACGACTCTGGAAAACATTGTGGGAAAAGGAGAAATTGCTCTATATGAGCAATTTCTCCTTTACGTACAATGTTTTCTGCCCTATCAGAAGATTGTTTTTCAATTTCATCACATATCAAATTTTGTTATATCGTCTGCTAACTCTTTGAAGTTGGGACAGTCGAAAATGTTGCGTTTTGTAAAGGGCTTTCCAAGTTGAAAGTAATGCAAGCTGACAGTTATAAACTTTGTTTTTAGCCATTTTTGCATATTGGATAGAACAAATTTTGGAAAATGGGGGATTTGATCATTTGATAGTCACACCCGATTTCTTCTTTTCACACAGTGGTTTCCTTTAGGTCTCTAAAAATTAGGTTAGTCAGTTAAACTGCATATGTATATATAAGTAATGTTTTAACCCTATATGCTGTAACCAACTTTATGCTTATGAAAACAGGTAAGATCCAGGCCATCCGCCAAAGATTGGCGGATTGCCTGTAATCTGGCCTAATTGCTACTCTGAGCATCCTTCTTCATCAAAATTATGCAGGTATTTAAAGTTTGAAATAAGCAGATGACACAAATGTCTTTTTTTGAAAAATTACCAAGCATTCTATGTGTTTTCTCACTTGATCTGTAGTTGGTAATTATCAAGCATTAGCGATCTCATATATATGTATATATATGATTTAACGTTCCCAAATTGATATAATGCAATTATATATTATACAACAAGAATTACCACATTCTCCATTTTCTTTCTTTCAATATTACCAGAAACTGTTTTGGTGTTTCTATTTTCCTATAATTGTGACTCATTAACATGACCTGCCTTTAAATTGTACTTAATTCTAAATCCTTTGTTATTTGTTAAATATGTAGTTATTTGTTGAAAAATATATAAATAGTTTATGCCCTAAAATGAAGACATAATATAATAGATAGTTATTTTAACAATTTTTCCTTTTTTCATTTGTTATAGTTTAACAATATCAGAGCTTTGACGTTATTGTTTGTTATGGCATCATCATGTAAGTAATGATCAGAAGATCCAGCTTGGAATTACCAATAAAGACATTTTTTCTTTGGAATGGAAGTTTTAGAAAGTGTTGTCATTAACACAGATACCAGTAACAAAAAAAAACAAAAAAAAGAAATTGTATATTGTATTGTTAATACATACATATAGTCAAACTTGTGTTAGTACAATACACATTTTGTTTTGGTTTCTGGTACCTGTGGTCATTAAAGAAGAAAAGAACTTCTTTTGTGAATAATCCATTCCTCTCTGTTATAAATTATATCAGAGAAGAATGAATTATTCACAAAAGAATTTTATAACTTATAATGCATTCTGCAGTAAGTGTACAACTTAAATGAAAAATGTTTAAGTGCTGTCACAAAGTGTAACATTCCAAAAGCATATATTTTCCCAGTCATTTGCCTCTGTTTAAAAAAAAAACTGTTTACCATAGATCTTATATTAGTTTGATATATAGACCATGAAAACAGTATTTTCCTTATTATACAAAGACAGTTCCTCTGCTCATGTATCTTGAATGAATAGCTAGAATGTGTACAATGTATGGTAATTTGTATGTGATGGGATAACAAAAACAGTTGATATGTTCATAGGTAATGAAAGATGGTGATTAAGTATACTAGAATGTACAGAATAAAACAAATATGATATAGCCTTTCGGGTGTAAATGTAAAATGTATAACATTATCAAACAATAATGTTTTGATTAATGTATGGCTTAATTTTAATGTTTTTTATGATTGTTTTTTTTTTTCATCAGAAATGATACATTCCATTAAAAGTAGCTTTTAGATTTAACAATCTGAGACTATTTGACACGGTTTGAACAAACAATTCCTACTACTGTATAAAAAAGACTGTGGCAAAAGGAGAAATGGGCTGTTACTCACAATGGTTACTAAACAATATCACATAAAAGAAGATACTATCTTACATGCTTTATAAATGTTGTCTGCTATTTCTTTGAATTAAGACCCAAGAGGAGGGGGGGGGGGGTAGGTTAACATGTTAACATAGGCTATAGCCCATTAGGAGTACTTTACATGTCGTGGAGAAAGCATGGCTGATCAGAGACACTTAGATTATTGCATCCAATAGTACTTTGTACACAATTATGGGTATATATGGTATCGGAGTTGATGTTTGCCTTGAAATGGATACTTGTTATATTATCATTTCATAGTGTGTGTGATTTAAATCGATCAAATACACTATTAGACAATGGCTCCAAAAGTACTTTGTCTATCAATCATAAGTATATAATGGTATCAGAGTGGATGTTTGGGTAGAAAGAATGAGAGTCTTGTTATACTATCATATAATATTGTATAATTTAAGTTGATCAAATACACTATTAGACAATGGTTCCAAAAGTACTTTGTCTATCAATCATGGGTATATTATGGTATCATAGCGGATGATTGTATGGAATGTAAGGCTGTTATATCAATATATTATGGTGTATGGTTTTAATCTTTTTTAACTGTTGATCAGAGATACTGATAGACAATTGCATCCAAAAGTAATTTGTCCATAAATCATGGGTACATGAATGTTTGCGTGACTGATTATGTGGATATAGTTTATTGTTTGATTTTACTCTCTCCTACTTATTGATCTGCATGACTGCTCTTAACTGACCGCAACTATGGATTGCAAGGACCAATGTTGTTAAACATACAATGTGCCTATGTATTGATAACATGGGTTTGTCAAACAACATTGGGGCCTGTGCTAAAGATGAAATTTACAATATCAAAAATAACTTTCTGCTGATGTTGAGTTAAAACCATTTTGACAAAAGAAGAAATTGCTCATGTTGAGCAATTTCTTCTTTTGTCATAATTGGTTTAAAATCATCAGATATAGTTGTGTTTCAATGAATAAATGAGAAGTAAAGAGTTGGAAATTGAATAAATGTTATTTTCTTATTTTGTTTGAACATTCCATGATTAAAAGTTAAAATCTTAATCACGGCAGATGACTTTTAATGCATTCTAGAATTGCTTTAGATTTTAAATATGATAGTTCTTTACAAATCTAAAATGTCTTTAGATCCAGTACAAAACATCAAATATAAAATAATAAAAGCATTCTATGCAAAAGTGAATTGGCATGTCATAAAAAAGTTATCCTTTCTCAGTATGTTTTCTTATTGACTCTCAATGGATATCAGAATTGTCTGCAGTGATAAAGGGTTTAACAAGTTAAGTTGAAACACTTCAAATAAAGTTATTTTTTCATGCTACATACACATTTGTTCTTGTTCTTGTTTAAACCAACAAATCAAATGACAATGATTTATTCTCCAACCACTGATCAACGTTGTTTGTTTGATTGAGTTGTCTTACATTTATTGTGAAGGCTTAGTTAAGCCTATCAAGTCACTCATGATGACTGCTTCCTGGATAATACACCAGTACTCATACCAATTTGTGAGTATTAGTCCCCGCTTTTTTTACCTTGCCTAACGAACCTGGGACCCTTGGTACTAGAGGCCTACCCCCCTTCTCTGCACCACTATCGCCCAATGTTGCTCTTGTAGTAGAGCAGTCATTTTGAAAAAAAGCTCAAATTTTTTGGAATAAGCATGTTACCTTTTCTTCATTATGCATAAAGTTAATTCATGTATAGTTTTTTGTATTTGTTTTTCTTGTACTAGAGCGAATTAGACTTTTGATACAATTATGTTGCTGACCAACAATGGCCATCTGTTGCCCTATATGCATGAATAATTATGACGCGGTATGTTCAATACTCGACAGTCTTCCGAACACAGTCGATAACCAATTGAGTTAAACGCAATATATATTAACAGGTAAACTTAGAAGCATTTGTAAAATAATGCACGAGGACTAACCACATGGTCAAACATTACGGACGGCTCAGAGGATATTCATAGATACTCAGTAAAGCGTGTAATTCATGCTAATCAGGCAGGTCAACAGACGGGGAATGTTGGTGAACAATACCAATGCTTTATTTATGCTTTTGCAGTAGGTGGACTTTGCGTTTGGTACATCAACAATGTTGCATAACTCTTTATACAACACACTTACTGCTTCTCACATGGGTGAAAAAGTTCAGGGGTAGAAATGAATAAATCATGTTGGAACGACTTTTTCAAATGAAAACAGATAAAGAAATGGTTCAACTTGAATGATTTCTTGATTCCAGGTCAAACTTTCTACTAATGGGGCTATTACAGTAATTCCCTTTTACAAATTAATTTTACTTAATTGCCAATAACCTTAAATAAATCATACAAACAAACCTTAGTAGATATAAACAATTTTTTACTACTGAGAAATCATTTCATTTCAAAAATGAATATATGCATTTGACAAAGAATCACAGCTGGAAATATAATATATGAAAATATAATCATCTAATGTTTATAAGAATGATAAGTAAAATTATCAAACATCTCACCCTATTATTGACTTTTTTTTTTCGGATTAAAGAATTGCTAGGCAAAAGAAAGCAATAAACAACTGACACAGATGAACATCAGTCATTGTAACAAAAGAAAAATGTTTTTCTTCACCCATTCCTCAATAACCAATACCACATAGATAAATTTTTCTTTTTTAAAGTCTAAACATTTTTCCGTTGTTGCTTTAAGTTTAGGCCAATCACAACATCCAAGAAAAGGAAATAGGTATTGTTTATTGTTTATAGAATACAAGAAGATGCGAGTTACAAGATTTTTTTTATGGTTTTCTACTCAATACCAATACGAAAATGTTTGTTTTTTACTTCTTCATAACAGTCGTCTGCAAATGATTTCATTTTTTTTTTAAAAATCTTAAATCTAAAATAAATATAGGGCATTGAGTTAAACAAATCAGTCTTGCTATTGAATGTATACACATGTACATGTCAAACTCTTAAACAATGAAGATATCAAGTGAATTGTCTTTATGATCATCAAGCATATTGATTCTTTAAATAAATAGTTTCTTATTTGAACAAGAGGAAGTTGTTCATAAGATCATTGCTTCTTTTTCAAAAATGATTTGCTACAATAATTACATTGGCAAGGGTAAAACTATTGTGACAAAAGATGAAAAAAAAAATCATCTTTCATAATGGTTAAATGGCAAGACAAGACTATCAGGAATAAGATACTTTGATATGTATGTATGTGCATAATAAATAAAAGTGGAATGAATTTGATTTAATATATAAAGAATGACATACACTGATGCATCATCTACATACAAATCAAAAGCTTTTGCACAAAACAAAAGCTATGTGCATAATATACAAAAGTGAAACAAAAATACACTAAAGTATAATCCTTCATACAAATAAAAAGCTTTCATACCTAAAAATATAATGAAAACACAAGACAAAGCCATTTCATCTCAGTAAGCTCTTATTTCACATTACCCTTATAGTGCTGGAACTGACTTGATGCTTATTCAAACAGGTTAGATCCAGACCAGCTGCCAAGTAAATTGGTGACTGGTCTGGATCTAATTTGTTTGCTACTATGAGAACCTTTCTTCAACAAAATTAAGCAGATATGGTTTTGGAAATCAGACAACACAAAAATCTATTTTTAGAAATTTACCTAGCATTCTAAGGGTTAAAATATGAAGAAATCATCCTACTCATACCAACATCACAAATATATTGCAGAAATTTCATAACCAATAGACTAATCAACAGTTCCTGTTTAACCTACTTGAAATAAATGCCTTTCAATGATCTATTATGTTTCATGAGCAGGAATTGAGCAAAGAAAACCCTGACTTAATTAAACAACAAAACACCCACAACCATGTGTTCCTGAAATAGTCCTGAACTGATTCCTACATAAATATACATTTACTTATACCTAGAAATCAGCTCAATATACAATTATTTAACAACAGTCATTGTTCAATTTGTGGATTTAAAGGGGCTTACTCACATATTGTGTTCAACGAGTAACTTACATCAAAATGATTTAAACACCCAGTATCTCTTAGCAAACACCATTTTTTGTTTCTTTATTCTCAAGTTGTTGAACACCTGTGATTTCATTGAAAGATGTGAAACAGACTTCCATGCCTTTCAGTGCTTCCATGCCAAACCGTTACACATTTCAATCATTACGCATCAAAATAATGAGGTATGCACATACACAGTCAATTGTTTGTGGAACTCATATGATGCCATCTAAAAATACTGCCGCTCATCTAAGGGTATTTCAAATTGTAATCGTACAATCTTCATGCACAAAGCCTAAAGGACATTGATATCCTGTGAAATTTTGATTTTATTGTGCTTGCTGTTCATGTATAAGCTATATCTGGTATCAAGCACCTTAAATAAGGTTCATTTATTAAACCCCATATAGATATTCATTAAAATACATTACTTATACAAACACGTATTGCACTAATCTTCTCTAAAACTATGTATTACACAGCATAACTAACTAATAAAAATAAATACATTTAATTGTTAGAATCAAGATACGATTAAAAATGTTGAGCAAAATTTTGTGCAAAAAGAATTTACAGGAAGACTGTCACAAGATAAACATTAAAATCCCTGTTTTGTTGCCAGCAACCATCTAGTCATTTTTTAGTACTGTGTTGAACAAAATTGTCTCCAGAGCAGTTCCTGATATAATGCCTGGAAAAATAGAAAAACAAAATGTCAGTTTCACCTCAAGTCAACAGTTCATTAAGCCAAGAGTCATTATAAAAAATGCACTCATTGATTTCTATCTGCATTTCATTCAATGATGATGAACCCAGAAGAATGGTTGGGATTACTATGTTTACACTGCAATGACTAAAGATTACCAATTCCCCAATATGTGATTTTGTAATTTGTTCAAATTGAAAGGTGATGACAAAAAACACTGAAAAAATAAATTTTCCTTATGATGAACTGAACATATTGTAACAAAAAATCAAAAACAAGTTTCTCATTAAACACAGCAAGCAAATAATTCAGGATTTTTTTTTATGAAATAATAGGCCTCCATGGCCTAGTGGTTAGAGTACAGAACTTGAAATCACATGGCCCCTCTCCGCTGGGTTCAAATCCTGAGAGGGGCCATGTGGATTTTCATGAGGCAGTCGCCCGACTGACTTATGGAATGCCGGTGGTTCTACCCGCATTGACCACCCCTTATGGGCAGTTGAGTATGGGGTCTCTTTCCATCATTAAGAGTCAGGCATCGCTACATAACTGAAATAATGTTGATGTGATGTAAAACCCATATAAAAAAAAATATGAAATAAGGCTTATGAGGCAGTTATTTGCACTTACTCTCTGCCTTTAGGTTCTTACAAAAGTAGAATCACTTAACTTATCATATATACATACCAACTGTGATGAACAAAGCTGTAATGTTGATGCACAGTTCCCTATCTTTCTCTGGATATTTCTGGTCATTTAGAAGGTTATAAAATATATTCACGTATGAGGCTCCACCAAGTAGGCCTACATACACCATCAATGCAGGCAGTATGGACACTGGCAGAAATTTGTACTGAAACATAAACACAATCTTTGTCATTCAAATGAATACAAGCAAAAATGTATACTTTAATATGAAAAAAAAATGATTTGCTAAAGGCTATTGTTTCCACCCAATATCTACGAGGTGCAGTCAAAAAGTTCCCGGACTGGGTCTGATATTTTAAAGTTGTATGGGATAGCGCCATATAAATTATATGCTAATAATAGGAAATCATTTTCCTATACAATGATATAACATGAGGCGGGGTAAATGAAATACTGGAATATATTCCATTCTAAACAAGCACAACTTATACCGTACGGAGCACATTGACGTCAAGATCTAACGTTATACACAGATCCGACGTCAATTTTGATAACTTAAAATCATTACTGCTTTTCAAAGTCTTCCCCATTGCATAAAATACACTTTTCATGTTGTTTCACCCTGCTACCATAAATTGTAGCATACCACTCCTTTTGGGAAGCTGCGTATTGCCGATCTCACAGCGAATGTTAGGTCTTCTTTGGATTCGAATCTGCAGCTCAGCTGACTCTTTATTCATTGTCTGACCACTGGGTATGGCGTGTTGGAGGAGCATCCCTTTACTGTCCATTAAGAAAATATACAGGATTTTTCTCATAGACCTCACAGTACTGTCCTTCTTTGTTTCAAGGTCATACAAGTTAATTACACTTTCATCTGTTGTGACGATACGGTTTCAGAATCAGTCAAAATCTTTCCTCCATCGTCGTAAAAAGGTTTCAGACGCTTCAATCCTCTTCTGCATATTATCTACCGATAATAGCCAAGGGACCCATCGTGCACATACCTAGGTATTGAGATATCAATATTCTATGGACAGATCCATGACTTAGCCCCACTGTATCCGAAATATCATCTATGGATTTTCATCTAGCCTTCATTACAACAATATAGACTAGTCCTTTTCCGATGTCTGTCTTTGGTTTTCTGCTATATGGGTTATTGTTGATATCATCTCTACCCTCTTTAATACGCTTATGCCAGTCACACACGAGAGTCCTGGATACTTTCTTTGAGCTTTCTTTCTTGTTCATGAACTTTCAAGTGTCCGTCGGCGTCATATCCACCCTTACACAGAATTTAATGACTGCCCGCTGCTCCGTATGCCAATATGACGTCGGCCTTTTTTCTCCACTAATTTTATCCATTTCTCTTTAAAACTCTGAATAATTGCGTTCATCTAGACGATATTGTTGATTTTTCAAAGTTGTTTTGAGACAACGTGGAAATAACATCATGTGAAGTTTCGTTTCGATCAGGCGACATTTAAGGAATATCTTTCGTGATTCACAACTGAATGAAAGTGTGCCGTTCTAATGTTTCCAACGTGCTCCGTAACCTTATCTATCTAACGATTTAAACATATCAGTGAAAGAAAATAATAGTCATACAATTACACATGCCCAGAGAAATTGAATAGATACTCCATTGTAGCAAATTTTAGCTCAATCGGACGTCAAGTATACTTGAAGCAGATGCAGTCCGGGAACTTTTTGACTGCACCTCGTACATCATATACAATTTTTCACACTTATCTATTATTCTTGAGTTTAACCCTATCTATTTTTCATCAATTGTAATGGTTGTTTGAATCTTATTTAATTTACTCTTGACTACTGATTCCTGCATACTAAACCAGTACTTGCACAGATTTGTGCGTTAGTCCCTGCAATTTTAACCTTGCCTTACAGGGATCTAACCTAGGACTTGGTACAAAAGACTGACGCTCTTTCACTGCACCACTGTCCTTTACTGTTGCATTCAACTTAAATCAGTACCAATATCCTGTACAGATGAAAATGTTAGTGTGTAAATAAACTACTCACATGTACATCAATGACCCAGAGTAACATGTTGATGAATTGTAGAATTGAGAGGATCTCCACACGTTTGATATGCATGAGTTGAACTGAGGATCTAGACACAAATACTCCTGCCTGTTTGTACAAAATAGGGTTCATTTACAGTAAAGCCTCGTTTATCCGGACCCCGATTATCCGGATGTCTCAAAATCCGAACGAAATTGTAAGGGAACGGAATTATTTAACCAGTTTGTTGCAGACGACTTTTGAAAACATTGTGGGTAAAGGAGAAATTGCTCGTGACGAGCAATTTCTCCTTTTCCCACAATGTTTTCTGCCATATCAGAGGATTATTTTTGAATTTCATCACGTTTTGAAATGTCGTCTGCAAACTCTTTCAATTTGGGACGGTCGTCAATTTGGCGTTTGATAAAGGGTTATAAGTTTACACAAGCATTAAGACCGTTTATAACGTAATGTGTATAAAAACATGCTCTGCTTCATTAGTCCGGATGATTCGGTAATCCTGAAATTTTGTTGGGAACGGACGTGTTCGGATTAACGAAACATCACTGTATTTTCATATGAACACATTACATATAAATTTCTAAGTGATACACAAACACTCCTACCTAAATGTACAAATATAGCAGTCTAGATGTAACATACTTTTTTCTTTTTGATACCCAAACTCTGCCGCATTTAAACAAAACGCAACTTGAGCCTATGTGACCTTGTAGTTTGAGTACTCAATTCAAAATCACAGTCCTATCTCTAACGAACACTATTATGGTACCTGCAAACTTCTCAAAGTGCTTACTTATATTCTGTAACACTTACTACTGCCTTCAAGTTAATTATTGGGGTTAGTTTAAGCTCATAGGTGAATAAACTTAAGTTAATTTTTTGCCAATATTTGGAATTACAGACAAGTTTATCAAATTCAGATTTCCCAAACCCTGAGCAACAATAAACACAATGAATGAAAAAATACTTTTATAAAACCTAAATGTACATTAAGTAGTACTAAAAGGAGCACAAACGCAATGGAAGAAAATATCAACAAAATATTACAATTTTCAACATCAAAATATAGAAGTATTGCGATCCTATTGATGTAAAATCAATACAAATATAGATAGTCTTCATCAAATAACTACATGTACTAATAATAGTTAATTCAACAGATGATGGATTTGGAAGTTTCCTACGTGTAATTGTATATTGTGGAGTGCTAATCCATTTAACATGTACAGAGAGACATGAAGCTACATTCACATACAATCACCCACTAAAATTTGCCATTTTCTACAATCTCTAAAAATTTCACCATGGAGAATTCAATCATTGTATAGCTATTTTCATACAATTTGTACCCAAACTTTGAAGCCACACCAACTTTTGATTCCAAATTAAAGAAAACAAAAAAACATTCATTTACATGGAGGACGTGCATAATTTGTACAAAAAAGACCAGACAGACTGTAAGATTAGGCTATTCGATGATGACACATTACAGAGATTACTGCCTAACAAGTAACATACCTGATAGCAGAGGGAAAGGCCTGCATACAATTCTGGACAGCCTTTGTGGTATTCTGAACTGGGACGTACTTTAGATGCACAACCCTGGGCCACATACTCAAACAAATACACAGCACACAACTGAAACAAACACATTTATACAACTGGTTAAGATTGGGTTAGTTTAAGTATGTTTCACAGGTTAAGATTGGGTTAGTTTAAGTATGTTTCACAGGTTAAGATTGGGTTAGTTTAAGTATGTTTCACAGGTTAAGATTGGGTTAGTTTAAGATTGGGTTAGTTTAAGTATGTTTCACAGGTTAAGATTGGGTTAGTTTAAGTATGTTTCACAGGTTAAGATTGGGTTAGTTTAAGTATGTTTCACAGGTTAAGATTGGGTTAGTTTAAGTATGTTTCACAGGTTAAGATTGGGTTAGTTTAAGTATGTTTCACAGGTTAAGATTGGGTTAGTTTAAGTATGTTTCACAGGTTAAGATTGGGTTAGTTTAAGTATGTTTCACAGGTTAAGATTGGGTTAGTTTAAGTATGTTTCACAGGTTAAGATTGGGTTAGTTTAAGTATGTTTCACAGGTTAAGATTGGGTTAGTTTAAGTATGTTTCACAATTTGTCAGCTGCAGGAGATTTTCAATTCATTTATTTTCAATAGGGAATTGGCGAAAAACAATCAGCTTTACATGATTGACACAAAGCCTTAAATCAAATTGTGCTCTAATTTTTCATAAAAAAAGAAATGGCTTGATCATTATAAATATAAGAGTTAGTTGACCATCTCCATGTTTGTTGTTGTGTTGCAGAGTTCTTGTACATGTATGAACAATTATTTCTGTATGCATATAGATGTCTAGCATTGTGTCAAAAGGAAAATTCCTTGTAAAGATTGTTGTATGATTTTGTCAGAATTTCTATGTAACTCAATTTCACATAAAGAAATGTCTCTTTACATACCTTACGGTTGATGTCTGTTATTGTTTTGAATTCTGACCTGTCATAAATCCTTATATGAGTTAACCATAACCAATTATCCTTGTTATCATATGATATCTTTGTCTATCAAAATTATATAAAAGCTTTTAATTAACTGATAAACTTTTAACAATATTTTGTATTGATTAGAGGTTCGATGGTTAGATTAGGATTTTATGCCATTTTAAACAGTATTTCAGTCATATTTCATCATAAGGTCATCATTCCATGTTTCTAATATTCTCTCACCATCATGACACAATAATTAACTTTATCAACAGATGCCAATAAATATCTTCATACATATTCAGCGTCAATTTCCAGCCTAAGGTTATTCATATCTGATGTCTGATAAGTTTCCCTTACATTGAAAGACATCCAGGAGACCAGTTTTGTACAGCGCACCCATCGCCGGAATGTCGACTCTCTCTCATCGTAACTCTGGGTACTCTGACTGTGATGAAACCCATCTCCTGTAAATATAGTAACACAATCTCTAACCCTAAACCTCTGATATGGGAAATTATCTCTGGTCTAAAGTGGAATCAATAGCAGATGACTAAAATATTAATTCTTTTTGTGATAGTGAGAAACCATTGTGGTAAAACCAATGTGCTTATACTTCTCTTTGTCAGATACAACAAACTAGAGGTGTAGTAATTTTGATAATATGTAGTACAGAGAAACAAAAAAAAGTCACATTTTCTTTCTTTTTACAGAAACAAAACTATTCCACATAAACTATTATGGACCAGAATATGACATTGAAAAAAACATTTCATTAAAAGGAGAAATGGTTCCATTGTTTCCACAAAATTCAAGAAGTGATTAATGCATAAGTATAACTGTTGTTAATTTGTATAAAGGATAATATCACTTGTCATACATTTCTAGGAACGACTATGAAACAAACAGCAAAGACCTTCTTCTAATAAGTACTAACCATGCTTTCTCTTATATCTTCTTTCTCCTTGTCATTTGCTACTGCTTTAAGTATGGACAAGTCATAAAGCTGGTTGTTTGGACCAGATACAAATCACATGGGTAAAAAAGAAAGACACAAGTAAATACCCTGTATATCAGTACCAATGTAGTCTGCAGATGTTATAGCTTGTCTTTCCTCCGAGTCAGTGTTTGTGGAAGTGGGACCACCAGGTGCTTTGATTATGAAGAAGTAGGCCACAAGGTACAGGCCTACAGCTGGACTTGTTAGCAAGAAGGCATATCTATAAGGGAAAGCACTCTTTTGGTTTTATAACAACACTTAATTGATCACTAATTGATACCACTTAATTGATCACTAATTGATACTTTCCTTAACCCATTACCAAAACAATAACAACATTTAATCAGTTCTTTGCAGATGATTCTGGAAAACATTGTGGAAAAAGGAGAATTTCACCTTTTCCCACTATATTTTCTGCCATATCAGAAATTTATTTTTCAACTTCATCACATTTTGAAATGAGGTCTGCACACTCCTTCAACAGTCTGAATTTGGTGTTTGGTAAAGGATTAAGTAAATTTTCCCAAACAGTCATTTGATTCTTTAACCCTACTTACTTTTTCTTAGTTTAACATTGCCCTGAAAAATGCAACTTCATGACAAATTCAAAACATGAAATATTGTGACAAACCAAGGGATTACTCACAACAGGCAATTTCTTAAAATGCTAAAATCCTAGGATTGCCTTTTTCTCACATCTTGAATTAATACAGATCTAAATATCATTTACAAAGACAACTTAAATGGCTATTTTGATTGTCAAGCAAGGGCAGTCTAGCCCATCAACATTCAATAATCATCTATTCCATGTCAGCAATTGCATAAAGAATTTCTAACACACTCGCCCTTCCCCTCAAACAAAACATAAAACCTAACAGAATGTAAAAGAAATATTGTCCAATAGTATGCTTAACTTATTTGTTTCACATCGAATGTGATGAAAGCTTGAAGCTTGTTTTAAATGAATCTCCATGACTCTTTCCTGGATACTAAATCAGTAATAGCACTGGTCTGTGGGTTAGTCCAGAAATTTTCACCGCACCTATCGGAGATCCAGCCTGGAACCTTAAGTACAAGAGGCTGTCACTCTATTTCTGCATTAGTGTTGCTTATGAATTTATATAAACATTGTAACTATATTCAATATTCAATCTCTTACCACTAAGCCACAGAGCACCCATTTTCTAGGTCACAAACTTAAGATACTTACATTCCAAGCCTGACTTGGTACTGATTGTGACAAGGGACAAAACACTTACTGTATGAGTTCCCTGAGATGTGTTTGATTATCTCCCCCTGCTCCTACAATACAGCCAAAACTGATATAGAGGACGGATCCCAGCACGCCTGCCATACCTGTACCACTGGACCAGGCATTGACCATCCTACTGGGAAACAGCCGGAGGTAACCAAGGGCAACACTGAAAACAGAGAGGAATGATAGCATCATGTGAAAAGGACGTTGACATCCAATTCCCTCATAGAAGATATTGTAACTCATCATTATTCAAAATAAATGCGTTTTAACCCTTATAGCGCTCAAACTTATTTCATGCTTTTGCAAACAGGTTAGATCCAGGCCAGCCGTCAAGTAAATTTGCAGCTTGCCTGTGATCTTACCTGTTTGTTTCTCTGAGTATCTTTCCTCATCAAAATTATGCAGATATTTAAGGTATTGGAAAGCAGACGACACAATCTATTTTTAGAAAAATACCCAGCATTCTAAAGGTTAAAAATTTTAAATCAATTTTTTTTTACATGTAATAGGTATTCATTGAATGTTGAAACCTTTGTGACAAAAGGATGAATCACTTTCTATGAGAAATTAATCCTTTGGTCTCAATGGTTTCTTACATCTCATGCTGCAGGATCATTAAATGTATATACATGTATGTATGAGGGGAAATAATTGTGACAAAAGGTGGAGTTGTTCATAATCATTAATATATGTATATGGACACAATAAACTGCCTGTGTAAACATTTGAGTAGCAAAGTCTTCTTATTCTAAAGACTTAACTTGGAACAAATCGAATCAACATATAAACAGCATGAGATTGCCTACAAAACTGTTTGTTGTTGAATCTCATTATAAATATTATTTTGAGATTATTTTAGTAAAATTAACACCCAATATATGCCTTCTGTCACTTTAACCTTATTCCAAATTAAATCAAAGGAACTTTGAAACAGTATTTGAAAACAAAGAGACCTGGGGCCCGTTTTACTAAACAAGTTACGGAAAATATTTGCATAAGTCATAATTGATAAACATGGGTAGTATCTTCAATGAAAGTACAATATTGCAATGTGACACGTCATTGGAAGTGTCTCGGAGAGACGATTCCAATGATGTGTTACTTTGCAATATTGCTTATCCCAATATTGATAAAAGAGGAATTGTTGTTTTAGACTTAGGCATATCTCAAGCGTAAACTGTTTAGTAAAATGGTACGCTGATTAACATACTTCTCTTAGTGTCACAAATATCACGATTTAATCTTTGCTGTTAATTTTCATAATCATCCTTGAATATTTTACCAATAGCTTTCACGCTGCCTGCTGCTTATTACAGTATTTCACTAATGGCTTCTGCTGCTGCTTTATGTGCAGCATTGTAAAATAATTAGACCTTGATTTCTTTGTTGTGAACATAAATTGTCTTCCCATGGATGAAGATTGAACAAAGCAGTTCTAAGACGGATAGGTCTTCCTGTATAGTATTTATTGTATCCTTTGCTAAACAAGGAGTGGTTCCGTAAAATACATTTTAAAGGAGAAAGTATTTCTTACTTTTCACCAAAAGCTGCACTTGAACCAACAAAAACCTGTAAAAGAAAATTTAGAAATTATCTGTAAAAAAAAAACCGCTGTAAAAATCATTGTAACAAAGGTTAGATTTGCTTTTGAAATATTTCGACTCCACTCACTTGAACTTGGCAGAACCAGGTAAAATATAGGTCATCAAGGAACAAAATTAATAAGTATACTCCAAAGGCATTTTTTGCAATTCGCTACAAATGAAACTCTAACATTCTTCTTCATTATCCTAAATCATCAGTACCCTTATGTTATCTATTCTCTGGTATTGAACTGATAATTACAAAACAGGGGAACCAGAATGAGTACTTACTATGCATACTAAGGAAAACCAGAAACTCGGAGCATACGCTACGCCAAACAGCCCTACAAAATAGTATCCATGCATTAGTGTTATGCAAGTAAACAATCTTTTACAATTCGGTGGTGAGCTACAGTATCGGTCAACAGTGTCAGCAGCAAACATAGTATTGAGAGAAAATGACATCTATCTCAGTTTTACCTTTACAGGGTCGACTTGACAAATTGAATAAAATGAAACTTCTTGTCATAAGAATTTTTTTTTTCAAAAATATGTTAAAGTTTCAATCAAATAATCTTGTTTGCTCTTGCCTCATTAACTGTAGTTGAAGATGAAATTTGGTATTTGCCTTTTTTTATTAAAAAAGAGAAAGGCATCACCATAACATCCTTTTAGATACTTGATGACAGAATGTTTTGTTAGCATTAATGAATCTTCATTCAACCTAAGGTGTTTCTGTGAGAAGGCGTTGACCATTTTTGATGAACAACTTAACCCACTGTCACGACATAATAAAACACAAATCAACATACATTATGTAAATATGTTTGGATACAGCTATAAAGAAACCTTACCTACTAGCATCAACAACGCATTGATCACATAACGTTTCCAGTACTTAGTCTCTAAACAGCATCCACCATTGATAGCTGTAATTTGTAAATAAAGTAAAATGATTCATTTCAATTTATGCCATTATGACCACACAGACAGCACAGTTAGTTCTTTTTAACCTGTATAGTGCTGGAACAGACTTCATGCAAGCCGCCACATAAATTGGCAACTGGCCTGTGATCTAACCTGTGTCCTTCCCTCAGTATCTTTCCTAACAAAATTAAGTAGATATTTAAGCCTTAAGAAAGCAGACAACACAAAAATCTATATTACGAAAAACACCCAGCATTCCAAGAAGGGATATTCCAGCATCCTGAAATAAGCAGTTCTGTGTGAACTGAAGCTGAATAAGACAGATTAAAATCTTTGCATTTTGGCTATTTCTATAAGAAATTTGATACCTACTATAGCTGAGGAAATATCTAATGTTCCAAGCTAATTTTCAAGAAGCAAGTGAAGTAATAAGACTTAAATTTATGTGTCTATCACACAAACATCCACATAAACATCAAGTATATACTTCCAAGCAGCACTTAAATTGTAGTCAAAGGGAAAATAATCTTTTATATGTACAATGAATGCTTTCAAAACAATCAGGATATAAGGCAACTGTTCCTTTTTGTATTTTACAAAGATAATGTTTAAATGAATGAAGTTTTAGATTGACTTAAAGTCTGGGTCACTTACTTTTCACCAATGCTGACAACGCCACATTGGCCCCAAACACAAGACCAATCAAGTTCTTCTTACCAAAGCTACAAAACAGAAAATTATCATCAAATACTTCATAAAATAATATCAAACTTTTATCAGATTTCATAGGTCAAAATAAAGAAATCCATTGGAGTTTTAAAAATGTAGTATTTTAAAACATGTTAAAGTTCTCTATTGAATCCTTGAGTGTATAAAATATGGACAATGATTGCTTCTTTAAAATATTTTATTATTCATCATGAAAGTGAAACATTTCTCACAAAGGATTCTACAAGTTGCTGAGACCATTTCATACCTGTCAATAATCTATGTTTAATAGCACATATTGAGGGTTCCACATGGCAACAGTAAAATACTAACTATGGTATTGTACTGAACCCTGTAATTATATTCAGAAAGTTAAAATAATTAAGTATCACAAAATAAAACAAAGAAAATAAGTTTTGTCTGATATAATTTGTTTTATTTCAACAATTTCATTATTCCAAAGCAGTCCTAGATAATGCCTAAATATCTGATATATGATTGTAGGATTAGTCCAAATTCAGAACAACAGTAGACAGCAATTATAAAGTTGACAAATAACATTTTGTATGTCGTTTAGATGTTTACCGATTGGTTGTGATGTCAAATTATGTACATACATGTCCTCTATAACAATGCCTACATTTCTCATTTGCATAATTGTTCCATAAATAACCAACATAGGATAGAAAAACATTGTGACAAAATTGGCAATTTCTTTTTTTGTTCCAACAGTTTCTTCTTTCATTATCATTGGCTGTAAGGGCTTTAACCCTTAGAATGCTGGGTAATTATCTAAAAATAGATTTTTGTGTTGTCTGCTTTCCAAAACTTTAAATATCTGCTTGATTTTTTTTAAGAAAGATACTCAGAGAAGCAAACAGGTTATATCACAGGCCAGCCGCCGAATTACTTGGAGAGTGGGCCTGGATCCCGCCTGTTGGCATAAGCGTGAAGTCGGTTCAAGCGCTATAAGGTTTAAACAAAAGTGTTAAAACTTTGAGGATGAATAATGCAACTTACCTATCAGCAATAGTGCTTGCGGCAGATGTGACTATAACATAAGGTAAGTTGTTGATTGTTCCAAGTAAAAACAACCCAACCTGAAAAAAAACATTATCCATTTATTGGGATTCAATCCATGTCAGTGATTGGGTTTTTTTCAGTTTAGGGGAAAGGGACTTTGGTGTTGGGTCCCATGAGGGGAGAAAGTTTGAGCGCAAAAGGGAAAATTTCTAGGCTTAGGAGTAACAACACAAAATTAACTTTACAAATGTTCAAAGTTCAACACCTCTTTGCTTTTCTGCAAACTTGTCAATTATTCTGGTGACCTCTTCTTCAAGAGAGAAAAACAATTCTGAGAGGGGAATGTTCTAAATATTTGGGCGGAAAATAAATACTCTAGTGATGGGGGTATGGGGCCAAATAACACTAAACATTTTATAAAAAAAAAACACACACACACTGAACACTTATACATTAGCACATGCAAGGTTAAGCTTATTAAAAAGCCTGTATATGCATGTTGAGTTATGTAGAGGATTAAAGAGCATACAACTCTCCCTGGAGGCAGTGACTTGGAATAATGTTCAAACAATCAGACATTGTTACTTTTATGTTCAAAATTCAACTGAAATCATCGGCTTATCATTACATTCAGATAACCATGAAAACCAAAGGTGATAATTTGATGACAAACATATCGTTAGAATTGATTAAGTGGTTTAAGTCATGTTATTGGTCAATCGTATCTACTCGGCAATCCCCGTAACAAGTCGGTAGATATACCTCGTAGGCAGTACATGAATACACCAGAAATCCTGGGGTAATTCGCCTTATTTCCGGCGGATAACGCAAAATGCACACAGGCACTAAATATGTATTTAAATACACACAAATTGGTTATATATCACAATTGAATATTTTATTTACCCTTTTCATTAAAGATGATCATATCAACACATCTTTGTTTCATATTTTGTCAATCAGCTCTTTCCGGCAATCCGCGGCTTGTGACGAGGATTGCCGAGTTGATACGATTGGCCCTTCGTTGCTGACCTACTTTCAAAAATGGCTCCCCATTACCTCCGAGGTTATTTTAAGAAATGGCCGAGGTGTTCCGAATGGATATTGGTATATAAGTGATGTACAAAGAAATGACCTACTCTTTGAGAAGAACTACTGAAGCATGACATTTTGTATCAAGAAGATTTCTTCATGAATCATCTTAAGTCTTTAAGATTTGCGATATCTTCCATTACCTTTAGACCTATTTCCTATTTTCTGCAATGTTTTCAATTTTCTTACAGCAGGATAAAAAATGATACATACCCAATTACGGATGTCCATTAGAAAATATTGTTCAGAAATGGCATCTATATAGAGTAGGACAATTCAGTATTTGAAGAATAATCTGAAAAGAGAAAGAGCAATTTTGACATTTATTTAAACCTTTTCATTCATAGCTTTGAGTAATTGGTTTGTCCCATCATAAATGTTCTGCAGACCCCCTAAATACATACAGTTCAATTCTGCCCATAGACCATTATACAGTAAGTTATTTGAAATTCCAAATGCTACACTATATGTTAACAAACATTTTTTACACTTATTTTGATATTAGGGGTGTAAGCTAGTCAAACTAATTTGATATGATTGTAAAATATTGAGAGTTTTGCATCAGGCAATATCTCCTGTCAAGTCAAACTTTCCAACCATTTCTTCCCAACAATTCATATAATAGTGGATGTTGCAACAGATTTTTTGTCGCAACAGTTGAACATCCATATTTGCATTATCACTATAAAATATCAAATGATAATTACTCATAGTTTTGAATTAATCCTTTTTTAATCAATAGAGGTTTTTCACATTCATTTGCGCATGCGCAAAACGGGGCCAAAACGATCCGCAATCCAAACCATTTTAATTGAGGGTGTAAACTTTCTTCCGGTTTTGACTGCATGTAATTTTTCGCGAAGCCTTTCGTTTGAGTATGGTAAATTGATGGGATATTCAGATAATAACAGACCACGATTGGTGGAGAAGACCTTTATGTAGTGAATGCTTTTGACCAATTTCGATGTTAACGGATAAAACCAACTTTAACTTTGAATTTTAAAACAAGCCGACTGTGGCGTAACGTCGTCTGATTTCCACAAGTTGTCACCCACATATTAGAGCAAAACCTGTCAGTTTCTTCACACGAACATTTTCAGGACAATTTATTTTGGAATTGTGAATAGAAAAGACAGAACTTGTGTTGATTTGTTTCCATTTAAAAACAAAGTAATCTTTTTTAATATTGACAAGTTTCGAAATAGTCATTTGCCGAACTGCCAATCACACACAAATCCAAAAAGATCCATAAGAAAGAAAGGGCCAATGAAAGAATGGATTATAAGCATTGTCAAATTAATATAATGAAAAGATTTTAAAGCAAAATGCAATGAAAAGGCTTATATTTGGTCAGGGAGAAATGAAGGAAAATGACACGTATTATAAAATATTTTGCTTTTTATCTCATTATCAGAACACATCACTTATTCAATTCACGAGAGGCATTTGAAGAAAACTTTAATTTTGTTTATCTTGAAATATTAAAATACTGGATAAATACCATTTCCAAGCCTTGAATTGATATAAAGAAAAACAAAAAAAACCTGTCATCAAATCAGAGACATGGATAACTGGTATCTATGTCTCAGATCAAATTGATCAAATTAATAAGTGCTGAGTAATGGACGCTCTGCAGTTATTACCACAATATTTCCATATGTATTAAAGCAAATAAAGTATATGATTTTGTCTCAATTCACATATTAACGAAGGTCAAAGGTCATAAGTCACATTTGATAATCAAAATCAGAGGTACAAATTCTTTAAAATGAAATTCGATTAAAAAATTGTGCTCATATTTTTTATTTAAGGGCACTAACATCAAATATTGAGCTTATTAATTCGCCTACCTTTAATGTTGTATAATATCCAAATTTATAAGTTATGAAAAACAAGACAAATCAATTTCTTATTGTTTAAATACAGGGGTGCTTTGATATTTTTGAAAAGGGAGTTTGTGTGGCCATTGGTTGATCGTTTAAATCGCCAGTCTACAAAAACGGCTTTTTTAGTTTTACCATACAGTGCAATTGTGTCAGATTAGTGTTAATTAGCACCTCAAGTTTTAATCTTTGTGACAAACAACAAAGGCTTTTATGACTTGACCATATCGTGCAATTGTGTCAGATTGATGTTAATAAGCACCGCAACCCTTAATCCTTGTAACAATAGAGGTTTGTTAATTGACCAATTGTATGTAATCAGGTAGGAAAACTGACAATAATCGGTTTAGTAGCATACAGAGTGATTACGTTCAATTGTTTTGATTATCAATTTATTGGTTAAAGGCACATAAAAGGAGATAAGTAGGAATAAATTACTAAAAAAAGTTTATGTAGTTCTTTTATTATTTTCATGAAAGTCATGACAATTAATTGACGAATGCATTGAGACCCTATTAAATAGAATCCTTTAACATAAGTTATTTTGTGCTTGAATTATAGTAGTCTCCCATTCAATCATGTTTATCAACAACCTATTTGTGTAAATATTCAAAATAATGAATCCTGACTGGTCGATTCAAACATTTGTGTATCAACTGTCAAGGTCAGGGGTGAAGAATCACACAATTAAACTGGCTAATCTGGGTTAATTCTTGTTGGCATTCACGTTTAAGTTGTTCTGATGGGTTTTTTTGGTGATAACTATTTGAATATGACCAAACGTGTAACAATTAATATAGTTTTATATAGCGTTAATCTCCTTTTATGTGCCTTTAAATAACAAAAGAATCAGGAGATTATTGAATTCAGCATGCTTTTGATCAATATGCACGTCAAATAAATGTTTGTATTAATTATGTGATAAATGGCTTCGAGGTTTGCGATTGGATTATTGTTTTATGTAGAATTAAGTCTGATGTTGGATTGCCTTTCTGTGGTGCTTGACTGGTTTGGAAAAATAATTCGAGGTAGAGCGGATTTTAATGGATGTAAAAAAAAGGAAAACATTATGTTCTTAACCAAAGTTAACAGAATATATACTGTTTTGAAATAGCATCGAAGGCTACTGAAAAATAAATGACACCCCCTCTATTGCTAGTAAGTTTTTATTTTATTTTATTGCAGTGTTGCTATTAAATAAACCTTAAAATGCACTGAGACTGCCTGACTTCATAAATAAAAAATATAGATAATTTTCAAAGCATTTCGAAATACACAAACATGTCAAATATATGTTTGCATAGTAACTGTGTTATATGACTTTGAGGTACGCGATTGGTTAATTGTATTATATTGAGATTATGTCTTGATGTGTGATTGAAAGTTTGGGTTTCCTGTCCAGCTTGACAGGGTTGGAAAACTATTTCCAGGTTGAGTGATTAATTGTTATGAAATGTTATTTAAATTAGAGGAATTTAACATTAATTTGGTATGTTTGATAATTATTTTTGAGCGGTCTACCCTTGCATTACTTCAGCTTTTCGCAAGTTTCAATGTGATATGTTGACTCAGCTACAGGAAAGTGGATGTTTTTTTCGACGTAAATAGATGGAAAAATTTCCTCTTGGAGGGTTTTTATATGCATTTAGACTCTTAAATGTACATTCGGATTTTTTGTCAAATTTTCGTGTCTGCATTGTCAAACTTATCCTTTTAATTTACTCTAAACAGAACTTGTACGGGATTTCTTTCTTCAAACTCATTGAATACATGAACAATCTTTATTTATAAACATCTTCTCATTGATATTTACCGTTTTCTCACGAAATAATCATACTTTAATGCGATGTTATCTGAGTGAATATAGACAGTAAGAGTAACCGGAAGTAAGTTTTATTAACACTAGGTGATGATTTTGTGCTCCTGATAAACTAGAATATGAAAAACATATTTAGAGGTTTTTTGTTTGTTTAATGGCAATTGATGCCATTATTTGGTGGTATGTTAGTTTATTTACATATCTTGTCTTATCAATTAACTTTGAATGGCCATTTTGTGCTTTAAATCTGACATTCAGAATCTTTCATAATCCACAACTAATTTGATCCTTCGAAATTTAGACACTTGATTGCCCTATCAGAAAATAAAAGGCAATCTTCACATCAAATTACTTTTCCTAGGGTGTAAGCCGTGATTTCAAACCATTGCTTTATTGATTTTAAGACCGATTTAATTAAGAGAGGCTTAATGAAAGATAGTTGTTAATGGTGTTAACCTCTGCAATTTAATAAGTGAAGATAGAAGGTGGTCAAAAGAATGTGCAGACAAAAATAATCAAGTTACTCTCATGTACTTGATTATTTGATTACTCAAGGCCTGTTTCAACTAGATACGATGTCGTAACGTCTTGTGGCTGCTATCTGGTTGCCACCGACGTTACGATTCCACGCTCATCGCTTGTTGGAGCAAAATCAATTTTAACAACCACCTGATAAATAACCTTTTTATGATAGCCCTACCATAGTATTGTCTAAAATATCAAATCAAACAGCTTCATAGAGGCTAAAATTTCTTAACGATTCCACGCTCATCACTTGTTGGAGCAAAATCAATTTTAACAACCACCTGATAGATAACCTTTTTATGATAGCCCTACCATAGTATTGTCTAAAATATCAAATCAAACAGCTTCATAGAGGCTAAAATTTCTTAATTAAGTTGTATTTCTTAATTGTTGGTGAAATTTAGTGAGAAACAAACCGTTGGTGGCCATTTTGATTTTTTCGCAACTTCTCGCACTTTCTGCTTTAAAAATATGGTAATTACCCACTGAACATGAAGGGCTCATCCAATGAAAACACTTGTTTTTCCCGCCTTTTTTACAACCTTACTACAACTTCCAAATGTGGAATACCCCTACAGGTTTAGCTCCGCCCAATTTGACCCAATTTGATTGTCAATTGTTGCAGGATAGTCCTGGATATCCAAATGAAAACCGGAAGTGATGGATTTGAGAAATGAAATGTATAAGGATTACGAAAAATGCTTCTATTCTCTTAAAATAATGGAAAAATATTAACTTTTGGACTCTGAGGTATGAGATTATATGCCTATGTTTAATCAGGTGAAGTTTTGTTGCATTTAGTTGAATTATCTTAGCGGTTGTGATACACAAAGAGCTAAGAGGGCGGATTTACTACCGTGTCCCAAGCAGGACACGGTAGGAACATTACTTCTAGTTTCAACTATTCATTCATGGAAAAATAAGTACTAGAGATACATCGTCCTAGTAAGAGTGAAACTTATCTAATCTAGACTTAAAAACATTGAAATCGATAGGGGTAATAGCTGCACAGTGGTAGAGCGTCGGACTGCTGTACCAAGGGTTCCGTGTTCGATCCCTGTTAGGCGAGGTGAGAATTGCCGGGGCTAACCCTCAAACCGGCCTGATTACTGGTGTATTCTCCAGGAAGCAGTCATCGAGAGTGACTCGATGGGCTATAAAGCCTCCTTCACAATCGATGTAAAACAAATTAAACAAACAAACAAGAAAAACATAGCTTTGAAAAGGGCGTCTGCAATTTAAATTGTAAACACTCGAGTTTGACGCAATTGTTACTAGTTTAAAGACAATGACATCCCCTCTATCTATTGCCATATGTAATTGGATCAATTGGTTTGCTGAATTAAAAGCATTTAAAATACATCTGACCGTGTAGTGTCGATTAATTTAGCGAAAGAAACAGATGTGAAATGTTACGTTTCCGTGTTTTGGTCCAGAGTCCTATTCTTCTAATTGAAGAGTAGCATCTGGTTCTCTAGCTGAAGCGTGCGCGACTGAAATAGGAACCAGTAACAAGTTTATCTTGCGGACAGAGAATGATTCACGTTACTTCGATAGTACGAATGATCCAGACGTGGATATTTCATTCTACACAGTAACAGCTTGGATCATCTGAGTTAGTTACTTCGATGGAAGTTGTCAATGACATTAAAACATACCAATTTGGGTCTTTGATATAGTACTTTTGCTGTTTTCAATTTATGTCAGAGATCTTATCTATGTATAGATCAATCTCTACCAGAGTAAATTGGTTCCCGCTACGCTCCCACATGTATCTCTGTGACGGGCTCAGAAAATAGTCCCACTTTTCCGGCATGGTCACGTGGCCGAAACTGACGGGTGTAGTACAATCGTATCTACTCGGCAATCTCCGTAACAAGTCGGTAGATATACCTCGTAGGCAGTACATGAATACACCAGAAATCTTGGGGTAATTCGCCTTATTTCCGGCGGATAACTCAAAATGCACACAGGCACTAAATATGTATTTTAGATACACACAAATTGGCTATATATCACCATTGAATGTTGTTTTTACCCTTTTCATTAAAGATGATCATATCAACACATCTGTGTTTCATATTTTGTCAATCGGCTTTTCTCGGTAATCCCCGGCTTGTTCCGAGTAGATACGATTGCAAACGGACATGCCCTTCGTTGCTGACCTACTTTCAAAAATGGCTCCCCATTGCCTCCGAGGTTATTTTAAGAAATGGCCGAGGTGTTCCGATTGGGGTGTAGTAGTATACTGCATCTGGCGGCTTGCAAAAAGCGAGCTCCAAACTTATGCTCAGATCAATTAAGAAGTAGAACGAAAGTCTCTTTAATCGTATCACAATATAAAGATAGACAAGATAGGACAGTTAAAATAGATAAAATACATTTTTTACACACAAGCAGTTTACATTTGAAGCGTATCAGCTTATTGAGTAGAATATTGAGGCGATGCTCCATACGACTCGAAACCCGCTCCCTCGATCAAAACAAAGTGAATGACAGCTAGAAAATACATTCTCCATGACAAATCAAAGCTCCACGTAGTTTAACAAATGAGTCGTCAGTCAGAATGAATCGTTCTCAAGAAAATCCAATGAATCAAGATTATTGGCGACCTTCTCAACAACAAAAAGCACCATTCCTCTTCATTTCGAGTTTAAATCTTCTTTCAGTCCAGACCTTGACAATACATACTATTAAGTGGACATAGATCAAACTGTTCAGCCTCAATAGACTTATTTGAAAGGACTATCTCACATGTTGTGATTTCAACAATTGAAAATAAGAAGTTTTCTTTCAATAAAATGAAAATATAAATTTCTAAAGTAACAAGACTAGATTATTGACAGCTTTCAAATACCATTCTTAACAGTTTAGAAAAGTTTATAAAGAACATCTATGTACAGTGTATATTGTTGATAATGCAAATCATTTAACCCTTTCTCAAACAACAAATTTTTGACTGTTTCATATTGAAATAGTTTGCAGACGACATTTCAAAATGTAATGAAATTGAAAAATATTCTTCAGAAAGAGCAGAAAACCTTGTGGGAAAAGGAAAAATTGCTTGTTACGAGCAATATCTCCTTTTCCAAATTGAAAGAGTTTGCAGGCGACATTTCAAAATGTGATGATATTGAAAATAATCTTCTGATAAGGCAGAAAACATTGCTTGAAAAATGGAATTTGCTCAATAAGAGCAATTTCCCCTTTTTCCACAATCTTTCCAGAGTAGTCTGCAACATAATGGTTAAATGTCTTTTAAGTTTAGATTGTTGTTTAGAGAAATAACAGTTTAAATGGTTTGTGATAACTGCAAAATAAATGATTTTTATCTTTTCTAAATAATTATGATTGGGGTTAGAAAGCTGTCAATAATCTAGTCTTATATTACTTTAGAAAATATGTTGTCATTTCAATTGTAGAAGACAATTTTTTCTTAAAAGTTAAAGATCCCAATCTGAGAGATTGTCCTTTTCATAGCAAATTATTAATGTTTATTTCACCCAAAACACAACTTTCTGAGTTAGTTGCTATTAAAACCATTTTCTAACATCTGCTTTTTCGTTCAAATTAATTAAGTCACAAATTTTACATGGAGGAATAGGTGAAGCAGATGTCCAGATAAAAGGCATATTCAGCAATTAGTGATTCTTTAAATCCTATGTTGTGGGTACTCATGTGAAACATTAGAACAAACAAATTAATTATTAACCAGATCTAACTCATCAAACAGATCCAAGCGTTATTTTATTCAGATCAAACTCAGCTTTTCATTACCTAGTTTTACTGATAAGAAAGTTCCTATCTTATCTCTTCACCTACACCATATTCTTCAATCATACTTTGATAATGCACATGATGGACACTGTTTCTGTTTATTTGGTGATCCTCAGGTGAAACTGTATTTGGTTGAGTAATTTTGCTTTAGTTACTTTTCCATTTTATACAGCAAACAATATTTATGGTTGAAAGGCTGTCAACTTTTATGAACACTGTTCTGACATCATCTTTCTTGAAATATAATGAATGCAAACCATTATGTATCAACTAGACAATGTTTTTAACAAACAACAGTTCAGCCTATTTCTTAATTCAATAATTCATATCATTAAACAGTAATATTCTCATGATGAGAACTTGTCTTTTAAAGATTTTGATTGTTGTATGCTGCAATGATAATAATACATGTATATTTTTTATTCATTCATAGAGAACATTTGAATTATAAAAGAAACTCTTACAATCTGTCATTTAAGTTCCTACTAACAAGCAACTGTTTGAAAACTAAGTAGCAGTTATAACCATATCTGAGGATGCTCCCTTCATTCATCATTTAGTCACTTATTGTGAATTTGTTATAAGTATTTATGAAAGAAACTTAAAAAATAAACTGTTGTCATAATTGTTTTGGTATTGCTTAGCAGGTATAAAAACTATGATGAATTTTGATGCAAAGCATGAGTATTGTTCATTCAACTATAGCTGATATCTGTTTGTAAAATTCAAATCATATGAAGAAGTAAAGTGAAAATCTGAAATGAAAACTTAATTGTTAATCGTTAATTGCTATTCTTCATTTAACAAATATCTACAGAATATGTACCTTAGACCATCCTATACACTAAAAGAATCATATTGACTGTCCACCATTAACCCTATCAATTATCAATTCTTTCTATCATTTAATTCATAAGAGAGGTTAATAATAACTAATTAAACTTGCTCATTATACAGTTCATCAAAATATTCTGAAATTACATACAATTCATGTTTTATTAAGTTATAACAATGTTTCAAAAATGTGACCCATTTTCATGCTTTTGAAAGCATTTTGATTAAAGAAAAATCTGGTTATCATTAACAGCTTACTCTTTCGTCCAAAAGATTTATGCTAAAGGCCCACTTTCTAATTGAGTCCCTCTTCTTGTTACAAATTTATATCATGGTAATCAATGAAATTCTTTTTCTGCATTGAATGAATCAAATATGGAATGTTTTATCAGTCCCTTGTCCCTTATTAAGATTGTTGACATGGTAAAGTATGTGCATTCATTGGTTCAGAAAGAGCAATGTGAGAAAACATAAGGACATCTTAATTGATAGACTAAATGCTACGTTATGTTCAAATTACAATTAACAGAAGCATCGACCAATTCTCTCAGATATGAAAAGTGAAAATTATCGAAATAGTAAGCAACTAAAGATAACATTTGTTACGTTGAAAAGGGTAGAAATAAGTTTAATAAAGGGATTTGATATAACTTGACAATCTGTCAGTCATTTTTTAGTTTTATTCCAATGCTTTTCTCACTATTGGTGGAGGTATTACCACCTTACTAAAATGCCCCAAAGTGCACTAAAATCAAGCATACATTTGCCTTGATCCATCGACCCGTTTTAAAATAACCGCATCCTCACTCCCCCTCATCCTCGCCAACGCCCCAGCCCTACCCCCCCCACGAAGATTAACAGCTGTGGCAGTTTTATAGAGGGGAGAACCAAGGGTGTACAGCTTTCTTATTTCTTAAGAATCATTAATGGTTTGTCTATTCTTTTGCACAAAGTATGAGCATAATACATACATCATAAAGTTACTGGTAAACCATGTGTTATAAACAATAAAACACAAGCATAGTTAAAAAAAGGTACTTGCAGTTTTTTCAACATAGTTCTTTCTTCTCATCTTTGTCTCTATGCTCATGCCTTTCCTGTGGCCCCACAAACCATGAACACATCATCCAAATATCCATTTTGTTTCAAACACTGGCAGCCTTCAACTTGTCTTCTCTGCAACTCTTGTTTAACTCATTCAGCTCTCATTTCATAGCATGTGAAACTTATTTGGGGGTTATTTTGAAGTACTTTTTTAAAAGCACCAACTCATCGATATCTTACATTCGTGGAAGTTTTCAGAACATCGATTTGAAGAGATCTGCGCCCATTCAGATGATAAGAATGTGCCATTTAAGAAGCTTTTGCCTTATTCCAAATACAATGATATCACGTATTATGATGTTAATCTTTGCAAGGGCAAAATCTTTAAAAACACAGTTGTAAAGTGAAGACATCGTTCCCAAATTCTACATCGTTTTTGTTTACATCACTGGTATCCAAACTGTGCGATAAATCAGATTTACTATAGATCGAGCGGGAGACCAAAGATGTAAACATTCTGCGGATTGATTTTCAATAGCGTAAAAAGGCTTTAAAATAGTTATAGCGAAATTCGGTGAAATACATATTTAATTTCTTTTGTATGGATAAAGTAAAAGTAGTTTTGCCTTATTCATATATTTCTTTACTTAATTGTATGCAAAGAACAGTTTGGATCGCAATATTACAGAGTTTGCCACGATTCGTGGCAAAGATGGCGTGAGCCCGTTGCAGAGGTAGTATCCGGGGGACGATAACTCTGCATGGGAGATTGTGTATAGATCTGTTAAAAAGTTTAATCTACAGGACTTTCTTTGGAGCATGCATTATTGACAGGTTTGATACACAGACCAAAGACATACTGTTTATTAGATCTTTGCACAGACAAACAGATACGTTCATATATAGACATAGACACTCATACAGATGCACATATACTTAGACACACAGAGAGACACAGACACATTGCGTCGCACACATACACATATATTCACAGACATATATACACACTCACAGACACATGCACCAAAAAAGACAGACATAGACAAAGAAACAGCTAAAGGACATACGGACACAGATAGATATTGTAACAGGCAGACATAAACGGACACAAACAAACACCTACAGCCACATACATGTAAACGGACTCTATAGACATACAGAAACAGCTACTATAGGCAGCCACAGACACCCACAAACACATATTCAAACAGTTCTACATGGACAAACACACACTGCATTGGGTAACACACACAGACCGTGATCTTGTGGTAGAGTGTCGGCTTCATGACGAGAGGTTCGTATATTCGATTCCCGCGGAAAGCGGGTTTGACATCCGACTTTTCGTTAACTCACACTCGACGCGAGCACTGCTTATGTTGAATACATGTTTATATATATCTAGAGAACTGAATCGATGCTTACAAGAACTTGTTTCATAATCGATGAAAACAAGATTGAGAGAGGTTTAAACTTCGACGGAGTCTCCGCGGCCTAGCGGATAATGTGCAGAACTTTGAATAACATGGCCTCTCTCGCATAAGTTGAAGTCCCGATGGAGGATATGGATTTTCATGAGAGGTAGTGTCTCAAGACTGACTAACGGAATGCCATTGGTACTATCTGACTTGACCAGTCCTTATTGGGAGTTGAGTATGGGGTCTTCCTTCATCTTAAACAATATGGCATCGCAAGATAACTGAAATAATGGTGACACGATGTAAACTCCATATAGATAATAAATTCAATTTCGACATTTGACATACTGTGTATAAGAGGCAAACTGGTTCGTGCATGTCAAATTACTGTATTATTCATACGTCAGCCCATGCGATTTGATCCAATCTATCCGGCAATAATAATGTTTTATGAGGTTGCAACCATTCATATTCTGAACAAGATATAAAGCGGATACACTAAAAACACACACACACACACACAAGGAATCATATTTGTACCAGGCTACAAACATTACCTTATTTAATTATATCTACCCACGATGATTTCGATTCTCTCATTAAATCAGTTCTTTAATCTCACTATTACTTTGTGGCTACACTGAGCTAGCCTTACAACTTACAAGAGTCAATTTTAAAAGCCCAACGTGCCCTTTCTCTAGTAGGTTCTTCGCTAATTGCTTTAGGAATAGTCTATTAAAATAGTTTAGTTAGAGCACATTGTTTTATCGTTCTATCTAATCCATGACACAACACTCACTAAATCAGTTTTGGTAGGAGACCGAGATCAAATGCTATCTATTGGACTGCCATTTGGAACCACACCGAAACAAATACTGCGGCTCACAGAATTTCTCGATAAAAAGGCGATATGGAAAACCAAGGCTTTGTTTTGTGATATTGAAATACATGTATGTTGTATGCTGGGATGGGCGGTGATCGTGGTAAAGTGCTTGATAGGGTTAAGGGCCTTTTTCGCGAGTTTCTCAAACACGAATCTTTACCACCGATGGCAACCGTTCTATAGCTTTACAATAAAGAATTATATCTATAGTTATATTAAGTTACTGACACAGGTCCAATATGGGTCCTCTTCGTCAGTACCGTACCAAACTTTTTCAGTTTTTTAACGATTGTCTTGGATTCACCAGTACTAGTCTATGGCTCTGAAGTGACTTGCCAAAGGTCACTCCCACGAAACCAGGGGTGTGGATGGGGCTTGAACCGAGACCCCGAGTTCAGAGGCCACCACATTAACCACTGCTTACCAAGGCCTTTTATCCCAATCAGCTCCTATCCGGCTACATTTAACAGTTAATTTAAATTTGCTGAATACGCTCGTTTCGACCTGTTACAGGCTACAATATGTTTCAGAACATTTAACCCTTAGGATGCTGGTTGATTTTCTTAAAATAGATTTTGTGTCGACTGCTTTCAAAACCTTAAATACCTGCTTAATTTTGTCGAGGAAAGATACTCAGAGTAGTAAATATGTTAGATTACAGGTCAGCCGTCAATTTACTTGGCGACTGGTCTGGATCTAACCTGTTTGAATTAGCATGAAGTCTGTTCCAGCACTATGAGGGTTAAGAAGCAATTTTACAGCTTCCATATATGTTTTTTTGTACTTTTGTTTGGATAACGCCCTACAGACGAGCAAACATTGAGAGCGATATCACAAATGGATCACTCGCTCATAAGTGTGTTTTTTCCATTTCTCACATTACTTTCAACTTGAACAATGAATCCTCTTTTAAACAAATGTGCCACATTGAATACATGTTTTCATGAGCTAGCTTCAAATATATTGTTTGTTAATGCCCTTTTGAATACATGTATCATGTATATTAGAAATATATTGTCAGTTTTATGTTCGTGTTATGGGCTGGACATTTCATATATTGTAAAATAAATTAACTATCGATTTAGTTTTGCGACTATATCGTGCTGTGTAACGAAATACAAAGGGAGACAAGTAATATTTTGATGCTGATGCATCAAGTCGCCCGCAGAACTTGATTTTTCTTTCTTTATCATTAAGTTAAAGCCAATAAAGAAAACAACGGGTGTATAGTTAGAAATGTTTATTTTACTATAAAAACTGAATGGTGCATAATATTTAAAAAAGAGGTTGCCATCTACGAAAAAATTTATACCACAAAGGATATTTCAAATTGGGGACTGCAAATGTTAGTTTCATGACAATAGGCCGATCAGCAACTAATTGTAAATCAGGACAGGGAATCACGTGATCAGAAATGATGAGACCGTGAAAAGAAATGGAGACTGTAGTCGCTTCGACTTCTTAAAACCGGTGAGTATCCTTTCATATAGCGATTTCGTGCACGAAATGTAGCGCAAAGTACCCGCCTTGTGTTCCGATTTTCTCCACCGTTTGGTGTAATGGTGCCAGATAAGCAGTTTCTTGTTTCTTCAAACACTCGACAGCAGTCTTCGAACCTCGCCGATCGCAGCTGGATACGTTCCACGAACAGTGGAAGATTTTAAGTCTTAACCCATTTAATTTGCGTTAAATCGCTTCGGTTTGACCAAAAATGGATGCAGAACGAGTATAGAACAGAACAGAACAGAAGTTTATTTAAAAAATAATGCGAAAATAGTGCTTAAGATGTAAACATCAGAGATAAAAAAGTATACAATATAGGACAAAGATGTCTTATTACATTTGACTTACAAACTTTTATTATTAAGTTGGCTTATTCTCTTCTCATTGACTAATTTGTAATAAATTCCTGTGCCATTTAAAGTGTTAATGTTTGAACAATTTAAAAGTTTTATAAAATTAAACATCCTAGGTTTTCCATAGTAAAACTGCCTTATATAGTTTTTTCTTATATCTTTATAAAACGGACATATTAATATGAAGTGAAATTCGTCTTCTATTTAGTCTTAATTACAAAGAGTACATATCCTTCTGTGTCATCTGCTTTCAAAACCTTAAACACTGCTAAATATTGTTGAGGAAAGATACTCAGAGAAGTAAACATGTTAGATTACAGGTCAGCCGTCAATTTACTTGGCGACTGGTCTGGATCTAACCTGTTTGAATTAGCATGAAGTCAGTTCCAGCACTATAAGGGTTAAGAAGCAATTTTACAGCTTCCATATATGTGTTTTTTTTTATACTTTTGTTTGGATAACGCCTTCCAAACGAGCAAACATTGAGAGCGATATCACAAATGGATCACTCGCTCGCTCATTAGTGTGTTTTTTCCATTTCTAACATTACTTTCAACTTGAACAGTGAATCCTCTTTTGAACATACGTACCACACTGATAACATGTTTGCATGAACCAGCTACAGATATATTGTTTATGAATGCTTGTTTTTTATCAACATGTATCGTGTATACCAGGAAAATATTGTCAGCTTTCTGTTTTTATTATAGGCCAGAGATTATTATACTATACTGTAAAATAAATTAACCATCGATTGAGTCGTGAGGCAATATGGTGCGGTGTAATGAAATACAAAGGGAGCTAGATACACCTTCTTATTCATTATCAAGTGCATGGCTCACTCTTCACATTGCTTATTTAGTACATAGGCGTAGGAGCGTTTTCAACATTGGGGGGGCCAACTTCAGATGAGGACCGGTCTAAGAATAAATGTTCCTAAACTTTCTCATAACTAATCATGCATATACAAATTCAATATCATTGAATGAATTAAAAGAAAGCGTATGATAATGTGTATCTTAGTAAGACAAAATAACCAAAAGAAAAAGAAAATAGGGTAGGTCAAGACTCGATCCCACGCAGAAAGCATATTGTACTGACACTAACTATAAGTGACAGCCACCATGCTGTCACGGCCACGACTTCGTCTATTCCACAAAATGACTTTATATTTAAATACAATATAAAGTCTGACTGCTTGGAGTACGTTTTGCATCACTGTTTTCGTTAGTCGAAACTACATTCCGTGAGCTGAGATTTCAGTGGATAAACCCGATGTATTCAGATTGCCATTTGGGATGATGACGTCAAAATGTTTTGGTTATTGTTCGTAATAAAAGGCGAATTGGTATTAAATAAAGCACAAAATACACTTTTATATTAATTTTGCTGTTAAATTCCATTTCTTTCATTTTTTCTTTCCAAAAATCTTCATCTTCCATTGTGAATATGGGGGGGGGGGGCCAAAGTATACTCTGGCCCCCCCCAGTCTGGATATTGGGGGGCCGGACCCCCCGGCTCCTACGCTTATGTAGTAACATTACTAATTGTGGGCGTTAAGGACAGACACTAAGTGTCCTAAAATAAAGGGAATGAGTGAAAACAAGTACACATACATTTTAAATGTTTATTAAATAATTAGATGGTTATCAAACAAGCGATTTCTTAGGACTAAGATATCTTTAATCACGGAGTTGAACTCGCATACACTTTACTACCTATCTAGCAAATAGTATGCTTTATTCAAACTTATTTCGATTTGACAAAATAAAAAGTAAGAGATTTTCGTCTCATTTTGGGTTGAGCTACTTCCTGATTTGACATTATATGCACACTTTCTACCTATGATATCGATTAGATACACTAGGGCTGTTTTTTTTGTGAACAAACAATTAGAAAATACATAACAAAGCAATGTAGACGAACAATTGATTACACACGTAAGCTTCCAAGATACACATATGTTGCTTAAAGTCTTATTCAGATTTAAAACAAACAAAAAAACAGAAAAAAACCTCGACACAGATACTTGTATTTTCAACTACGGGCAAATGTATGACTTTTTACACGACAAGAGTATAAACGGTATGCCCCGATTTAGAAACAATTATGCCATTTCAAAGCTATGTAAAGGTTAACCAAAAGTAAGCGTGGTGTTACAAAATAAGGCAACTGTTTTACGGAGTATTTCATTTTTTTGGATACAATTATTTCAAATACGTCTAAAGGACACATGGTTTAGAGACTATACGACTTTAGACGATACGAAACACCCTTGCAACAAACTTTGCCTGCGTATATGACATTGATTGAATGCAACCCTCATTGTGTCAATGGTTTCTTTCCTTTATTTTGCGCCCCCCCCCTTCCCCACCAATAATTAAGCCATGCTCCATTCAAGGCAGACTAAATAGTGTTAGTACCGTTCACATGATTATGATTCAATATAAGTTAGACCTGTTTTAACAACTTTAACAAATGCCATGTCCATATTTATCTTCATCACTGTTGCTTTCATACGGCTGATACATGGCTGGTTTAACCCTTTCCCAAACAACAAGTTTTCGACTGTCCCAAATTGAAAGAGTTTGCAGACGACATTTCAAAATGTGATGAAATTGGAAAATAATCTTCCGATAGGACAGAAAACATTGTGGGAAAAGGAGAAATTGCTCGTTAGGAGTAACTTCTTTTCCCACAACGTTTTTAAAGTCATCTGCAACAAAGTGGGCATATGTCGTTATTGTTTGGGAAAGGGTTATGAGAATGAAAGTCAGACAAACATCTTAACAATACTTAAAAATACCCTGATGTAACACAAACATCTTAAAACTGTTTCTACATTATAATGAAAATATGAAATAAAGGCTTCTTGTGAAAACACATCCAATAACAGATCTTCCGTTCGTAAACATGGTTACTTTATGACAAAGGAACATTAAGAAGGAATCATCCGATAATAGATCTTCGCAAACATGGTTACTTTATTACACTGAAGACATTCAGAATGAATCACACAAATGAAGTTTTCATAATTGATAATATCTGATTATCAGAACCATGATTTAATTCTTATAAACGAATGGAATGATTGAGCAGATTGTCACGCCTTTGCATAGTTCCAACTCTTTTGTGCTAAAAACCTCGTTGCTCAAACAACAAAAGCCGACATTGCATCTTCAGAACAACATGCTTATCTCAGCTGTATACTGAGCAGGCATCACAATTGAGAAACCCATGGCATGTATAACATGGCTGTTTACCATGCACTCGTCAAATCAAATGTGTAAATAATAATCAGTTCTATAATTGCACATTGTAGCTCTAATGTCCAACTATGAGGTACCCAGCTACCCATACTAATCTGATGCTACACTGTCAGCAAATTAAATGTACCCGTAATTTAGCGCACAAAGTGAAAAATAATTATTTGATTAAGCTGCTTTCATTATTGATAGTTAACAGTACTTTTGAGTAAACCTACATGCAAATCTTATAAAAGTCATCATTAAATCATTGAGCAATTAGTCAAAAAACACGAATATTAATGGGATTATCATCACAACCAAACTATCACTGTCCTGTATTTCTACTTTCGAATGTGTCTTTTGTTTCAAAATTATGGTTTGTTGTCACTTTTTGTTAGCAATTAACAGTAAGAGATAATTTTGTGACAGAAGAACAAAATATGAGAAGTGCTTAAAAAAGCCAATGCTCCCTTTATAATGCAGAAAAATATGTCTATTTGACATTATGAATAATTATGTAGTTATTTATGTAATTTTTCATCAGGACAATTTGACAAATTTGCAAGCACAAAACTCTATTGTGGTCTCATTCCTATTTACACTAGAAACGCTAAAATCTTTATTCAACCCTTTACCAAACGCCAAATTTTCGACCGTCTCAAATTGAAATTCGGACGACATTTCCAACTGTGATAATGTTCAAAAATAATCTTCTTATAGAGGCAGAAAACATTGCGGGAATAGGAGAAATTGCTCGTTTAGAGTAATTTCTTCTTTTCACCCAATGTTTTTCATAGTTGTCTGCAACAACCTGCCAAATGTCGTTATTGTTTGGTAATGGGATTAATCTTTATTTAAGATCTTCTTTCGAAGTTCCTTTATCATACGAAAGTGTTTTCCTACTTTGTTATTGCAGAGTGCTTTTATTTTCAATTCGGACAAGACGGTTTCCATTGTTAGATTTTGAATAAGAAATCATCCATGTACTAAGGTTTGTTTCCTTTGACTTTAACATGCATTCAGGACCAATGTCAGCAGATCTCAAATGACAAAGAAAAGAGTAAATGAGCAACTTTAATCATCATCAGTATCGTCATCATCATCACTATCGCTGCTGGTATCGTCCGAGCTGACTGTGATCTTCCGGCGATGTCTCGGTACGGACAAATTACTCCGCGGATTATTCCGCGTTCGAGACAACGATCGGGTTCGGAGAGACGCTTGATGAGGCTGTTGTTGTGGTTGTTGTTGGTGCGCGGTTTGTTTGGAGGCGTGGCCATGGCCCGGGGGAGGTAGATGACTGTCGTCAGGGTGCCCAAGGCTCTCCAGTCCGTGCTGTTCGGCCTTCCTACTAGAGGACGCTCTGCTAAATAAACAAATACAATACACAGTCAGTTTTCTTGATCTTCACATGTGTAACCACAATGCATCAGACTTAACTTGTACCATTCCTTGGAATTTAATTTTTGTTGTATCATTCTACCTAAATGTATATATGTTTCTCCTAGAGATATGTAAAGATACCAAATGCATTGTACGAGTAGTTCATGTTCATTTATTTTTTGTAAGTTTGTCAACCAAGCAGATATTTTATAGAATTTGTTTTCTTACTTTTCTATTCAAGATATATTCATACATCGAATAGGAAGATTTTTACATGAATTATATAGTAAAGCCAAGGGTCAAAGATGCGCGAAGAAGTAAGCAATGTCAAAATATAACATATGAATTTAGACTACAATTGAATACATAGATCTATACATTATCTGACAAGCAGGTAGAGTAGAGTCAGACATTAAAATTATCGTGTTATATGTACAAACATTAACTGTAATACAAAAACCTGAATTATTGTCTGGTATGGCAAGTTGTAAATGCAAGACAGCTTTCAATTTCCATTTCATTGCTCGTTTATAAAACATCCTAAGTTCTAATTTCCAGCTACTTACATGCAATGCTATGCTCATCATATGCAATGTACATAATATTTTTTCAACATTTTTCTGTAAGTAAATGCACTAAACTAGCTTCCATTGAAACTCGAACAAACCTAATTAAGATCTACATAGCATGTATGCCTAAGAAAAATCAAACTAGCTTGATTAACGACATACAAAAGTAAATAAAACGAATAAGGTTTCACCAGAGTTCGATTTGTACGTGGCTATATGAGGCAATAATTGCTTCCCCATAGCGGAATTTATAACTGGTCTTAGTTTAAATAACACTGTGCGAAAACAGATTGCATGAAAGAAAAAGTGCCAAATGATATCGGGTAGAAACTATTTTGAACAGGGATAAAATGCTCATTAAGAACCAATTATCGTTTGTTAAGATGGTTTCTAAAGTTCTCGTTGGTAAAATCATCACAGCATGACACATGCCGCAGGGGTTAATGATAAATACCCCAAACCAGCATGGACATGGCTAGACTTAATCAACAAAATGGGTTCTGTATATAGATCAAATCAGCCTCTTTTGGTTGAAATAAAAACATAAGCATATAACTGTGCAAACTTGGCAAACTTGAGACTTGAAATTCAAAACTATTTTACAAATGTAGTAAGCGATTTCTATGGGTGGAAATAAGAACATTGAACATGCTACATGCAATCATAAAAGTAATAGATGTAATGAGATGTGTAAACAGAATGATATTGAAACAAATTCATGAGGGTCAAGTAATAAAAAGAAACAATTGTTCGATCGCCTATGCAACGAGAAAATAAGTAAAACATAAACTTTCTTAAACCTTTGCAAAAAAGAAAGTAATGTACAATCAACACAACATATATAACGCCAAAGTTTTGTAACAAATTTCATCTGCTGTTCGGGTAAAGCAGAGGATAACCCTAGATGCGGGATTTACTTAATTTATAATCATTCTAAAGCGTGCTGGTGGTGGTGAATCACAAACATGGTTGCCAAGCAACGACTTAACATAATACTTGTCCTGATGGTTTTTCACAGACCTGCATGCGAGGTTAGAGTGCGACGAAATCATTAAAGATGCACAGTGAAATGAAAATGTTTTGAGAATAAACTTTATATTTCTTCTTTTTTAAATGCAGCAACAACTTCATTTATGCAAAGATCCGGACATTTTTACCTCAATTCTTGTGATTGACACAGTGAGGAATGAAACTCACTTCCTTGGTTGAGTATTGCATTTTTAACATAACAATTTAAATTAAACATTAAACCTTTATCAATCTTTGTTGACATTCTTAACGAATAATTATTTAAAATCATAATAAAAGCTTAAAGTAAAACAGTCCTTATTCCAAGGGTTTCTTAGCCTATACGACTGTCTCTGAAATATTCTGTAAAATATCAAGTGAGGGCATAAAATGATGAATCGATAACAAAACGTTTCTTGGTGAAATAGAGTGAATAAACATCGATATACAACATATGACTCACAAAACTGGTTAACAAGATCAAAATAGTCCCGATTGTTTGTGATGGAGGTAATTCGTAAACGAGGCTCGAACCCAGTGTTGCATGTCAAAACTATATGGTAGCTCTCTGCATCGAAAACAAAAATGAAAACTCTAGGCATTAACATAATACATGAACCTAATGATTGACAAGGTGCACCTAGAAAATATTACAATAGACTTAAGATATATCGTTCAATGTATAACTTTCAAGGGACGGTCAAGAAAGACTTTGTAAGGTATCATAACTTTGTATTTTATTATTTAATATGACTTTGTCCTTTTAAGTAATATCTGTTTATTTGAATTACAGATATCCAACTCTTCGGCCAATCTTGTTATATCGTTCCTCACATATAAAGGTGGAATCGTAGCGGGAACTTATTTACTCGGATAGAGGTTGCTCTTTGGCAACGCTTGGATACCCATTGCAATGTAACTTTAAGTTGCTTCGTCGAACTTATTTTTTCAATTTCATAGCATTTTGGAATGTCATCTGCAACCTCTTTCAATTTGGGACAGTCAAAAATTTAACGTTTGGTAAAGGGTTAATGATTCTTTAAACTTTTAAACAGATCGAAGTCGGGAGTCATAAATGCATATGTTCAATAGTATCAATAAATATAAATACACGTGGATTTTATTTACATATAATTATAAGTTGATAAGACTAACAAAGTATTATGACATTCGCCTTCCTTTACAAAAAAAAACAAAAACAAAAAAAACAGTAACGAATCATTTTGATTCTTTGAGAATCTTGCCAAACAATTTCTTTCTTTGACAAATAAAACCCTTGCCAATAATAAAAGCTGATTGTATCTTGGGTATCGTTTGTTAAAATAAGGACGAAAGTCAAAAGATAATGCTCCTTCGAATACAAATAACAAAATAGTAATCACCAGCACCAAAACCAAATGCTGCAAAAAGAAAATCAAGATCCATAGTAAAACAATTCACCAATTTGATTACACCATGTGAACAGAGACATAGATAACATGTTATCTATGTCCCTGATGTGAATGAAAGAACAAATAGTGCCAAGATAAATTTGATGCTGGATATTACCAAGACTAATTTTTCCATTTCGGGTATTGCCAAATATATATGAATACCATTGAACCATGGTGTCGGGGAAAAAAACAGCATGTTGCATATTGAAAAGTGAGACAAGTTTTATGTATAACTTTTATGGGTCTTTTTAAGGAGGGGTACATGATTAAACAAAGAGTTCGTAATGTTTCCTTTGTTGCTCAACACTAAAATCTTATGTAGCTGATAAACCGGATTTGCGTAAAACATGTCTCAAAACATGTCTCGTATTTCCGTTGTGTGTGTGAACCACGGGAAGAGTTGAATCAATGAATGTTATGTTGCATGCATGTGACACTAGTTCGATCTCAACATAACTAAGCATTACTAATAAGATAAACTAAACTGCCAGAACTGACAGTTGTTAATTGATAAGAATATTTGATAAAAATGAAATAAAAAATCTACACAATGTAATATAAAAAAAAACCACGTAGTCCTCGTTCAATAAGCAGCACTAAAAGCAGAAAACTCTGCGATAGAGGATGTAACCAAAGCTAAGTAAAACAAAACAATCACAAAACAACCTGATTGGCAGTTGTTTTAGACAGTTTTCATGCGAATTCACCTACTCATATAATAAAGTGGAAGTACCCGCAAAAGCACATAGCGAAAAAACAAATTACTGACCAAGAAACCAACAACAAACCTACACCATTCGGAAGTTGTATAGCTACAAGATAGTGTTCATGTAATGGGTCCGTAGTGTTCTTGGATATATCATCACTCAAAGAGCATGCAAATGTGTCTGTGTCTGAAAGCACTTCAGACGCCTCTGAAAGCTTTGAGAGACCATACTATGGAGAAGCTATGGAACCATTCCACGAGTTCTTAACACTTTCCTGACCAGCATTGCTATTTGTAACCTTTGTACAAACACATCGTCTTTATCGATAATTCAATGCAAGACGAAAGCAAGTTCTTCATTTTGGGTGAACTTTCTATAGTTTTGCACTAAATCCAATATGTAATTTGATGCTCCTTTCAATGATTGGAACAATAAACGATTTTTCAATAGAAAAATCCATCCTATGGATATGCAATCACCAATGCATTTTGCAACTCGAACCCATTGTATTTATTGTGAAATCATACAACATAAGTTGGCAAAGGCAGACGTCTGTTAAAATACATTTACAAACCCAGCCAAAGATATTCAAAACCATATCTTTATAGGACATGCTAGTCTGGGAAAGTGTTATTTTTTATTTTACAAAATATCCCTGAATAAACCAATTATTGCACTCGACACAAGGTCCAAACTTACACAATATTACAGGGTTAGGTACATTTAAATGTACAGTTATCTACAGTGTTGTGCTGCAAGAAAAGAAAGGCTTTGTTCATTGAAGAAAATGACACATGGTAATATGACTAGTTGTAAGACCTAAATAGCATACAATTCGACAGTGTACAATATGACAATGCCACTTTGTGAGTTAGGCACTATAGTTGTTATAGTAACGAGGGGAGTATTTCTTGTCAAACAAAGTATTTCTTGTCATAAGCAACTGTTGTTTATGAATCATTCTTGTTTATTCAAGCATTACTTTTTGCATAAAAAGTGATAGAGAAAAAACATTGAGAAAAAGGAAATATCTGAACCTTTGACAGAACAAGGGGGCCACAGTGTCCCTTTTAATTGCTTATCTGATATCTATTACAAATAAGCCTGATGAAGATTATATCCATACTGTGGCTATTATAGTGGTTACAATATTTGACTAAGTAACTTTTTTTCCACTCAACCCATGGTTATATTTTAACTAAAGATCTTCAAGAAAATCATTTGGAGCAACTCTAATAAATATTGGATTCAAACAGGATTTTACTATGAATTGGCCTATTTTCTAATACAAACCACACTCATGATCAAACCCGTTAAAGTAAAAGAGTTAAAACTAACATGACAAACATATAAAACCATATGAGGGAATACCTGAAAGGTTATTTGTACTTATTTTATTCATTACAGTTGACATCATTGTCAATGTGGAAATTTCATAATCATAAATGTTCCACATATAAATACAAGGTTTGAGTCTATTATTTTGAGTGTTTGAGAGACTATTGATGTGAACCATTAACTTTAGTCTTGCAATGAGCCATCAATTTGAACATCTTATTAGGAACGGTTGCACCTGTTTAATCAAGGGTTCAATGCAAGACTTTAGTAAGTGCTATATGTTTGTGAAGCACCTGCTATAGTATTGCATTGAACCCCTCTTAAGGTCTTCTTTAAATGATGTGAGGTAAAAGGTTGATCTCCATAATTTCCATGTGACATATCAGCTCTTGGCCAGGGAGATATGTATAGTAACTGATAACATTTATCAGTTAGAGTTATACACAAATTAACAAAATGCAAAGGCTATTGACAAACTGCACCCAAACAATAATAAGTTGAAACCCAGTCCAAATGATCCAGACGTAGATATTTCATTCTCCACAGTTACAGCTTGGATCATACAAGTAAGTTGAAACCATGAAATTTAGTAGTTACTATAGAAAGTCCACCTGAAATAATCTCCCTTTGTGCAATGTGACCTTTAGTCCCTAAACATATGTGCAACATAGACCTTTTAACATACTTTTGGGAGAATAATTGAATGCTGAATGTGACAAAAAAGCTATTTTCTTTTTTGGTCATATTAATTAAAGAGTAAAAACCTTGCACTTTGTCTGTTGTCGAATTGAATTAATTACAAAATCCCATATGAAAAAAAGAGAATAAAAGAATTAAAATAAAACAATTAAGAATCATTTGTTTACATCTAAAACACATTTTATAACAACAAAAGAATATGAACATATGAGTATATAAGCACACAGCAAGCAAAGCAAACAAAGCATGATTAGCCTAAAACAACAAAAGCAGTAAGTCAACATATTAAGTATCTTTTCATGGCATACATATAAATCTATACATTCTTAGATAACTTGACAGCTTTTGAAAACATTAGAAAAAGAAGAACTTACTCATTGATGAGTACAATTTTCCTTTTTAACATTATTTTCCAAAACAGTATCATATAATCTTCTAAAGCCATCTTTCAATAAATAAACTTTTGTAAGCTGTTTAGACTAGCAAAATATCCCCAACAGGCTATCAGTTTACTAGTTTCTAAGCAGTCGATATTCACTGATTTAAGGCATGCATAATGCATCTTCCATTCTATTTCAAATTAATTGGGTTTACCACATAACTAATCGTGCTAGAGGCTTTCAACTTATGAACAAGTCATTATATTCTTTTCCAATTACTCAAGAGGAAAAACTGAGAGTTGTATCAAATTCGAAAGCATAAGCAAAGGTAAGGCTTGGGTAGAGCATTTGCCACTACAGTCATCATTGTTTTTTGAGTCAAATGCTAGTAATACTCGCTAAACGACCTTAGCTGTCAATGCACCTTAAAACACCATTCATTCATTCATTGAGTTATCGGTAAACAATGCCAAAATGCAGTATACAGTATCTTTCATCCCAAAATAGACTCTTCCCTACAAAACAATTGCTTATTTACAATGCTCTATGTTACTGTCAAAAAGCTCTTGCATTTTGGTATGATCAGAAATGTAATGTTTCCATATAGTTACAAAAGACAAAGATTATCATTGAGTGTTCAATGCAAGACTATAGTAAATGCGTCATAAAAATGAAGCTCTTACTATAGTATTGCACTAAACTCTAAACATGATTCAAACTAAAAAAGATTCTTCTCTTATTATGTTTTAATACTAATATAAATTGAATCTTATTTATGAATTGATTCACCTGATTACATCAATTAATCAGACTATAAAACTATATCTGCTGTTGATGTTATGTTTAAGGTAAAAGTTTGATTAAGAAAAAGCAGCTAGCTCCCTACAAAATCCGGAATCCTACACACCAAAAGCTAAACCGTGCTAATGCCTACCTTTTCTTGACCAGAGTATTATGTTTGTTTGATTGGTCCGGTACTTTGTGTTCATCAGCTGTAGGTTTTTGACTGGAAAAAATGTTGACTTGAATCCATGGAGTAAACACTGTCATAATACATGTATGGATGCTTCCAAAGGCCATTTCAACATTTTGGTAATTAAGGATATTGAACAATTATAACCCTTATGGTGCTGTAACTGTCTTCATGCTTATGCAAACAGGTTAGATACAAGCCAATTGCCAAGTAAATAGGGGGCTGGTCTTTGATCTAATCTGTTTGCCACTCTGAGTATCTTTCCTCAACAAAACTTAAGCAGATATTTAAGGTTTTGGAAAGCAGATAACACAAAAACCTATTTTTAGAAAATTACCAAGCATTCTAAGGGTTAACAATCACAGAGATGGTAACACTTACCAAATTATCGGATTGTAACAATTTTATCATCTGATGTTTAACACAATGTTCAACCTTTTATTATATATATATATATTTACATTTCCTGTATCTTATCCAGAACCCTCCTTTTGACTAATGACTAAAACCATTAACAATGTTTTGACCATTACCTAGACTGTTGTAAAGAGGATCAATCCATACCATGGTATCATGAACAGAGCAAATCAAGGGTTCAATGCAATTCTATAGTAAGTGCTTCATGTTTGTGAAGCACTTTCTATAGTCTTGCATTCAACCCTAAGAATGCTACATAAAGGTCAAGGTCAGGCAAGTTTAAGTGACCCTGACCCTTCAAATAATATCTCATACTCTATAATCTCATGCAGTTGCTTCAAATTATGAAACTTAAGGAAATGGGTTAAACAGATGAAGAATAAGAAGAATACATTCTCTTGTATCGAGATATGACCTTTACTGTTCACGGGGGTTCATTCATTTTGAGTGGGATGACATACTTCTCTGTAAATATGCAACTTGTGTGGGTGAAGTACAATTTTAACAGGGATATAAGCCTTTCATTGATATGCTTGAGGGAAACTGTTACCTCCCAGGGTAGAAACCAGATAAAAAGCCAATCAAGGGCAGGCTGAATGTTCAGTGCAAGACTATATCAAGTGTTTCAAGTTTGTGAAGAACTTATCATAGTATTGCATTGAACCCATTAGGCCTAGAGGCTATTAATTTTATAAAAGGGTACTCTAGCTAAAATAAGACACAAAAAATGGCTTTTTATTGATCTCTGTTCAATTCTGTCATATATCAAGTTTCAGCCAATCAGATATAGATCAAATCTAGCCAATCAAGAGGGAGAAACATTGGGATTCGTGTCTGGCAGGAGCACAGATAAGAGGTGAATAGGAGCAGTGTGCATGGAGTGTTTCAAAATACCAAATATAAACCGCATTTTATTGGTTCATAAGATTGTTCTCAGTGTGACTTTTCAAATGAGTAAGGTTAAGCTTAGAAATTAATAAGTTTGGAAAAATGCAAAAACTAAGGTGCAATATCTTTTTTTTTTCTGCCAGAGAATAGTATTTCAATCTATCAGATGTAAATTTCAATTTGCATCATTTTTTCAAACTACCGGTATATAGGATGATAATAAACATGTTAATTTGTACAGTGTAAAATCATGACAGACATACCTACATTAGAAATGTTATGGAGCAATGACACATAAGATTGCTTGTTTATAAATAAAATTATTAATACCAAAGATTTTTAAAACTTAAACATACAGACAGTTTGAGAAGTACATGTACAAGATGTAAAGAAAACAAGTTCATAAATGATAGGTAATATAAAATAAGAATAGTAATCAGAATTATTATATTTGTTAGACAGTATTTGAATTACTTTATTTTATTGTTACAAGAAATATTGGTATACTGGCATTAGTATTAGAAGTATCCACATTTGGTAGGTATGGTTTGATTAGATTTGTTAGGGGTTTTACATAGTTTCAATAATGTTGAGTTATTCCTTTGCCCAGCTCACTACTGATGGAGATGGGTAGACACATCGCCCTTCCCCAAGTCAGTTGGGAGACTTCACCACATACAATTCTGACCTGGTCCAACTATAACTAGATTTCATGGGGACTGAAGGTTTTGGTATGTACAATATACCATCTCTTGCTCGATACAGTCAAGCTTCTCATAAGTGACCACCGTAAAACCATTCTCCATTGTATGAGAATTTGTGACTGGTCCAAATTGAAAGCCCAAGCGGACAACACAAATAGCATTCAGTACATACATCAACCCGTTCCGAAACGCCAAATTTTGGACGGTACCAAATTGAAAGAGTTTGCAGATAACATTTCAAAATGTGTTGAAATTGGAAAATGCAAATAACATTGTGGGAAAAGGAAAAATTGCTCGTCATGAGCAATTTCTCCTTTTCCCACAATGTTTTCCAAATTCGTCTGCAACAAAGTGGTCAAATGTCGTTATTTTTTGGGAAAGGGTTAACTGTAATATTGGGAAGAAACCATTTTGACAAAAAGATGGTCAGTGTCACATGTTTTCAACCTCTTCTACAAAATTAATGAAGTGTTACAGAGAGTATGGTATAAAACAGTATGGTCTTCTATCGAGTCATCGTTATAGATAGATGATTAAATCATTATGATTATGAAGTAAGATTAATTTTTGTCAGTCCCTTGATCCCAAACACATGCTGTATGATTATGAAGTAAGATTAATTTTTGTCAGTCCCTTGATCCCAAACACATGCTATATAATTATGCTATATAGTTTAATACATTACATTAGTATACATTACTAACCTGGCTAGGAAAAGAAATTCCCTACAAATAGAAACAAATCAGTTATTCTCTAACCAATTAACTTCTTTTCTTAACCCAATAGTGTGGGTATTCGAGAGAGTTGATTCTAACAGGTATGCTATAGTTTTAGTATAAACACATTTATTTTACATCTATTGTGAAACAAGATCTTACAACTTAAGACAAATCACTCTCAATTCTGCCTTCTGGATACATAACCAGTACCAGGATTAAAGATCGATTCCAAGTTGGAACCCAAAACTTGAGATTCAAACCCATGAACCTCATGTCCTAAGGCTGACGCTCTTCCCCTGGACCACTGTCCTTCTTGGGTATACTGTGTGTAGAAGACCCTAGCATACACCACTATTTGGACCCCTTATAAGGACATATCCAATAGAGAGCATGCAGAAAAGGAAGGGTAAAAGCTATAACCTCATCCTAGATAATATTCAAGTTTTTATGCAAATCAACAGTAAGGGGCAAATGATGGTTCCCCCCACTCCATCTGCAACACACATATCATTTGCCCCTTAACTCTTTCCCAAACAATAACGACATTTGACTACTTTGTTGCAGACGACTTTAGAAATCATTGTGGGAAAAGGAGAAATTGCTTGTAACAAGCAATGACTCCTTTTCCCACAAGGTTTTCTGCTCTTTCTGAAGAATATTTTCAATTTCATCACATCTTGAAATGTCGTCTGCAAACTCTTTCAATTTGGAACAGTCAAAAAATTGTTGTTTGGGAAAGGGTTAACTGTGATGCTATTCATACATAGTAAACCCTTAAGTAGTGAGTCTCATACTGGACTCCTGGTATTTCTGTGGCATGTACAAATGATTAACTAGACTTCACCTTAGATATGTCCTGTCATCTTAATGAAAGAAATGAGTTAGATGAGGTATACAGGTAAAAAGAATACAAGCTGATTTAAACAAGTATGTTTATTCAGACCTGGTGAATGGTATCAATTTATTTAACAACTATAATTGAAGAATCATTAGACAAGGTCTATAACATCTGTGCTTTGATCAGTTGATGCCAAAACTAAATCTCGCCAATGGAAGACAATTTCAGCTTAACACCAAAACAATACCAAACTGTTTCTTATTGTAATGTTTGCTGAAAACTTATGTAAACATCATTGGAAAGATGGGACATGCAAATGAGTGCATTTTTCCTTCAATAATAGAACTTTACATTTTATCATAGGAGTACGTGTTGGCATTATCTAACAGCTGATAGCAAATTATTTTAAAGGGGATAAAAATAGTGTTTGGTAAATGGTTAATAAGAATGATTTATCATAACAACCCTAAAAGATTAAATACAGTTTTAAAGAAATACAGAATCTAAAAAGCCATCATAATTGAAAGCACTGATGTTAAGACAATGTCTATGGATTAAAGACAGAATAGGTTATGGCACAATATTAACTGTAGGTCATGTGAGCCATACGGTTACATGTATTGTATAAATATGGCTTTTTTCTATCAACTATAACATTGTAATAATATATCACAGACCTTGCTTAAAACACACGTAACAAACATGAACAGGTCTAACAATGTACATGGAATATTCCCTCTCTAATTTTGCATAAACTTGATATTGTTACTAACCCTAAGAATGCTGAGTAATTCTCTAAAAATAGATGTTCGTATTGTCTGCTTTCCAAAACCTTAAATATACATGTTTACTTAATTTTGTTGAGGAAAGATACCAATAAGCATAGCAAACAGGTTAGATCACAAGCCAGCCGCTAATTTACTTAGTGGCTGGCCTGACTCAAACCTATTTGCATAAAAATTACCCAGCATTCTGAGGGTTAAACATGGATTGTGAACCAAGTTCTCACACTCCATTCTGCTTCCTGGATACATAACCAGTAATCAGTCTAACCATTGATTTATTAAGAATTACAAAGGGGCCATCATACTCATATGAAACAAACCCAAAACCTTTGTG